>OY744532.1:109134582-109237082 GCA_963556195.1 Sepiola atlantica | reverse complement strand
TAGGCTTCTTGTATAGAAGGAAGAGAAGGGACTTAGGATGAATGCAGTGGTAAAAGTTCTGTCAGATTCCCATGTGCTGTCTGCTGCACAGGTGTTGGCAGCAACAGCATCTTTGCCATAGTTGGTGCACAAGAATTGCAGTGGACTGAGACGTTTGGTGGTTAGGGTTAGGGTTTCAGATGTACAAAGTGTCAAGGACAAGCACATCCCTTTGATGGTAGACCACATGCAAGTATCCAAGCTGGCCCTGATGAGTTAAAGGTGGTAGTTTCCTTTTCCTAACTCGAAGACATGCTCTCAAATTCTGGGGCTATGAACTGGCCATCAAAATAGAAGTTCAAACTGCCTGGAAGAAGTTTCATGAACTGCAGCCACTATACACCTCACGTCAACTCACGTCCACAACTCGTAGCTATGTTTATAGCTCCTATGTTCGCAGTGTAATGTTCCATGTAAGGGCAGGTCTCCCCTTTGGCCAAAGGAGAGCAATGATTAAACAGATTTGCAATGCGAAGCTAGAAGATGTGACAACTGTACAGTCAAAAGATCAGCTCGAACATCTTGGCCTCATCGACGTTAATGTCATTAATATGAGTTATGAAATGTATTTCTTCGGTGCACGGTAAAAATGGCACAAGTGGATAAATAGGGGGAAAATGGCACAAAGCAAGAACAGGCGACTCCAATCATGCACCTCAAGACATGACTGCGATTTAACTTGCTTTAGTTGTATATGCGTTATTATACACTTACTTATCTTAGCTGTTGGCTGCATAAACATTTAGGGTTAGGGTTAGGGTTAGGGTTTTAATCTTTTACTTTTAAATTTATACATAATTTTCTTTTTAATTTGACAAACTTTTTAATGTTTTCCATTTTATGTATTGTATCCACGATTTTGATAAATTCGTTCTGAGATTGTCATTTGTATTTTTCTCATGTGCCTTTTATTCCCTATTTATCCACTTGTGCCATTTTTACCTGTGCCATTATTATCTAAATTAGCCACCGCAAAGTACACTCTCAACTCCTAAAGAATGCGCGATTATATGCTAACAATAAAATTGGTTGATTGTCTGCACTTGATCAAGTTTAATATTGCTAAGACGAAAGTATGGAAGACTTATTAAAAGTCGCCACGAAACTGATGTCTAGTTGATTGTAGAAATACAGTTCGAGATAATCATTACTATTACCGACATAAATCATTTTAAAGGAAATACAATTAAGAAATTCGATAAAAACAATTTATTCTGCTTTACCTACTCATTTGTGACCTATTTGCGTTAAAAATTAATAAATGTTAGAAGCCTTTTAAAGTTAGCATAAATACTGATTCTTAGCAAAGTAGCCATCTTTATTTAGTCAGTTATTAACGTAAACAAAGCTGCCTACTTGGCTCAGAATCGGTATTTACGCAAACTTTAAACTTCTATTAAATATTACATTATTTTTTCTTTTAACGAAAACAAGTCAAGTTACAACTAAATTATTCTTGACTAACTTACCAACTGTAAATAATTAAAAATTATTAAAACAATTTATGTCGGTATTAGTAATAATTACCCAGTTCGATTTAAAATCAAAATCATGAAAATAATTTTTATATAAAATTAAAATTATATCGAAATTAATTGACGAAAATGCATCTCATTTCACGGTGTTTAATTAATGTGCCAGAAGTTCAAGGGGGATAACTCTTCATTATAATTAATTCAAGGGAAGTAACTCTAAGTTATTCTCTTTACAACTCAAATTTTACATGTAGTAAATCTTAAAATACAAATCTCTTGTTTTGTGTGTTTTCCAGATTATCAGTATTTATAAATACGATTTTTGTGCATTTGTCCTCTGGATTTCTGACTTCCTCCATTCAGACCAACAAAAGGCAAATATTGGGAAACAGTATAAATGCACGGAGGTCTTTCTATGATACTTTCGTGAAAATCCTTAGAAAATGATCTATGTAGTGGAATGGGGTAAAAAATGGATGGTAACTTTTAATGCTGCAAAGACAAAGCTACTTTCCTTCAATAACTACAAGAAACCTCTTCAACCATCGATTGTCATGGCAAATAACGCCCTACCTGAGAGTACATCATTCAAACTCCTCGGCCTAACTTTCACAGATAGCATGAATTGGAATAAATACATCGAAAACATTACCAGGGCTGCTGCAAAGAAGGTGGGCTCTCTATACCGTACCAGTAAACTTCTCACACCTGACATATCTCTACAAAGCCACCATCCGCCCATGCATGGAGTATTGTTGCCAGATCTGGGCTGGTACATCATCCGCTAGTCTCTCCCTCTTAGACAAGGTCCAAAAAAGAGTTGCTAACTTAATAGGTCCTTCACTATCCACCAAGCTCCAGCCTGTCCCACCGCCGCAATGTTGCATCCTTGTGCCTATTTTACGAGTACTTCAATGGATTGTGCTCTGATGAGCTCGCTGCTCTGGTGCCCCCACGACGTAGATTCACTAGACCAACCCGAAAATCTGCTAAATCCCATCCATTCATTGTGGAGGTCCCCAGATGCCGAAGAGCATTCTACTCTAAAAGCTTCTTTCCTCGTGCCGCTGGACTCTGGAACTCCCTCCCTGCTCCCTGTTTTCTTGACGTTACTGACATGCAGAAATTTAAAACTAATGTAAACAGACATCTCGCTGCACAACTCCCAATTTAGGTTGATGGCACCACCTAATTTAGGTTGACCCCCCCCCTTTCTCAGTAGCCCCTTACATATACAGTGGCGGCCTGCCTTGTTTGGGGTGTACTATGATACTATGATAAATTCGGAAAACCCTATAATACCGATGTGCAAATGTGGTTATATTAAGTCACTTGCAGGACCCGTGTCCCAGCGTTGCTCGGGTGGAATATAAAAGAATAATTTAAGTATAAAAGAATATCCGCAAAAACGGAATTAATTTTTTTTTTCCTACAACAAACTGAAGTGCGGAAACCATATTTAATGCTTTAGGATATATTTTTCGACGCTGATGATCACGTTGATGCGAATGCAGGGAGGTGGATAACTAGGTTTGACTAAGAAAATAAGCATAAAATGAATAGAGAATTCTAGGACACTGAAATAATCAATCGAACAATGAAACAATGTTTTGTAAAAACTGTAACATTTTTTTTTCTTTTTAATTAACGTTTAAAAATGAATTAACATTGAAATTTCGGTACTCTTATCGATGACGTACAAGGTTTTCGTGACTTCGCATCATCAACGTTCGGACAGGTTACGGAATCGCCCGAGAGTTGACGAGGCGAAAACTGCCAAACGCTATATTGAAGACTGGCAGCCGATAAATTACGACAAAGAAAATCAAACTAAAATTAGGTACGTGCAAAATCAATGGCCGATTCCCAAAATGTAAAAACATTTTAACCCTCCCTTCACCTTAAAATTCAGGAAATTAACGAATTTTAATGAAATTTTCAGTATTTATTAATCAACGATCACGTAATATAATGAAACCATTTTTTTTTAATCTTAGCGAAAATGTATTATTTTTTTTAAAACAAAATACACCTTTACTAAAGTTATATTTTTATGTATTAATAAAAAGAATGTATGAATTAAAAATATGTTTATGAAAAATAAAGCACTGTAGATGTTTAAAATATTTTTTTTTATTTTTAATTATTTCGTATATATTACGAAAAAGGCCCCTATATTCCGTGTTAATAAAATCACTATAACTCGAAGAAAAATTAATTTTTTGAATTGGCAATGTTATCATTGAATAAAGCATTGTTTAATAAAAAAGTAATATAATTGTAAAAAAATATTTCATGTGATTTTAATGATTAGAGTTTCTGGTGAAATATAAAATGCGACATAATTATATTTTCTTTTCATACATTAACGTGGCATCAGCGCAAAAATATTTTTTCATGATCTTGAAAATAAACGAAAAATTGAAAAATTTGAGACTCAGGAATGTAACAAAAAATAATTTTTTAAATTGGATAATTTCTACTAACGATTGACTTGGGGACGTATGGTAGGCCAGTTCTGCAATAAACATGCAGGATTAGCTCACCAATCACCACTCACACCGTCCTTAAAATTTTATTTTCCGAGACTCAACAGTTTCGTTAATTTCACAATTTCGTCAATCATTTGGAAAGATAAAACGTAAATTTGTATTTGTTTTGTCATTTTTTCATTAATAAATATTATTTAAAAAGATTAAAACAATTATTTATTAATAAATAAATAGAATTCAAATGACATTTTCTTTAAAAATTGAATTCTATTTATTAATAAATAATTTTTAATGTTTTAACTTTTTTTCAATGAATATTGTTAGTGTAGTCATTGACTTTAATTTCACACTTAAAATTTAAAAAAATACTCTTAGCTTTATTTTAAAAGAATTAATGTAATTTATCGTATTTTTTAAAAAGAATTAATGTAATTTATCGTATTTATTCTTATATGTGTCGTACCAATAAATTAGTTATTTATTTTTAAAGAATTAATGTAATTTAAAATTACATTAATTCTTAAAGAATTAATTGAGTAATGTAATTGTTCAGGATTTTAATCAATCATCATGTAAAATTAATTAATAAAATTGACGCAGTTCGTAACGTAAAATTAAAAAAACAAAAAACTATTACGGCAGTTTGAGCCTTCCATACTTACCGTAGTCTCTGTTTACATTTACAAGACTGGCTCCGGACATGTTTTAGCTAACTTTCACTTTCTTTTTTGATGATTAAGCAATCTTTAGTTAAAAAAAAAAAAAAAGAAAAAAAAAAGAGGTACATTCGTTTGTAATTCACTCTCTTAAGACTTTAATTTAATAATTATCTTTGAAACAGTTCCAGAAAACTGATATTTACCGTTCCAGTGATTTTAAAACATGTTTTATTGAATCTTCAGTTTTAACGGATTTTTCGCTGTTTTGATAACATATTCCATTCTAATTTTTTTTCACACGTAAATATATATTTGGTTCCTTTTAGATATTAACTTGATGCTTTTATCTTTCAAACACAATCAAAAGTTAAACGAAAACTACTTTTAAAAATTAAGAAAATACACTTTTATGAACTATAGTCAGTACAAGCGACGGCCATTTTTGCACGTACTTATAAAATACATATATACAAATAAAGAACGCACGAATAATAGCTAAACAAATGTTAGTAATAGATGTTTACTTTTTTTGTTCTTTTTTTGTCAAAGGAGTCAATGTTAAGCAAATGTTTTTAAATAAAATGTGTTTTTTTTGTTTGTGCACCGGAAAGTTTCAAAAGATAATTTTGTTTGATTTGTTAAGCAAATGTTTGTTTGTTTTTTTTTTCAATGTTTTTTTTTTTTGTACATTTTTTGTCATTTTTCTTCTTGTTAACTTAAACACCGCAACAACTAGTTTGCAGCAATTTTTGTTTGTTTTGTTTTCTTATTTTAACGAAAACAAACTGTTTATAAGCAAATGTGTCTTGGTTAATAGTTTCGTCAACTCTCGGGCGCTTCCGAGACCTGCCCGAACGTTGACGACGCGAAGATACAAGAGTACCGAAATTTTTATATTTTTATTTATTAAAGAATAAAATACGTTAAAAATTAATTAACATTGAAATTTATATATTTTTTAAATTAGTATTTACGATTAAAGAAAAAACAAATTTCTTATTTTTAAATGAAGGTCTCATGGCAAAAAGACACATACGAAAAATGTTGCGGACCAGAATTTAGATGTTCCACCTTCATCCCATGGAGTTTCTTTGGCTGAAAAGAGAAAAGGGAGAAGTATTCCTGCGTATAATTCTTGCAATCAGGGAGCAATATGTGATATAATTACATTTTTCGTTAATTAACAAGTTTATTTAATTTTTGTATTTAATTAAATTAACATTGTTTCATTGTTACAGTTTATTTTTTGTGTCGTTAATTAACAAATTGTATTGTTACAGTTTATAATTAACGTTATTTTAACCTAACATTGTTTCATTTTTAATTCGTTAATTAACTAGTTTCATTTTTCGATTTATTAATTGATTATCACTGTTAATTCCTAATTTGAAATGGCGTGCTTCGAAAATTATGTTTTTAATGATTAAAGATACGTTAAAAAATATGTAGTGGTTTCAGTTTGTAAAAGCACACGTAATCGCCTGTAAAAGTAGAATCTCCCCCCCCCCAAAAAAAAGAATAATAATAATGTTACAGTTTTTACATAACATTGTTTCATTGTTCGCTTGATTATTTCAGCGTCCTAAATTCTCTTTTTATTTTACGCTGGAGGTCCCCAGATGCCGAAGAGCTTTCTACTCCAAAAGCTTCTTTCCTCGTGCTGCTGGACTCTGGAACTCCCTCCTTGCTCCCTGTTTTCCTGACGGAACTGACATGCAGAAATTTAAAACTAATGTAAACAGACATCTCGCTACACAGCTTCTAATTTAGGCTGCCCCCCCCCCAAAAGACCTTCACCCTTTTTTCTCAGTAGCCCCTTATGTCTACAGTGGCGGCCTGCCTTGTTTGGGGTGAACTATGATAAAAAGGAAAAAAAAATGCTTATTTTCTTTTACCCCACCTAATAAACCGGTATCATCCGGACCTTTGGGTCTTGATTTACGCCGGTCTATTGGGGGTTGCTGATCCTGTGCAGTTCTAGGAGGTCCACCCTCCCAGGCTTTGCCTCCCCTCTTTGGGGAAGAGTAAGTTTATTGCTTACTGCCTGAGGCGCCCCTACCGGGGAATGCCGACGGGGCTGCCCAGGCAATTTTTAAATAGCCAGAGTGTTCACCTCTCGAGCGCTGGCTTATCTAATCCCACTTTCCCGACCTTGTGTCACATCTTACCTTGTGGGAGGTAGATAAATAAACCGAGTTATCCCCTCTACATTTGCAACAACGTGAACATCAGCCCCCCCCCCCATCCGCACACAATAAAAGAGGGGAGGTTCGATTCTCCGGAGAAAGCCGAATCAAGTTCTGATGCTTCTATACAATACGAACCGAACTAAACCTTGCAAATTAAAACTAAAATTTAGTTTAAGGTTAGGTAAAAATAAAAAATAAACAGTTTGGTTCGTATTGTGTAGAATGTTTGGTGGAGTTTGTTATAGTCACTGTTACTTAGCCAAACACGGATATTTTCGGTAAGACTTCATAATACGGGCCACCTGGCTGTGCGCATGCGCCAACAAACGGAAGCGCAAAAATTAAGCCTTCATAATACAGGGACACCTGGCTGTGTGCATGCGCGCGCAAACAAACGGAAATGCAAAAATGAAAGCTCTATTGGTACAAATGAAATTAAAAGTCTATCGATAAAAATAAAAAAACAAACACCTAAATTTAAACAGGATACAAATTGTTAATTTTATTTATGAATGCGGTAAAAACTTCTTCTAAGCAAATATTCACAAATATACTCGCATTGATGAGGATTTCTATTAGTGCCGTTTTCTATTAAAAATCTTTTTAGGTGCAACCATGGATTTTCGATATTTTGTGTATGAACACTAGTATCATTAGGATCAACGAAATTTGTGTATGATCACATGATGATGATGATGATTTGTGTATGATCACATGATGATGATGATTTGTATATGATCACATGATGATGATGATTTGTGTATGATCACATGATGATGATGATGATTTGTGTATGATCACATGATGATGATGATTTGTATATGATCACATGATGATGATGATTTGTGTATGATCACATGATGATGATGATTTGTATATGATCACATGATGATGATGATTTGTGTATGATCACATGATGATGATGATTTGTATATGATCACATGATGATGATGATTTGTGTATGATCACATGATGATGATGATTTGTATATGATCACATGATGATGATGATTTGTGTATGATCACATGATGATGATGATTTGTGTATGATCACATGATGATGATGATGATTTGTGTATGATCACATGATGATGATGATTTGTATATGATCACATGATGATGATGATGATTTGTGTATGATCACATGATGATGATGATTTGTATATGATCACATGATGATGATGATTTGTGTATGATCACATGATGATGATGATTTGTATATGATCACATGATGATGATGATTTGTATATGATCACATGATGATGATGATTTGTGTATGATCACATGATGATGATGATTTGTATATGATCACATGATGATGATGATTTGTGTATGATCACATGATGATGATGATTTGTATATGATCACATGATGATGATGATTTGTGTATGATCACATGATGATGATGATTTGTGTATGATCACATGATGATGATGATGATTTGTGTATGATCACATGATGATGATGATTTGTATATGATCACATGATGATGATGATTTGTGTATGATCACATGATGATGATGATTTGTATATGATCACATGATGATGATGATTTGTATATGATCACATGATGATGATGATTTGTGTATGATCACATGATGATGATGATTTGTATATGATCACATGATGATGATGATTTGTGTATGATCACATGATGATGATGATTTGTATATGATCACATGATGATGATGATTTGCGTATGATCACATGATGATGATGATTTGTATATGATCACATGATGATGATGATTTGTGTATGATCACATGATGATGATGATTTGTATATGATCACATGATGATGATGATTTGTGTATGATCACATGATGATGATGATTTGTATATGATCACATGATGATGATGATTTGTATATGATCACATGATGATGATGATTTGTGTATGATCACATGATGATGATGATTTGTGTATGATCACATGATGATGATACCCCAAACCAGTCTGAAATAGGACCTATTTCTTATGCGTCCACTGTGGGCAAGTTGGTCTTAAACTAACCAATCGGCTCACAGGGTGTATTGATTTCAGCTAGTCCCTTGCGGACTATTTGCACCCCTGTAGAACGGTGGAACGGAACGGATCGTCAGAGAGACCCTGGCCGTCAACCTAGAAGGAACTCTTCTTTACTTCTCTTCTGCTCCCTCATCCACTGGATTCCCGAGCACCGCTCCCCGGGCAGTAAAAGAACTTTGTTTCCTTCCACCGGACACCAGTCCTACCTTTTTCTATGCTATACCCCAACGGTATAGGATACCCAATAAAGATTTGTTTAATGTTAAAAGAAGCGTTGAGTTTTTCCTCGTATGACTACCATCTACCGTGCTTATACTTATAATGAGGCTACGACTATTAGCCTATATCTATTATAAGTCCACTGTAGACAGTCCAGCCATCCCTTATAATTCATGTCCCCGGCATTATCTTCTTCTTTATAACTTCTTCTTAAGTTTGCTTGCTTTGGTTATTTACAAATTCTACGAAATAGTTGAATTCACCAACTGAATTTTTTTCAATTCCACCAAACAATCAATGTTGACTTAACAATCTACACGTATTGTTTTTTTTTGGTTTTTTTACATGGTTTCGTCTATTTCAACGACTTTTCCAACTCCTCCAATTTGCTCACACGCTTTCTGTTCAATGGAGGAAACGCAGACATCTCTGAAAAAAAAAACGGAACCAGTCTTCAACTGTGTGGATTGAGTAGCTGTAGTCATCAAGAATAAGTTTTTTCTGGATACTTTTTAGCCCAAAGATGCATTAGAATTATTATTTTCTTCAGGCTCATTTTTGATTTTTCTTCTTATAGACATTTTCTTCCTACATTCTTAAACTCCGCATCGCATTACAAACCAATCGGTTAATTGTCTATCAGTGACCCATTTCATGGTAGACCCACAAACACATACTCTCGAATCTTTTGATAATTTTAATTCAATAAGAAAATTAAATAATCTAGTAGTAGTCGCCATTCACTCATGTAATTCAGAAATCTTCATTTTCAATCGATTTTAACTTTTGCGCTTCCTTTTTTCACTTTTACTTTTGTCCTTTCGTTTTTTGGCGCATGCGCACAGGTGGTCCACAGGGGGCCTGTATTATGCAGTCTTACCAATTTAATTTTCCCGTCCCAACATTGAGAAACTATTAGGTTTTACATGTCAATTTACCGTTAACTGGGCAGGAAGTGGGTGCTCATTACTCGCTAAATTTATGCGCAGCGAGATGTCTGTTTACATTAGTTTTAAATTTCTGCATGTCAGTACCGTCAGGAAAACATGCAGCAGGGAGGGAGTTCCAGAGTCCAGCAGCACGAGGAAAGAAGCTTTTGGAGTAGAAAGCTCTTCGGCATCTGGGGACCTCCAAGTTTGTATGCAGTTTCGTCTAACTGGAATCTGTTCAACAACTCACCACACCAAACAATACAAAACAACACCCCATAAGAACTACAGCCCCTCCAGTTCATTAGAACCTCCCAGATCTATTGCCTGAAAAATACAAGTACGCCAAGCGAGAATTCCAGCAAATGATCGAGGACGGAATAATTGAAGTTTCTGAAAGTTCATACGCTTCACTTTTCCGCCGAGTTCTTAAACCAGACTTAAATTATCATTGTGTCAATAATTGGCGAATCGATGCACAAGCTATACCAGGCTGCTATTCTGTACTGCATATACACGATTTCACCACAGAACTTCAACGTACGGCAGTATTTTCCCAAATGGATCTAACTAAAGCTTTCTACCAGATCCCAGTAGTGGAAGACGAAATTCCGAAAATGGCCGTGCCACATCTTTTGGACTTTTCCAGTTCAGACGGATGTCTTTTGGGTTGAGAAAAACTGCTCAGACTTTTCAATTGACAACGGGGCGACGAAAGGTACGTATATAGTATGCGCACTGAGGCTGCGATACGTACGTATGTAGTATGCGCACCGGGGCGGCGATACGTACGTATGTAGTATACATTTTTATAGAAATACTTTTGCCCTGGACAATGGAAGAGGAATGGTGGGGAAGAAACAGCTTTCGCAAAAGGTAAAATGAGAAAGTAGCAGTGAAATGGGGCAACCAGGGAAGAGAAAAGTAGAAAGATAAAGAGACGGCTATAGAGAGAGGGAGATAAATAGAAGTTTGAATATAAGGATGTTACACATGGGATTTTTCTTCTATTTTATGTTTTTATGACCCCGAGCAACGCCGGGTAGCAAGCCTGGACGAAACGACACATGAGCAACAACTGCACCAAGTTCTAAGAAGACGATAACAACGTGGTCTCAAATAAATGTACAAAAGCAGCTGCAGTTTCTGGGACACCAAATTGATGAAAGTGGAATCACACCTTTGCCTGGAAAGGTACAGAAATTCCAACCACCAACCTCACTTCGTCGGTTAAGACAATGCATAGGACTCGTCAATTACTATCGTCATTTCATCCCAGACTGTTCCGAGGTACAGTCTCCTCTGAATCTGACAAATATCAATAAAGAACAAAAACAAACACTTCCACTTAATACAAAAATAATTCATGCATTCAATAAAAGGCAAATCTGCATTAACACCAAACTAACTGACGATGCAAGCACATCGGTTATTAGCACGGTGCTACATCAGGAGATGTACTTTGATTGTATTCGACTGAGTTTAGAAGAGAAGAAAGATATGGGTACCTTGGTGTGATAACCCTAACCTTTATCTTTCTTCTAAACGCAACCGAACACAATCAATACACAGTAAATTTTCAAGGGAGCTTTTAGCAGTCTATCTTGAAATCAAACATTTCAAACACGTGCTCAAAGGCAGACAATTCACCATCTAGATAAACCACAAACCACTAACATATGCATTATCTTCATACCCGGACAAATAAACACCAAGAGAATCTTGTCACCTGGACTTCCTATTACAGTTCGCAACTGAAATGCAATTTATAAAAGGTGACACATTTTCCCCCGAACAAACACAAACTCGATCACTAAAGACTCTCTTAGTCACGACTTGTTCGCACAGGAGCACCAGACTCAACTCTGCACCAGACACAACTCTGCACCAGACTCAACTCTGCACCAGACTCAACTCTGCACCAGACACAACTCTGCACCAGACTCAACTCTGCACCAGACACAACTCTGCACCAGACTCAACTCTGCACCAGACTCAACTCTGCACCAGACTCAACTCTGCACCAGACACAACTCTGCACCAGACACAACTCTGCACCAGACACAACTCTGCACCAGACACAACTCTGCACCAGACTCAACTCTGCACCAGACACAACTCTGCACCAGACACAACTCTGCACCAGACTCAACTCTGCACCAGACACAACTCTGCACCAGACTCAACTCTGCACCAGACACAACTCTGCACCAGACTCAACTCTGCACCAGACACAACTCTGCACCAGACACAACTCTGCACCAGACACAACTCTGCACCAGACTCAACTCTGCACCAGACACAACTCTGCACCAGACTCAACTCTGCACCAGACACAACTCTGCACCAGACTCAACTCTGCACCAGACACAACTCTGCACCAGACACAACTCTGCACCAGACTCAACTCTGCACCAGACACAACTCTGCACCAGACTCAACTCTGCACCAGACACAACTCTGCACCAGACTCAACTCTGCAACAGACACAACTCTGCACCAGACTCAACTCTGCACCAGACACAACTCTGCACCAGACTCAACTCTGCACCAGACTCAACTCTGCACCAGACTCAACTCTGCACCAGACTCTCCAAAACACTTCTCTGCAGCCCACAGTTGTGCCAACCCCATTTAGTGACAAAAATGTCTATTGTTTCACTACAACACTCATACCTAGGCCTTACACCCCACCTTCACTGCGACAACACATATTTGATCATTTTAACTTCCTCTCCCATCCCAGCAAAAGAGACACCTTGAAAATGATCACCAAACCCTAACCCTAAGATGAACAAAGATGTCAGACTTTGGACTAGCAATTCCAAACTGCCAACATTGCAAAATTCACCGGCACATCAAGTCCCTCATTAGGAAATTTAGCAACACTCATGTCAGGTTCTCTCATCTGCATATAGACATCATTGGACCGTAACTACTTTATCAGAACTATTGCTATTTTCTATGAGCGTTGATCGTTTTTTTCGTTGGCCCACTGCAATCCCGTTAAAGGAGATCTCAACGGACACAGTACCAAAATCCATCCCGAAAGAGTGAATAGCCACATATAGTGTACCCGCAGTCATCAAGACCAACAGGAGCACACAGTTCCAGTCAAAGCTTTTTGCTTAATTCAACCTCCTAGGCACGAACAACTGCATACCATCCCTGATCCAATGGCCTAGTGGAACGATTTCACAATTCAACCTCCTTCTAGGCATGCACAGCTGCATACCAACCCTGATCTAATGGCCTAGTGGAAAGTTGAAAGCGTCTCTGACTTATCACAACCAACTGGATTGATAATTTGCTTTTGGTCCTACTATCGATTAGGAACGTCGTCAAACAGGAGAGCTGAAGTAGTTTTGGGGACAACATTATTTTTGCCAGACAATATTTTGATAACGAACATAATGTACACCCTACGACTACATTTATACAGGACTTAAAAGCAAGAATGTCAAAATTACATTTCACTTCTACATGGCAAACATCGAGACAAGTTCACATCCCCAAACACTTTTTGATAGACGATGGCGTCAAAACACCATAACAACCACACAACAAAAGCCCATGAAGGCAGAAAAAATTTTCACCATCATAAAAAATGGCAAAAGTTACAGTTTCCGTTTAAGTGAAAAAAAGCACATCTAAACCAACAGACACGCAACAACTGCACCCTAACTCAAAATGCACCAAAAAAATACAAAAACACAGACCAGAAAAGTGACATTCCCACACAACTTTAAAACATTCATATATTATTAAAAACAGATTAAAAAAAACAAACAACTTTTTCTCAATCTGAGGGGAGGAGAGTATTTGTAGCATTACTTCTCCATTTCTGCACATTTACACGGAATGGTAGAGGGCGCTGCAAGCAGCATATCAAAAGGGACTCGCAAGAAAATTCTTACTCTCTCTCTTTCCTCTTATTTCGCCTCACCAGCACATGTGCGCTACGAACGCGCATTTCACTCAACTTCTACACACACACACTCACACACTCACACACACATACTTTTCAGACTTTATTGCACGCATTGTCATGGACACAATCTCAAAGCGAACCCTGTCGGGTTTGCGAGAAATAAATGTTATTTTTGCATAGATTATCGTTCCCGTGTTGTTTGTTCGTTTCATTTGTAAATGCTTGTATAGCGGAGAAACGGTGTCCACGCATCTTCAAACTTCTTCAAATGAATGAATTGAATTTATTAACCTTCACAAGTCCGTAGTCACTCGTACCACCAACACGAAACAGCTTTCCTTGGCTTTGATGCTGTATGAAGTTGATGCTGTATGAAGCTGATGCTGTATGAATTAACATCGGAAAACATTTGGAAAACTCACACAAAATGAAGATGTGAAAATCACAAACAAATATGTGTCGGGTGCGGAAACACAAATAAATGGAGTGAGAGTGGCAAAGTTGCTTCTACACCAGCTATTTGTGTGTTCTGGGTCAAACCTTCCTCGACTTCGCATGCAACCACTAAGTCTTGCTGCTCTCGGTGTTGAAGGTAAACACTGCAATCTTGCAGGTTAATGAATAGCTGCGATGCACGAGGAGGACTTTATACAGACCATACAATCCTGAGGCGCAATCTTTGTGAGCTCTCTGAACAAGTTCGACTCGCTTAACAACAACAATAACTAGCAACAGAGCTTCTCACTTTTAGTCAAAGTTCCAAAGTCTCATGCTGCATTCAATAAAAAGCGATAATAAAAAAAGTACAACCATCGAAGTTTATAACACAAACTTTCTTATTCGTTAGTAAAATTAAGTTAACAAATGAGTTAATATATACAAGTTTGTTACTTGAGTGGAAAGAACCGACCAACCTGATAGTAGAATAAAGAAAGAAAGGTTTACTGCAATAAAGAGTACAATGAATGGATAGACATTACTGATCCCCAGAGGCAAGATAGCAGTGAATACAGTGTTCACTATGTCTAGTTCTCTGTATTAGTAAATCCAGATAGAATACCCTACACATTCTCATTCCTATCAACTAGCTCTTTCTGTCAATGGGAAGATTACAAATAGTGAAGTTATTTGTTATTCCTTGTAATTACTACAGCCGTAAAAAAAAAGAAAAGGTCAACGTCTGTACAACGACTGCTATTACCACTACTACAGAAATACGTTACTACCCATTGAGCTAACTACTTATGATGTATCAATGAGATGTATCCTTGAAAATATCTTCAATTTATTAGTGTGTATATATCTTCTGTTTATCAGTGTGTATATATCTTCCATTTATAAGTATTTATATATCTTCCATCTATTAGTGTGTATATATCTTCTGTTACTCAGTGTGTATATATCTTCAATTTATTAGTGTGTATATATCTTCAATTTATTAGTGTGTATATATCTTCTATTTATCAGTGTTTATATATCTTCCATTTATCAGTGTTTATATATCTTCCATTTATCAGTGTTTATATATGTTCCATTTATAAGTGTGTATATATCTTCAATTTATTAGTGTGTATGTATCTTCTGTTTATCAGTGTGTATATATCTTCTGTTTATTAGTGTGTGTATATCTTCTGTATATCAGTGTGTATATATCTTCCATTTATAAGTATTTATATATCTTCCATCTATTAGTGTGTATATATCTTCTGTTAATCAGTGTGTATATATCTTCAATTTATTAGTGTTTATATATGTTCCATTTATCAGTGTTTATATATGTTCCATTTATAAGTGTGTATATATCTTTAATTTATTAGTGTGTATATATCTTCCATTTATCAGTGTGTATATATCTTCTGTTTATCAGTGTGTATATATCTTCCATTTATAAGTATTTATATATCTTCCATCTATTAGTGTGTATATATTCCATTTATTAGTGTGTATATATCTACTATTTTTTAGTGTGTATATTTCTTCCATTTATCAATGTGTATATATCTTCCATTTATCAGTGTGTATATATCTTCTGTTTATCAGTGTGTATATATCTTCTATTTATAAGTATTTGTATATCTTCCATCTATTAGTGTGTATATATCTTCTGGTAATCAGTCTGTATATATCTTCAATTTATTAGTGTGTATATATCTTCTATTTATCAGTGTGTATATATCTTCCATTTATCAGAGTGTGTATATTTCTAATTATCAATGCGTATATATCTTTCATTTATAAGTAATGTATATATTTTCAATTTATTAGTGTGTATATATCTTCTATTTATCAGTGTTTATATATCTTCCATTTATCAGTGTTTATATATGTTCCATTTATAAGTGTGTATATATCTTCAATTTATTAGTGTGTATGTATCTTCTGTTTATCAGTGTGTATATATCTTCTGTTTATTAGTGTGTGTATATCTTCTGTATATCAGTGTGTATATATCTTCTGTTTATCAGTGTGTATATATCTTCTATTTATAAGTATTTGTATATCTTCCATCTATTAGTGTGTATATATCTTCTGTTAATCAGTCTGTATATATCTTCAATTTATTAGTGTGTATATATCTTCTATTTATCAGTGTGTATATATCTTCCATTTATCAGAGTGTGTATATTTCTAATTATCAATGCGTATATATCTTTCATTTATAAGTAATGTATATATCTTCCATTTATTAGTGTGTATATATCTTCTATTTATCAGTGTTTATATATCTTCCATTTATCAGTGTTTATATATGTTCCATTTATAAGTGTGTATATATCTTCAATTTATTAGTGTGTATGTATCTTCTGTTTATCAGTGTGTATATATCTTCTGTTTATTAGTGTGTGTATATCTTCTGTATATCAGTGTGTATATATCTTCATTTTATCAGTGTGTATATTACTTCTGTTTATTAGTGTGTGTATATATTCCATTTATTAGTGTGTATATATCTTCTATTTTTTAGTGTGTATATATCTTCCATTTATCAGTCTATATATCTTCTATTTATCAATGTGTATATATCTTCAATTTATTAGTCTGTATATATCTTCCATTTATAAGTGTGTATATATCTTCCATTTATCAATGTGTATCTATCTTCTATTTATCAGAGTGTGTATATTTCTAATTATCAATGCGTATATATCTTTTATTTATAAGTAATGTATATATCTTCTATTTATTAGTGTGTATATATCTTCTATTAATTAGTGTGTATATATCTTCCATTAATTACTTTGTATATATTTTCCATTTATTAGTATGTATATATCTTCAATTTATTAGTGTGTATATATCTTCAATTTATTAGTGTGTATATATCTTCTATTTATAAGTGTGTATATATCTTCTGTTTATTAGTGTGTATATATATATTCCATTTATTAGTGTGTATATATCTTCTATTTATCAGTGTGTATATATCTTCCATTTATTAGTGTGTATATATCTTCCATTTATTAATGTGTATATATCTCTTATTTATCAGTGTATATATATCTTCCATTTATCAGTGTGTATATATCTTCGATTTATCAGTGTGTATATATCTTCCATTCATCAGAGTGTGTATATTTCTAATTATCGATGTGTATATATCTTTCATTTATAAGTAATGTGTATATCTTCTATTTATCAGTGTGTATATATCTGCTGTTTATTAGTGTGTGTATATATTCCATTTATTAGTGTGTATATATCTTCCATTTATCAGTGTATATATCTTCCATTTATCAGTGTGTATATATTATCCATTTATTAGTGTGTATATATCTTCCATTTATCAGTGTGTATATATCTTCTATTTATCAGTGTGTATATATCTTCCATTTATCAGAGTGTGTATATTTCTAATGATCAATGTGTATATATCTTTCATTAATAAGTAATGTGTATATCTTCTATTTATAAGTAATGTGTATATCTTCCATTTATCAGTGTGTATATATCCTCCATTTATCAGAGAGTGTGTATTTCTAATAATCAATCAGTTTGAATATATTTTCCATTTATTAGTGTGTATATATCTTCTATTTATAAGTGGGTATATATCTTCTATTCATCAATGTGTATATATCTTTAATTCATTAGTGTGTATAGATCTTCTATTTATAAGTGTGTATATATCTTCCATTTATCAGTGTGTATATATATTCTGTTTATCAGTGTGTATATATCTAACATTTATAAGTATTTATATATCTTCCATCTATTAGTGTGTATATATTCCATTTATTTGTGTATATATCTACTATTTTTTAGTGTGTATATATCTTCCATTTATCAATGCGTATATATCTTTCATTTTTAAGTAATGTATATATCTTCCATTTATTAGTGTGTATATATCTTCTATTTATTAGTGTGTATATATCTTCCATTTGTTAATGTGTATATATCTTTCATTTATCAGTGTGTATCTATCTTCCATTTATCAGTCTGTATATATCTTCAATTTATCAGAATGTGTATATTTCTAATTATCAATGCGTATATATCTTTCATTTATAAGTAATGTATATATCTTCTATTTATACGTGTGTATATATCTTCTATTTTTTAGTGTGTATATATCTTCAATTTATTAGTGTGTATATATCTTCTATTTATTAGTGTGTATATATCTTCCATTTATTAGTGTGTATATATCTTCAATTTATTAGTGTGTATATATCTTCAATTTATTAGTGTGTATATATATTCTATTTATAAGTGTGTACATATCTTTAATTTATTAGTGTGTATATATCTTCTATGTATTAGTGTTTATATATCTTCCATTTATCAGTGTGTATATATCTTCTGTTTATCAGTGTGTATATATCTTCCATTTATAAGTATTTATATATCTTCCATCTATTAGTGTGTATATATTCCATTTATTAGTGTGTATATATCTACTATTTTTTAGTGTGTATATTTCTTCCATTTATCAATGCGTATATATCTTTCATTTATCAGTGTGTATATATCTTCTGTTTATCAGTGTGTATATATCTTCAATTTATTAGTGTGTATATATCTTCTATTTATCAGTGTGTATATATCTTCCATTTATCAGAGTGTGTATATTTCTAATTATCAATGCGTATATATCTTTCATTTATAAGTAATGTATATATCTTCCATTTATTAGTGTGTATATATCTTCTATTTATGAGTGTGTATATATCTTCTATTAATCAGTGTTTATATATGTTCCATTTATAAGTGTGTATATATCTTCCATTTATTAGTGTGTATATATCTTCTATTTATGAGTGTTTATATATCTTCCATTTATAAGTGTTCATATATGTTCCATTTATAAGTGTGTATATATCTTCAATTTATTAGTGTGTATATATCTTCATTTTATCAGTGTGTATATTACTTCTGTTTATTAGTGTGTGTATATATTCCATTTATTAGTGTGTATATATCTTCTATTTTTTAGTGTGTATATATCTTCTATTTATCAGTCTATATATCTTCTATTTATCAATGTGTATATATCTTCAACTTATTAGTCTGTATATATCTTCCATTTATAAGTGTGTATATATCTTCCATTTATCAATGTGTATCTATCTTCTATTTATCAGAGTGTGTATATTTCTAATTATCAATGCGTATATATCTTTTATTTATAAGTAATGTATATATCTTCTATTTATTAGTGTGTATATATCTTCTATTAATTAGTGTGTATATATCTTCCATTAATTACTTTGTATATATTTTCCATTTATTAGTATGTATATATCTTCAATTTATTAGTGTGTATATATCTTCAATTTATTAGTGTGTATATATCTTCTATTTATAAGTGTGTATATATCTTCTGTTTATTAGTGTGTATATATATATTCCATTTATTAGTGTGTATATATCTTCTATTTATCAGTGTGTATATATCTTCCATTTATTAGTGTGTATATATCTTCCATTTATTAATGTGTATATATCTCTTATTTATCAGTGTATATATATCTTCCATTTATCAGTGTGTATATATCTTCGATTTATCAGTGTGTATATATCTTCCATTCATCAGAGTGTGTATATTTCTAATTATCGATGTGTATATATCTTTCATTTATAAGTAATGTGTATATCTTCCATTTATCAGTGTGTATATATCTGCTGTTTATTAGTGTGTGTATATATTCCATTTATTAGTGTGTATATATCTTCCATTTATCAGTGTATATATCTTCCATTTATCAGTGTGTATATATTATCCATTTATTAGTGTGTATATATCTTCCATTTATCAGTGTGTATATATCTTCTATTTATCAGTGTGTATATATCTTCCATTTATCAGAGTGTGTATATTTCTAATGATCAATGTGTATATATCTTTCATTAATAAGTAATGTGTATATCTTCTATTTATAAGTAATGTGTATATCTTCCATTTATCAGTGTGTATATATCCTCCATTTATCAGAGAGTGTGTATTTCTAATAATCAATCAGTTTGAATATATTTTCCATTTATTAGTGTGTATATATCTTCTATTTATAAGTGGGTATATATCTTCTATTCATCAATGTGTATATATCTTTAATTCATTAGTGTGTATAGATCTTCTATTTATAAGTGTGTATATATCTTCCATTTATCAGTGTGTATATATATTCTGTTTATCAGTGTGTATATATCTAACATTTATAAGTATTTATATATCTTCCATCTATTAGTGTGTATATATTCCATTTATTAGTGTGTATATATCTACTATTTTTTAGTGTGTATATATCTTCCATTTATCAATGCGTATATATCTTTCATTTTTAAGTAATGTATATATCTTCCATTTATTAGTGTGTATATATCTTCTATTTATTAGTGTGTATATATCTTCCATTTGTTAATGTGTATATATCTTTCATTTATCAGTGTGTATCTATCTTCCATTTATCAGTCTGTATATATCTTCAATTTATCAGAATGTGTATATTTCTAATTATCAATGCGTATATATCTTTCATTTATAAGTAATGTATATATCTTCTATTTATACGTGTGTATATATCTTCTATTTTTTAGTGTGTATATATCTTCAATTTATTAGTGTGTATATATCTTCTATTTATTAGTGTGTATATATCTTCCATTTATTAGTGTGTATATATCTTCAATTTATTAGTGTGTATATATCTTCAATTTATTAGTGTGTATATATATTCTATTTATAAGTGTGTACATATCTTTAATTTATTAGTGTGTATATATCTTCTATGTATTAGTGTTTATATATCTTCCATTTATCAGTGTGTATATATCTTCTGTTTATCAGTGTGTATATATCTTCCATTTATAAGTATTTATATATCTTCCATCTATTAGTGTGTATATATTCCATTTATTAGTGTGTATATATCTACTATTTTTTAGTGTGTATATTTCTTCCATTTATCAATGCGTATATATCTTTCATTTATCAGTGTGTATATATCTTCTGTTTATCAGTGTGTATATATCTTCAATTTATTAGTGTGTATATATCTTCTATTTATCAGTGTGTATATATCTTCCATTTATCAGAGTGTGTATATTTCTAATTATCAATGCGTATATATCTTTCATTTATAAGTAATGTATATATCTTCCATTTATTAGTGTGTATATATCTTCTATTTATGAGTGTGTATATATCTTCTATTAATCAGTGTTTATATATGTTCCATTTATAAGTGTGTATATATCTTCCATTTATTAGTGTGTATATATCTTCTATTTATGAGTGTTTATATATCTTCCATTTATAAGTGTTCATATATGTTCCATTTATAAGTGTGTATATATCTTCAATTTATTAGTGTGTATATATCTTCATTTTATCAGTGTGTATATTACTTCTGTTTATTAGTGTGTGTATATATTCCATTTATTAGTGTGTATATATCTTCTATTTTTTAGTGTGTATATATCTTCTATTTATCAGTCTATATATCTTCTATTTATCAATGTGTATATATCTTCAACTTATTAGTCTGTATATATCTTCCATTTATAAGTGTGTATATATCTTCCATTTATCAATGTGTATCTATCTTCTATTTATCAGAGTGTGTATATTTCTAATTATCAATGCGTATATATCTTTTATTTATAAGTAATGTATATATCTTCTATTTATTAGTGTGTATATATCTTCTATTAATTAGTGTGTATATATCTTCCATTAATTACTTTGTATATATTTTCCATTTATTAGTATGTATATATCTTCAATTTATTAGTGTGTATATATCTTCAATTTATTAGTGTGTATATATCTTCTATTTATAAGTGTGTATATATCTTCTGTTTATTAGTGTGTATATATATATTCCATTTATTAGTGTGTATATATCTTCTATTTATCAGTGTGTATATATCTTCCATTTATTAGTGTGTATAGATCTTCCATTTATTAATGTGTATATATCTTCTATTTATAAGTAATGTGTATATCTTCCATTTATCAGTGTGTATATATCTTCGATTTATCAGTGTGTATATATCTACCATTCATCAGAGTGTGTATATTTCTAATTATCGATGTGTATATATCTTTCATTTATAAGTAATGTGTATATCTTCTATTTATCAGTGTGTATATATCTGCTGTTTATTAGTGTGTGTATATATTCCATTTATTAGTGTGTATATATCTTCCATTTATCAGTGTATATATCTTCCATTTATCAGTGTGTATATATCTTCCATTTATTAGTGTGTATATATCTTCCATTTATCAGTGTGTATATATCTTCCATTTATTAGTGTGTATATATCTTCCATTTATCAGTGTGTATATATCTTCCATTTATTAGTGTGTATATATCTTCTATTTATTAGTGTGTATATAACTTCTATTTACTAGTGTGTATATATCTTCAATTTATTTGTGTGTATATATCTTCAATTTATTTGTGTGTATATATCTTCAATTTATTAGTGTGTATTTATCTTCCATTTATTAGTGTGTATATAACTTTCATTAATTAGTTTGTATATATCTTCCATTTATGAGTGTGTATATAACTTTCATTAATTAGTTTGTATATATCTTCCATTTATCAGTTTGAATATATTTTCCATTTATTAGTGTGTATATATCTTCTATTTATAAGTGGGTATATATCTTCTATTCATCAATGTGTATATATCTTTAATTCATTAGTGTGTATATATCTTCTATTTATAAGTGTGTATATATCTTCCATTTATCGGTGTGTATATATCTTCTGTTTATCAGTGTGTATATATCTAACATTTATAAGTATTTATATATCTTCCATCTATTAGTGTGTATATATTCCATTTATTAGTGTGTATATATCTACTATTTTTTAGTGTGTATATATCTTCCATTTATCAATGCGTATATATCTTTCATTTTTAAGTAATGTATATATCTTCCATTTATTAGTGTGTATATATCTTCTATTTATTAGTGTGTATATATCTTCCATTTGTTAGTGTGTATATATCTTCCATTTATCAGTGTGTATATATCTTCCATTTATCAGTCTGTATATATCTTCAATTTATCAGAATGTGTATATTTCTAATTATCAATGCGTATATATCTTTCATTTATAAGTAATGTATATATCTTCTATTTATACGTGTGTATATATCTTCTATTTTTTAGTGTGTATATATCTTCAATTTATTAGTGTGTATATATCTTCTATTTATTAGTGTATATATATCTTCCATTTATTAGTGTGTATATATCTTCCATTTATTTGTGTGTATATATCTTCCATTTATTAGTGTGTATATATCTTCAATTTTTTAGTGTGTATATATCTTCAATTTATTAGTGTGTATATATTTTCTATTTATAAGTGTGTATATATCTTCCATTTTTTAGTGTGTATATATATATTCCATTTATTAGTGTGTATATATCTTCAATTTATCAGTCTATATATCTTTCTATTTATTAGTGTGTATATATTTTCTATTTATCAGTGTGTAAATATCTTCTATTTATTAGTGTGTATATATCTTCTATTTATCAGTGTGTATATATCTTCTATTTATTAGTGTGTATATATCTACTATTTATCAGTGTGTATATATCTTCCATTCATTAATGTGTATATATCTTCTATTTATCAGTGTATATATATCTTCTATTTATCAGTGTATATATATCTTCTATTTATCAGTGTGTATATATCTTCGATTTATCAGTGTATATATCTTCGATTTATCAGTGTGTATATATCTTCCATTCATCAGAGTGTGTATATTTCTAATTATCGATGTGTATATATTTTTCATTTATAAGTAATGTGTATATCTTCTATTAATCAGTGTGTATATATCTTGTTTATTAGTGTGTGTATATATTCCATTTATTATTGTGTATATATCTTCTATTTATCAGTCTATATATCTTCCATTTATTTGTGTGTATATATCTTCTATTTATCAGTGTGTATATATCTTCCATTTATCAGAGTGTGTATATTTCTAATGATCAATGTGTATATATCTTTCATTCATAAGTAATGTGTATATCTTCTATTTATAAGTAATGTGTATATCTTCCATTTATCAGTGTGTATATATCTTCTATTTATCAGAGTGTGTGTATTTCTAATTATCAATGTGTATATATCTTCCATTTATTAGTGTGTATATATCTTCCATTTATCAGTGTGTATATATCTTCCATTTATCAGTGTGTATATATCTTCCATTTATCAGAGTGTGTATATTTCTAATGATCAATGTGTATATATTTTTCATTTATAAGTAATGTGTATATCTTCTATTTATAAGTAATGTGTATATCTTCCATTTATCAGTGTGTATATATCTTCCATTTATCAGAGTGTGTGTATTTCTAATTATCAATGTGTATATATCTTTCGTTTATAAGTAATGTATATATCTTCCCTTTATTAGTGTGTATATATCTTCTATTTACTAGTGTGTATATATCTTCCATTTATTAATGTGTATATATCTTCCATTTATTAATGTGTATATATCTTCCATTTATTAGTGTGTATATATATTCTATTTATAAGTGTGTATATATCTTCCATTTTTTAGTGTGTATATATATATTCCATTTATTAGTGTGTATATATCTTCAATTTATCAGTCTATATATCTTTCTATTTATTAGTGTGTATATATTTTCTATTTATCAGTGTGTATGTATCTTCTGTTTATTAGTGTGTATATATCTTCTATTTATCAGTGTGTATATATCTTCTATTTATTAGTGTGTATATATCTACTATTTATCAGTGTGTATATATCTTCCATTCATTAATGTGTATATATCTTCTATTTATCAGTGTATATATATCTTCTATTTATCAGTGTATATATATCTTCTATTTATCAGTGTGTATATATCTTCGATTTATCAGTGTATATATCTTCGATTTATCAGTGTGTATATATCTTCCATTCATCAGAGTGTGTATATTTCTAATTATCGATGTGTATATATTTTTCATTTATAAGTAATGTGTATATCTTCTATTAATCAGTGTGTATATATCTTGTTTATTAGTGTGTGTATATATTCCATTTATTATTGTGTATACATCTTCTATTTATCAGTCTATATATCTTCCATTTATTTGTGTGTATATATCTTCTATTTATCAGTGTGTATATATCTTCCATTTATCAGAGTGTGTATATTTCTAATGATCAATGTGTATATATCTTTCATTCATAAGTAATGTGTATATCTTCTATTTATAAGTAATGTGTATATCTTCCATTTATCAGTGTGTATATATCTTCTATTTATCAGAGTGTGTGTATTTCTAATTATCAATGTGTATATATCTTCCATTTATTAGTGTGTATATATCTTCCATTTATCAGTGTGTATATATCTTCCATTTATCAGTGTGTATATATCTTCCATTTATCAGAGTGTATATTTCTAATGATCAATGCGTATATATTTTTCATTTATAAGTAATGTGTATGTCTTCTATTTATAAGTAATGTGTATATCTTCCATTTATCAGTGTGTATATATCTTCCATTTATCAGAGTGTGTGTATTTCTAATTATCAATGTGTATATATCTTTCGTTTATAAGTAATGTATATATCTTCCCTTTATTAGTGTGTATATATCTTCCATGTATCAGTGTGTATATATCTTCAATTTATCAGTGTGTATATATCTTCTATTTATCAGAGTGTGTATATTTCTAATGATTAATGTGTATATATTTTTCATTTATAAGTAATGTGTATATCTTCTAATTATAAGTAATGTGTATATCTTCCATTTATCAGTGTGTATATATCTTCCATTTATCAGAGTGTGTGTATTTCTAATTATCAATGTGTATATATCTTTCGTTTATAAGTAATGTATATATCTTCCCTTTATTAGTGTGTATATATCTTCTATTTACTAGTGTGTATATATCTTCCATTTATTAATGTGTATATATCTTCCATTTATTAATGTGTATATATCTTCCATTTATTAGTGTGTATATATCTTCTATTTATTAGTGTGTATATATCTTCTATTTATTAGTGTTTATATATCTTCCATTTATTAGTGTGTATATATCTTCTATTTATAAGTAGGTATATATTTTCCAGGTATTAGTTTGTATATATCTTCCATTTATGAGTGTGTATATATCTTCTATTTATAAGTGTGTATATATCTTCTATTTATAAGTTAATATATATCTTCTATTCATCAATGTGTACATATCTTTAATTTATTAGTGTGTATATATCTTCTATGTATTAGTGTTTATATATCTTCCATTTATCAGTGTGTATATATCTTCTGTTTATCAGTGTGTATATATCTTCATATTTATAAGTATTTATATATCTTCCATCTATTGGTGTGTATATATCTTCCATTTATCAGTGTGTATATAACTTTCCATTTATCAGAGTGTGTATGTTTTTAATTATCAATGCGTATATATCTTTCATTTATAAGTAATGTATATGTCTTCAATTTATTAGTGTGTATATATCTTCAATTTATTAGTGTGTATATATCTTCCATTTATTAGTGTGTATATATCTTCCATTTATCAGTGTGTATATATCTTCCATTTATTAGTGTGTATATATCTTCAATTTATTAGTGTGTATATATCTTTCATTCATAAGTATGTGTATATCTTCTATTTATAAGTAATGTGTATATCTTCCATTTATCAGTGTGTATATATCTTCTATTTATCAGAGTGTGTGTATTTCTAATTATCAATGTGTATATATCTTTCATTTATAAGTAATGTATATATCTTCCATTTATTAGTGTGTATATATCTTCTATTTATTAGTGTGTATATATCTTCCATTTATTAGTGTGTATATATCTTCCATGTACCAGTGTGTATATATCTTCAATTTATCAGTGTGTATATATCTTTCATTTATCAGAGTGTGTATATTTCTAATGATCAATGTGTATATATTTTTCATTTATAAGTAATGTGTATATCTTCTATTTATAAGTAATGTGTATATCTTCCATTTATCAGCGTGTGTGTATTTCTAATTATCAATGTGTATATATCTTTCGTTTATAAGTAATGTATATATCTTCCCTTTTTTAGTGTGTATATATCTTCTATTTACTAGTGTGTATATATCTTATATTTATTAATGTGTATATATCTTCCATTTATTAATGTGTATATATCTTCCATTTATTAGTGTGTATATATCTTCTATTTATTAGTGTGTATATATCTTCTATTTATTAGTGTGTATATATCTTCCATTTATTAGTGTGTATATATCTTCTATTTATAAGTAGGTATATATTTTCCAGGTATTAGTTTGTATATATCTTCCATTTATGAGTGTGTATATATCTTCTATTTATAAGTGTGTATATATCTTCTATTTATAAGTGAATATATATCTTCTATTCATCAATGTGTACATATCTTTAATTTATTAGTGTGTATATATCTTCTATGTATTAGTGTTTATATATCTTCCATTTATCAGTGTGTATATATCTTCTGTTTATCAGTGTATATATATTCCATTTATAAGTATTTGTATATTTTCCATCTATTAGTGTGTATATATCTTCTGTTAATCAGTGTGTATATATCTTCAATTTATTAGTGTGTATATATCTTCCATTTATTAGTGTGTATGTATCTTCCATTTATCAGTGTGTATATATCTTCCATTTATCAGAGTGTATATATCTTCTATTTATTAGTGAGTATATATCTTCCATTTATTAGTGTGTATGTATCTTCCATTTATTAGTGTGTATGTATCTTCCATTTATTAGTGTGTATGTATCTTCCATTTATCAGTGTGTATATATCTTCCATTTATCAGAGTGTATATATCTTCCATTTATTAGTGAGTATATATCTTCCATTTATTAGTGTGTATATATATTCTATTTATTAGTGTGTATATATCTTCAATTTATTAGTGTGTATATATTTTCCATTTATTAGTGTGTATATATCTTCTATTTATTAGTGTGTATATATTTTCCATTTATTAGTGTGTATATATCTTCTATTTATCAGTGTGTATATATCTTCTATTCATTAGTGTGTATATATCTACTATTTATCAGTGTGTATATATCTTCCATTTATTAATGTGTATATATCTTCTATTTATCAGTATATATATATATATCTTCTATTTATCAGTGTGTATATATCTTCCATTTATCAGTGTGTATATATCTTAGATTTATCAGTGTGTATATTTCTAATTATCGATGTGTATATATCTTTCATTTATAAGTAATGTGTATATCTTCTACTAATCAGTGTGTATATATCTTCTGTTTATTAGTGTGTATATTTCTAATGATTAATGTGTATATATCTTTCATTTATAAGTAATGTTTATATCTTCCATTTATTAGTGTGTATATATCTTCTATTTATTAGTGTGTATATATCTTCCATTTATTAGTGTGTATATATCTTCCATTTATCAGAGTGTGTATATTTCTAATGATCAATGTGTATATATCTTTCATTCATAAGTAATGTGTATATCTTCTATTTATAAGTAATGTGTATATCTTCCATTTATCAGTGTGTATATATCTTCCATTTATCAGAGTGTGTGTATTTCTAATTATCAATGTGTATATATTCGTTTCATTTATAAGTAATATATATATTTTCCATTTATTAGTGTGTATATATCTTCTATTTACTAGTGTGTATATATCTTCCATTTATTAATGTGTATATATCTTCCATTTATTAGTGTGTATATATCTTCTATTTATAAGTAGGTATATATCTTCCATTTATTAGTGTGTATATATCTTCTATTCATCAATGTGTACATATCTGTAATTTATTAGTGTGTATATATCTTCTATTTATTAGTGTGTATATATCTTCCATTTATTAGTGTGTATATATCTTCCATTTATCAGTGTGTATATATCTTCTGTTTATCAGTGTGTATATATCTTCTATTTATAAGTATTTGTATATCTTCCATCTATTAGTGTGTATATATCTTCTGTTAATCAGTGTGTATATATCTTCAATTTATTAGTGTGTATATATCTTCTATTTATCAGTGTGTATATATCTTCCATTTATCAGAGTGTGTATATTTCTAATTATCAATGCGTATATATCTTTCATTTATAAGTAATGTATATATCTTCCATTTATTAGTGTGTATATATCTTCCATTTATCAGTGTGTATATATCTTTTATTTATTAGTGTGTATATATCTTCTATTCATCAATGTGTATATATCTTCCATTCATCAATGTGTATATATCTTCCATTAATCAGTGTGTATATATCTTCTATTTATAAGTGTGTATATATCTTCTATTCATCATTGTGTATATATTTTCCATTTATCAGTGTGTATATATCTTCCATTCATCAATGTGTATATATCTTTTAATTTTAAGTAATGTGTATATATCTTCCATTTATTAATGTGTATATATCTTCTGTTTATTAGTTTCAAATTGTAGTATCTGTTCTGATGGATACTGCACCCCATACTGGTATTGTCTTGTCCTTCAGGGTTTGATTTACGCCGGTCAATGGGTCTTTCCTGTGCAGTTCTAGGAGGTCCACCCTCCCAGGCTTCGCCTCCCCTCTTTGGGGAGAAGTAAGTTTATTGCTTACTGTCTGAGGGAACCTCCTGGGGAATGCCGACGGGGCTACCCAGGCAATTTTTAATGGCCAGAGTGCTTACTTCCTTGGGCGCTGGCTTTTAAAACCCCACTTTCCCGACCCGACCTTGGGTCACATCTTACTTGTGGGAGTAAGATAAAACTGGCCTTGTGCCTAACTCCTGGGAAGAAGTAAATAATATCTTCTATTTATTAGTGTGTATATATCTTTTATTTATAAGTAATGTATATATCTTCTATTTATTAGTGTGTATATATCATCCATTTATCAGTGTGTATATATCATCCATTTATCAGTGTGTATATATCTTCCATTTATCAGTGTGTATATATCATCCATTTATCAGTGTGTATATATCTTCCATTTATCAGTGTGTATATATCTTCTATTTATCAGAGTGTGTGTATTTCTAATTATCAATGTGTATATATCTTCCATTTATCAGTGTGTATATATCTTCTATTTATCAGTGTGTATATATCATCCATTTATCAGTGTGTATATATCATCCATTTATCAGTGTGTATATATCTTCCATTTATCAGTGTGTATATATCTTCTATTTATCAGAGTGTGTGTATTTCTAATTATCAATGTGTATATATCTTCCATTTATTAGTGTGTATATATCTTCCATTTATCAGTGTGTATATATCTTCCATTTATCAGTGTGTATATATCATCCATTTATCAGTGTGTATATATCTTTTTATTTATCAGTGTGTATATATCTTCCATTTATTAGTGTGTATATATCATCCATTTATCAGTGTGTATATATCATCCATTTATCAGTGTGTATATATCTTTTTATTTATCAGTGTGTATATATCTTCCATTTATTAGTGTGTATATATCTTCTATTTATCAGTGTGTATATATCATCCATTTATCAGTGTGTATATATCATCCATTTATCAGTGTGTATATATCTTTTTATTTATCAGTGTGTATATATCTTCCATTTATTAGTGTTTATATATCTTCCAATTTATCAGTCCGTATATATCTTCTATTTATTAGTGTGTATATATATATTCCATTTATAAGTGATGTATATATCTTCTATTTATTAGTGTATATATATTCCAATTGATAAGTTATGTATATATCTTCCATTTATTAGTGTGTATATATCTTCTATTTATCAGTGTGTATATATCATCCATTTATCAGTGTGTATATATCATCCATTTATCAGTGTGTATATATCTTTTTATTTATAAGTAATGTATATATCTTCCATTTATTAGTGTTTATATATCTTCCAATTTATCAGTCCGTATATATCTTCTATTTATTAGTGTGTATATATATATTCCATTTATAAGTGATGTATATATCTTCTATTTATTAGTGTATATATATTCCAATTGATAAGTTATGTATATATCTTCCATTTATTAGTGTGTATATATTTTCCATTCATTAGTGTGTATATATATCTTCTATTAAGTAGTGTGTATATATCTATTCATCAATGTGTATATATTTTCCATTTATAAGTAATGTATACATCTTCCATTTATCAGTGTGTATATATCTTCTGTGTATTAGTGTGTATATATCTTCTATTAATCAATGTGTATATATCTTCCATTTATTAGTGTGTATATATCTTTTATGAATTAGTGTGTATATATCTTTTATTTATTAGTGTGTATATATCTTATTTATTAGTGTGTATATATCTTCGATTTATAAGTAATGTATATATCTTCTATTTATTAGTGTGTGTATATCTTCCATTTATAAGTAATGTTTATATCTTCTAATTATGAGTGTGTATATATCTTCCAATTATTTGTGTATATTTCTTCTATTTATCAGTGTGTATATATTATCCATTTATAAGTAATGTGTATATCTTTTATTTATAAGTAATATGTATATCTTTTATTTATCAGTGCGTATATATCTTCAATTCATCAATGTGTATATATTTTCCATTTATCAGTGTGTATATATCTTCCATTTATAAGTAATCTATATATCTTCTATTTATTAGTGTGTATATATCTTTCAATTTATTAGTGTGTATGTATATGCCATTAATTAGTGTATATATCTTACATTTATAAGTAATGTTTATATCTTCCATTTATTAGCATATATATCTTCTATTCATCAATGTGTATATATCTTCCATTTATCAGTGTGAATATATCTTCTATTTCTCAGTGTATATATCTTCCATTTATTAGTGTGTGTATATATCTTCCATTTATCAATGTGTATATATCTTCTATTTATTAGTGTGTATATATATCTTCTATTTATTATTGTGTATACATCTACCATTTATTAGCGTGTATACATCTTCCATTTCTTAGCGTGTATATATCTTCCATTTATCAGCGTATATATATCTTCCATTTTTAAGTAATGTATATATATCGTCCATTTTTCAATGTGTATATATCGTCCATTTATCAGCGCATACATATCTTCCATTTATTAGTCTGTATATATCTTTCATTTTTAAGTAATATCGTCTATTTTTCAATGTGTATATACATTCCATTATTCAGATAGCTTCAGAAGTAGAGCATCGGATTGTCTTCTTAAGTGGTTACTAATGTCCAGAGTTTGAATCCTGGGAATCGTACTTCAGCTGTGTCTTGCCCTACTAATGAGTCTTGAAAAGAGGAAACATGTGTCTCTCTGTGGAGAAGGCGATGTGATCGCCCTCCTTTAAATGGCACTAAACCACACCCCTATGCAAATTGACTCCCACCAGAGACATCTAGTGGCTAGAGACTCCAAATAGCCAATCTGCAAAGGGAGGATAACTCAAATGGCACTTAACCACAGACTATATTTGAAATATATATTTTAAAAAGAATTATGAGCATAAAAGCATTTCATCAAATTGACTAAATTCAATTTTTTTATGAACCTACGAAAAGAATTAACACATGTAAATTAACACATGTAAATTAACACATGTAAATTAACACATGTAAATCGTGGTCTCTTGCGAAGGCAGTCACAATACAGCAGAGGTCAAAGGTAAAATGTGTAGTAAAGTCTTCCCTCGATTCCCTATGAACTAACATGTTCAAATTTGACAAGCATATTCTTTGGAGGAGGTACTCCTTGGGAGGTGTATCTTTTTTTAACTCATGATTTGTATCCAATTTTCTTATAAATAAGCTGAGAATATTCTGAAAAATATTTGAAAGACAAAAATAAAAAATTCAAAGAATTTTTGTATCTTTGCTTATTGCAAAAACCAGTGTTTCAGAAATAAATGGCAAAAGATTAAAGGTTAAAGTTACAATAATATTTATTATATAACTACACAGGATAAGTATGGAATGTATAATCCAACATAATGAAAATGAAAACCGACAATTTTTTTGATCTGTTCATCGATGTTTTGTCTCCTTTCGTAAAAAAAAAAAAAACAACCTGTAGAAGTTAAAGTTTGAAAATGCGTGGTGCGTTTATGCAGTAGAATGACCTCCACTTCGTAGGTGGACCATGCATTTCTGATTTTAACTTCTATGGGTTTTTGCATCAGCCAACTTGAAAACGTCTTTTAACAGCAAAGATGAAACGTTGACGATGAATAGTTAAACAATTTTCGGTTTTCATTTTCTGATTTTCAATCGACTGGATATAAAAATATCCAGTAGATTGAAAATCAGAAAATGAAGACAGACGCTTGTTCATAGCGGCCACCTTGGACAATCTCCGACAATTAAATTTCAAAAGGCGTAACTCTACTTAAGGCTAACAAAGAGTTGCATGCCAAGAATAAAACAAAAAATAAAAGTATCCTTTTTGGAAGGGGGTGAAATATTTTATTCAGATTTCAAAAATATATTTTTAACTGGTTGCGCATAGAAATTAAAGTATTTTCTGAAGATTCCGTCGAAGATGGGGAAAAGGGGGGGGGGGATATTAAACATATGTGGGGATTATTCGTATCAACCGAAACTGAAGGAATATAACCAACATTCAAAAACAAAGACAAAACTTTTTTTTTTAAATGCATGAAGTATTTTTTTTAAATGCATGTGTATACCAACAATTTATAAGTGTGTATATATTTAATTTGTGTGTAAATATTTTCTATTTCTAAAAAAATGAGTTGTGAATGAAATAGTAAAGTAGCCTAGTCTCTCGAGCATCTGCGAGGGGCGACCAATCTAGGAGATTGGAAACTCCAAACAACGACCTGAGGTTTGTCGTTCGTTAGTGTTATGACTTTCCTCTGCATCACTCCTTTGTGGCACAGGTGAGCAAATCATGACGTAATCACATTGACACGCTAGGTTCCCAAAGTTAAGCAACTTTGAGCCGAGTCAGTACTGGATGGGTAAACATATGGGAATACCAGGTGTTGTGAGAGGACGACAACACCTCTTTGAAAAAGCTAACATTGTTAAAAGCATCTCACCTGAGAGGGATACACATGTGACTTGGGGCAGCTTGTGAATTTAATATTCCCTAGAAACTTTCTCCTTTGGAAGAAGCCGGCTCAACCCGTCATTTGAAACACATGTGCGTACTCGAAAAACACAAGTCGGCAGCCATCATGTCTGTAAGAATTTCCATGACAAGTCGCTGAGAGAGATGCCCCCCTTAACCTTTGTAAAGACATAAGGGAGAAGGAAAACTCTGATGTAACGTCCACTTTCAATACTAATCCATGGATCACTTGGTGTTGTTGGTGCGAGTCATTGCGATGTTGTGCAAGCTGAATATGACTATACTTTAGCACATGTTCCGTTGGCAGTCATCATCTATCGTGGAGCCACTGTCGCTCCCATAATTATTCAACGGTGGATTTTGCCAGTGATGGCCATGCTTGCCTAGCGAGTCAACAGACATTACATAAATATCAAAGTATATTCGAGCAGCAAACCTTCTTTTAGGCATGTTTTAGTATATATATATATATATATATATATAAGACTCTGGCAAGAAACTATTTAATATTATTCAGATTACTGTTCTCATCTTGAATGTTATTCTCACAACGTTTCAGCCGATGTAACGTCTGACCGTCTTCGGGTGTGTCCTGTTGAATTAGGGAATTTGTACGGAATTTTGAACTGAACCATTTATTGATTTCAGTTCGAAATTCAATACAGATTCCCGAGTTCAAATGGATGCACCTGAAGAAGGTCAGAGGTTACACTGGCGGAAAAGTTGTGAGAATAATATGCAAGATGAGAACAGTAGTCCAAATAATCCTTCCTCATCTCAAAAAATTCAAAAACAGAAAGAACTCTTTAGTTTTTTTATGAGCTCTCACGACTTTTTTTTTCAATGAACTTCGAGAATTTCTTGCGAATAAAATCTATAAAATTCTTCCGATAAAATTAGAATTACTCGTTATCAACAATGTGACATTCAAATATGACAATAATATCTTGACCATAATTAGCAAGTAATTTCATAAAAATTATTTTCGCTATTTTTAGTATCTGATTTTTATTTAATAGAAACAAAGCAAGAAAAAAGAATCCATTGAACTTTGCTTTTATTTAAAATACAAAAGCAATGAGAAAACATAAGTATAAGTAATTGAATGAAAAAGAAAAATACCTCTTTACGCAAGGAACAAGAGTTATTTCCCTTTGGAAAAGAATAAGAGTTATTTTCCCTTTATTTCTTTTAAGTTAACCGGGTTTCACTGGTTCTTAACGTAAGTTCTTTTCATGCCTTATGTAAGTTTTGAACAATTTTAAATATTTTTTTTTTTACATTGAAATAATTTGATTCGTTTGATCCAGAATTAAGAACCATTTCAGTATGCGTTTATTTTCACATTTTAACAACAGTTCATCGAATCTGTTCAATAATTTGTCTTTTATTCATAAAGGATAATTGTATCTATGTCGGAATTCATTTTCTGTAGAACCTCATCTCACCTTTAGGATTTTCTAATGTTTTTACCTTTGCTTTTTATAATTATATATATATATATATATATATAAAGTTAGGTATGTGTATACGTTTGTATGTACATGATTCACTCCTAAAAGTCTAAAATTATAATTTTTCTCACCAGCCTTGAACATTCGGGATGTATATAAGAGTTTCCGATTATTTAATATATAAAATTAAGTTGGTCGGATTCTCGAAGTTAGACCTATATAGCAATGCATCTGACAAATAAATATTTGATTCATTTAAAAGATTTATTTCGAATGTTGTCCACCTGAAGAAATATCATAAGACATGTGCAGGTTTAGAAATATATAAATTATATGAATATTTAATATCCGTTTGTTTATCAAGAAAAAATATGAAACATACTCAATAGATTTTATATTGGTTCTGTGTTTTTATTGTATTGAGATATTTCTGCAACTTTTTCAAAATCATTTTCTATAATATTTTACTATAATATGTGTGTGGACACCTATGAATATCTCAGACCTGACATTTAAGCATGTGGCCTTAACTTACATATATACATCTAGAGAGAAATAATACAGCATTTAATAATTGAGCAAACAATGAAACTACTTTTCATTTCATTGAAACATCACCCACAACATTTCTTTTTTCTGCTGAGTCAGTAAATGACCTCCCACCTCAACCCCCCCCCCAAAAAAAAACCTGTGCAATTTATTCAAATCAATAAAAAATGACACCAAAAACTCACAAGTCAATAAAATGATGATGCACGTTTTTTATAAATGGTAGAGAGACAGAATTGAAAAGTTTCGAACCTGAAGTATTTTTCTTTTAGAACTTTATCGAAAAGCAAAATGCCATTTTTGTGCATAATGGGCGCGATCATATATATATATATATATATATATATATATATATATATATATATATCAGTTCATAATCATGAATCTGGTTTAATATATACTAACCAAAATATGCTCCTTCTAGTTGAATATTTTGGTTAGTATATGACAACGAACACATACTGCCCTGCCCACCCCCAAGGAGAAGGTCATGCCTGGGAGGATAGGATCATGACGAACTAATATATACTACACTACTCCCGGGATGAATTGAGCATTGAGAGATAGTATAGTTTGACTTCAGGCAGACAGATACCAAATCTCCATTAGTAATATATATATATATATATATATTATAATATAAAATGAAGTAATAAAATAAGGTGTCAATCAAATTTTATTAGAATTCAAAGTTCAAGCAAAGTATCCTTAAGTCCTTAGCTCATGAGTTTTCAAAGATAATTCAAAGTTTAGGAATTTTTCTTGTTAGTAGAGTTTTTTGGGGTTTTTTTTTTACCCATGCATCTACCCCGACAGTGTGTCATGAAGGAGTAGCATCCAAAACCATGCGCTTGATTTACCAATTGCCCCCCAAAACCACAGGTATGGATGGCTAATAATTGTATGCATAAATAAATATAGAAACTTATAAAGCACGCAAAGATCGTTTAGCTTGGTAGTGTAACAAAGTTTCATGCTTGAACAAACAATTTACGTCGGAAAAATGTTCGCTCAAGCATGAAACTTTAAACTACCAAGGTACGTGAGCTTTGCATACTTAAAAAAATCTTTTTTGATTTTACTTAATTATAGAACATTGTTTTAGGTTTTACTTCATCCTGAAACGCATAATTCCTTGGATATATATTTTATTTATTTATTATTGTTATAAAGCTCTATTTAAAATGATATTGAGCCCTTTGTGTGTCCAAGATCTGTCTGTCTTATATATATATATATCCATCCTGATTCAATCTATGATTAAAAAGGAAACAGCGGAAGACCTAAGAACTCAACGTTTTGCCCAACGGTTGCGTGTGCTTTAGCATTTTTTTGCTCTTGAAAAAGCCCACGCAACAGTTGGGCGAAACGTTGAGTTCTTAGGTCTTCCGCTGTTTCCTTTTTAATTCATACCGTCGGATTATTTTATCCTTTCACACATTATATATATATATATATATATATAAAATCCTGATAAGGTTTTGTTCATAAGAGTGATCTTGTAAAATCTTATTGTGCTCAATAACAAGTAGGGATATATATTCAGTATAAATGTTTTATTATTTTTTTAAAAATAAAAAAATTTATACTATATATATATATATATATATATATATATATATATATATATCTCCACACACACAAACAAACATATAAAGTATATACATAGAGAGAGATGATGAAACAAGAAATACAAGAATCAGATTAGTACATCAATGTTTAAAAAAAAAAATAACAGTTAATATTAAGTAATCACTTAATAATAATAATAGTAGAGAAAAATATGATTAAAAAATCTGAGAAATGGGAGCACAAGTGATGGGATGCGCTGGTGGAAATACCGAGAGCGACAATCTGGAATGGAGAATAAAAGCAGCCGTCAACGGCGTCATTCTTACATCCACTTTACACAGCAGAAAAATGTGAAATAACAAAAATAAAGGATAACACATTTAATGGGGTTGGGTAGAGCTGGAGACCAAACGAAGGGGAGCTTTACAGTTTTATCACTGTAAAAAATAGACAGTTAATAGCTCTAGACTCCTCCCTCCCCTGGGAAGCCAAAAATAACCCATTCTGATTGGATGACGGCTGCTGCGAGGGACAAACACTGACGGCCAATCAAATTCATAGATAGATGAACATGGCATCCATATTTGTATTCTTAACCGAGTCTTTCACCTGAAATAGAAAAAAAAAATTTTTGAGAATATTGCTTCTTTTTTTTTTTTTTAATTTATGGAAATCGCTCCAGACAAGGCATGAAACCACTTGGTATAAACAGCTAAAAAAAAAATATATATATTTATATTACTTCAAAGTCAAAAACTAGCTAACGATAAGTGTTAGATGGATAGATTCCAACCCAGAAAGCAGCAATTCTTCCCCCTTTGTCAGAAACATTGCTCATGGAATGTGAGAACTAAAAGACAAAATAAGGGAAGCAAAAATTATGATCATTAGTATGTAATTAATTAAGCACACATACTGCTACTACTACTACTACCTACAAATTTTGGAGGGTAATTAATTATTTGCAGACGACATATCCATCATGGCAGATAAGGAATTCGATCTACAAAAGTTGTTATTTAAAACTTATACAGTTGTTGTTTTGTTGTTGCTTGCGACAAGATACTTTGCATCGTCCGGAGGGAAGAGACGGTGTAGATTATTGGACCACACCGCCCGCCCGCTCCCACCCCTCAAAAAGAAAACAAAGTAATGTTATGATACTTTATATTTATTAGTAGATGCAATCGCCTAAAAGGCAATTAAAACCATAAACCAAATTTACAGTCTTATTTTTACATGTCAAAAACATGTCCATCGCATCAAGTCAGCAGGCTGGAAGACCGAGGCTTTCTTGGGATGAGCTGTATAAACGTGACCGTGCAGCCCTGGGGATTACAAACTTAGATCCTCACGACTGCCGAGCCTGGAGTGGGAGACTTTGATCAAGACTGACAGGCAGGCCCCACCCTCTTATAGAGGACCAATCAAAGGCCTGTTCAAAAATAAATCGGATGATGATGATGATCTGCGGCTACTAATATTGAGTTCATAAATCTGATGTTGACTTTTATCGATATTTATTATATGTCGGCAAACGTTTTCTTTTCATCGTAATTTTATCAAATTTATGGTATATGATGCATTTGATAAAATAGATTAATATTGTTATTAATTAATATTAATCTGATCTTTTGGAAGCGAGGTTTAAGGTTGTTATCGTCTCTATATATAAAACTCAATGTCTGTCTGTGTTGTTTGTGTGTTCCCTACAAAAAGTAAGGTTGAAGAATCTACATAAAATCTAAAAGTGTATTCTTATGTAAAATTTACCGGGGAAGACAATGGAAGTGTTCCCGAATCTCTAAGTAGCTATAAGGGCATAACCCTCTTTAAAACTTTAAATTTATTCTATTTTCATGATATTAATATCATATGTAGAAAATTTTCTGGAGACAACAATGAAAGTGGTTCGAATCTCTAAGTGCCCTCCTAACCTAAAGAAACTATGGGGGCCGAACATTCGTTAAAACTTCAAATATATCCTATTTTGATGAAATATATGTATAAAATTCTCTGGGGGAGAAAATGGAAGCGGTCCCAAATCTCTGTGCCGAAGATCTACGTGTCCCCCACCTCTAAGTACCGAAGATCTACATGTCCCCCACCTCTAAGTACCGAAGATCTACGTGTCCCCCCACCTCTAAGTGATCCATTGGGACTTTGTTCGCTTTCCTTTTTTTCTTTCTTCTTTTTGAATAAATCTTCACAATATTCTGAAAACTAAAATACTTTGCTCTAATGTGAAGGATTCAAATGATGTAGGCATCTAAAGCAGCAAAATTTAATTTCTTTTTTATGAAATTATTTAATAAATAAATTAAAATATTTATTCTCTTCAAATCAAAAAAATGTGTTAACTTTTCCATGTTTGAAAGCATTTTGTCTCATTTTTATTTTGAAAAATATTTCTTTAAATAAGGTTCCTGTTCAAAGGAGCACGGGTCGTCTATGATCTATTTTAATGGATGACGGCATTCCTTATGACATTATAAAGGATCTTCCTGGTGTCTTCAACCAAATGAATAATTAATATGGTCATGAATAAACTCACAATCTGTACAGATGAAAGTGTAGTATAGTTAACAACGAAAAAAGGAAGAGAGAATCAAATAACTGTTACCAAACGATAAAACTTTTGAAACTATTTGTAAATTTTGTTATTTTAAAATTTGTTTTGTTATTTTCACTTGACAGATTTCGTCATTAAAAATGGCAGTCGAATTTTTCTTTTTGAGGTGGTCGCTTATTTCAAGCGTTATATATATATATATATATATATAAAGATAGATGAACGAAGAGTGATAAACATGTATGAATGTCCAGATTTATTTCAAACTTCAATTGTTCAATGCAAAGTATATTCTGTAATAAAATTATGTTTATTATTCTTTCCTTACGCCAAGGCTTTTCAAAGATCGAGATCTTATCATCAGAGGAATTATACAGATAGATAAGTTGGCAATAGAAAAGCCAAAATTCAACATTTGAAAAAATATTATTAAGAAAATGGAGGGTGAAAAAAAGTTTATGTAAAAAGATATGAGGTTTGTCCAGATGGTAATTGTCCGTTGATAAGGTGTCCAATGGAAGGAGATTTAAATGGAGAAGAAAAAGTTTTGTGAAGACAGCATAGGAAAGTAAATCCAATAGTGAGATGTCGAGTTCAAATCGTAGATGGAGCGCACTTATATATATAAATAAGCTTACGGTACCACTAACCCTAAGTCCGGGGGTAGTTTAAAGTTGGGTTAGGGTAAGCTTTATGTTTTTAATCTTTTAAACCTGAAATTAGTAACCAGCTTTCAAAAAAAAAAAAAAAAAAAAAAAAAAAAAAAAAATCGAGCGCCATCTTTGAAGATGACTAACGATAGATTAAAAGTGACTATAACAAATTCATAGATAATAAATGTCACAACTGTATTGACACTGGAAACTTATACAGGTAGATAGAAAAGTAAATTAGATGTTTGCATAAAATACTCAGCAAGTTTCTCATTGTCACTAAGCATCAGTTGCATGACCTTTTGGAAGAGTTAGGGTTCAGGAGACGAGAGGTGCTTTGAAGAGCTGCCCTCTAACAAATCTGTCGGGTGAACGTGTGTTGGATAATGGCCCTGTGAGGCCGGACGCATGTTGAAGTGGACGTGTGTGGGGAGAGCGTTTCGTTTGGCTTGCGTGATTTAGTGCGGGTGAACCCGTACAACCGAGTGCAAAATAAAACTGGTTCTCACAGTTGGAGCTCACAAACGTTGACAGGGCCACCACATTGATGAGACTTCAGGTCAAGGGTCAAGATGCACCTGCGCATAGGGGTTCTCTGACATGACAGGCTTTTGTGTGGGAAACCGTTCAGGGCCCTCTTCCTCCCCTTGACAGAGTAACAAAACAGACTTTGAAATCTACTGGGGGGGGGGTGAATATTACCTGCTGCAAGTTATCTTAAGAAACATGGTGGACAACAAACAAATAAAGCAACTTTTAAGGTTTCCTAAGTTACCAAAAACCAACTGAACTTGCATCCGAATGACTAGTGCATCGCAGTGAAACTGTCTCCATCGCAGAACTTTGAGGTTTTTATTTCTTTGCAAATCCAACGCATTGTACATGCGTTGTGTACTGTTGACGGATGAACTCAGGGTTACCCTTGAAGGACCTGATAGCGTGACTGCAATCTCCTGAAGGAAGTCTTCGAACCTTGACTGCATGAAATACTGTTGTCACTGTAGAATTAGCTCTTTCCCTCAAATAGCCATCAACACATTCGATGCTCTTTCGGCATACAAGGCGAATGGTTAATGGTGTGCTTTCCAGCTTAAAACAGGAATTGTTTGGATTTCAAAAAGACAGGAATCGAAATGGAATCCAATATAAAACTATGACGTTACATTAACAGGAACTAATTGCGTTCCCATGACAAAAAAAAAACTCCCTCGATTAACTAAACATGAATGTTGGGTTACACTTTCCGATAGATGGTCTCAGCATTTTGAGAAAAAGGAAACCTGCTTGTGCAGTTTAATAGCATGCAAGGGAAGTTGATGCTAAACTTCAGACAAATGTTTGAAGATTGTACTCTGTCAGAGGTATAACAGGATTCTCGTTCAGCCAATGGTTAAGCATCAAAATTCAATGTGGATGTTTCATTTGATGCTGCAACGAGATATTAATTAGAAGCGCTGTGATTATGCAAGCCTTTACTTATATAAGAATCAGATAAGTCCTAAGATGGAGTACTGCTGCCACATCTGGGGAGGTGCCGTTCGTGGCACTCTTCGTTGTCGTGACAGAGTTCAGAACTGACTTTGTAATCTCGTGGGGGGTGTTCTCTTCTCTGCGGCCCCTTTTCTCACAGAAGAGATGTTGCTAGTCTTTCACTACTCTATCGGTATGGAAGGTGCTCGACTGCGCTTCAATGTCGGGTTTTCCCTTGTAATTTGCTCTGTGTGCCTAACATCAAACACAATTTCCAGGAATCAGAGTTTTGTTTCAAGAATTTTCCATTTGTGAAACATGTTGCCACAAGGTATCTTACTCGAGAGCTACAACATGGTCATCTTTAACTCTAATGTCAATAAACATTTGTCATAAACCGTTTTCTTATGTCATCAAATTTTATCCATTCGATTCATTATTTTCAATCCACTCGTAATATTCATCATTATTCAACTGTTAATTTATCCATACCATTAGCTCTTCTCCTCGAGTGGCTTTTAATCTTGACAAGTGGTGACTCAAATAGTATTAACGTATAGACCTTCGTATTTTTCCGACTCATGTGTATGCAGATACATCTGTAACGTTATTAGGGGCAAGACGCGGATTAGAACCCCAGATGACAACAGAATGATTTAAGGTAAAAATATAAAGACAAGAGAACAAAGAATTATTTCAGAAAGAAATGGTAAAGCAGAAACATTCCTTTGTCGGTGACGTCTATTGATCGAAAACACAATCAACAAGAGAATGTTATTGTCCGAAAAGCTGTGGTTGGAAATTAGGGGGGTAAATATTGATGACAGAACTTATGACGTAAACAAATCTTATTTAACAGATTGACTATTGGTGCTCGAGGAAGAAGGAGTCTGGCGGACAGGCAGACCAATCGGATGAGAGAACAGGGTCTGGGAGACAAGCAGACTAGTCGAGGGTGAATAGACGTGCAAAGATCTGTTCGTTTGTGAATGAATTTAATGAAAAACTGAAATTAAAAAAGACTGTCCTATTAACTATACCATAGTATCTCTTGCCCAAACAAGGAACAAAATTATCTTCCTCGCAGCCGAAACTTTGAATTAATTAGACAAAGGATAAAAATTGAATCGGCGATCATGTTACACATCTTTTATATAAAATAAAACATATTTTAAAAAGCCGCAAAAACTTTACCTGTCGTGGTGTAGGTGTCCAAACTGAGTCGTTTTAATTTGTTGAGATTTTTGCTGAAGGTAACTGAAAAGTAAAGACAAAACATAAAATGAAAACAAAATCAAATTTGTTAAAATATTTTCATGTTTTGCAGAATGTTGGGCAAAAGTACCGGAGACAATCGCGAACTCTCTTGGCTTTACGAGCGCCTCTCTATCGCCATTATTCGTGGAAACGGCTTGAGTCTGCTCTCGGCCTACCAAGCCAGCCGGACAGTCGAAGAAAACTATGGACTGTGATACGATTATATATAAGGAATCAGGATTTCTCGAAATTGAACTAAACAATGTCCAAGTGAAGAATAAGGGACTTATTATTATTATTAATCTTTTAGTTTACTTTTTCACCGTTTATTTGTTTCTTATTTTTTTATTTATTTCTTATTTTTTTTATTTGTTTCTTATTTTTTATTTGTTTCTTCTTTTTTTTATTTGTTTCTTATTTTTTTTATTTGTTTCTTATTTTTTTATTTGTTTCTTCTTTTTTTATTTGTTTCTTATTTTTTTTATTTGTTTCTTATTTTTTTTTTTGTTTCTTCTTTTTTTTTTTGTTTCTTATTTTTTTTATTTGTTTCTTATTTTTTTATTTGTTTCTTCTTTTTTTTTTTGTTTCTTATTTTTTTTATTTGTTTCTTATTTTTTTTATTTGTTTCTTATTTTTTTATTTGTTTCTTATTTTTTTATTTGTTTCTTATTTTTTTTATTTGTTTCTTATTTTTTTTATTTGTTTCTTATTTTTTTTATTTGTTTCTTATTTTTTTATTTGTTTCTTATTTTTTATTTGTTTCTTTTTTTTTATTTGTTTCTTATTTTTTTTATTTGTTTCTTATTTTTTATTTGTTTCTTATTTTTTTTATTTGTTTCTTATTTTTTATTTGTTTCTTATTTTTTATTTGTTTCTTATTTTTTATTTGTTTCTTATTTTTTTATTTGTTTCTTTCTTATTTTTTTATTTGTTTCTTATTTTTTTATTTGTTTCTTATTTTTTATTTGTTTCTTATTTTTTTATTTGTTTCTTATTTTTTATTTGTTTCTTATTTTCTATTTGTTTCTTATTTTTTATTTGTGATTGAATAAATATTCCGGAAGTGTCAAAAAAAAAAAAAAAAAACAACTTTTTTTCTTTTAAAACCTTTTCACCTTATATCTGCCACCGACCGCGAATGGAGACTAGAATTTCAACTAAAGCTTATGTGTGAAATTTAAAAACAAAACTAAGTTCTTAATTTTTTCATTTCTGAACTGTCTCTGTATTAAATACTCCATGTATTAACGTTGTGATGACTACTTAGTTAAACAATTTTTTTTCCAGGTTTTTGCTTCCTTTGCCTGTGCATAAATCTTTATTTGTCTGTCTTTTTTCCTTGCTAATATTTTGCGAGGTTTTAGAGGGGGTCAACGCGTTTGAGGTTGAAAGGAATCCACTATCAAATGTAGTTAAAATAGGAAGATGTAATCCCAACCAAATGCACTCTCCCTTTGACTAGAGAACATAGGTTAGAATCAGATGAGCAAGCCTACGTGTGCTTTAGATTGACATTACATCACAGAGTTAGTTACTTATATTTCTTATACCGTTCTCCTTCAACCCAGGATTGTACCCGGCTTGACCGTCTCCGAAAGCACTCTCAATTGACTCGAATGCCAAAATACAAGTATTTTGGCATTTTAATTCACACCATCGTGACTGGTTGGGATTCTCCAGCGTTACTGATGCAGCTGGGAACTCTACGTTTAATTTCTCCTCAGCTCACGACCTCTCACAGACTGTCACTTTTCCAACCTGCCCTCCCGATCGTGCGGACCAGCAAGCATCACTTCTCGACCTGTTCTTGACCTCACTACCCGAGGCTTGTGTGGCGAATGTCCATAGCTCGTTCGGAAACGCTGACTACATTGTGGTAATGATACTTATCTCCTTAAAAACTCGCCCAAAAGCTGAAGAGCCGTTACTCAAAACAACAAGAAACATGAGCACACTGATTTTGATTCCTTCAGGGATCACATCAGCGACGCCCCATGGGGTGAAACCTTCTCACTCCCTGCTGATCAGTGTACAAATGAGCTAACTGAATGGGTCGAAGCAGGCATTGATGCTTATGTCCCCACGCAAAAAATTCTTCAGCAAACTCCACTCTCCTCAATGGTTCACCTCAGAATGTGCAGTGATAGATGAAGCAAAGAGAAGGTATACAGAGATAACCAGAAAATGCATTCAGTCACAGAAACTAGGTACTCGCGATTTCTGGAAAATCTACAATAGTGTGATGAACAATGGACAATCCCCCCCGCTATCAAATGACAATGATGTTGTTTGCACGGCAACTGATAAGGCTGAACTACTGGCCAAGCGTTTTGCCGTAAACTCCACTTTGGACTCGGCAAACCACCTCTTCCCCAAATTCCCATGAAGCCATACTTGAGAACCTGGTCATCACCCCATCTCAGGTCAGGGTCATCATAAAAAACTTTGACACCTTCAAAGCCTGTGGGCCTGATCTTATACTAGTAATACTAATAAAGAAATGCTCTGCTGAGCTGGCCCCTGCCCTCTCCAAACTATACAACAAATGCCTCGCTGAATCTTGTTTCATTAATCAATCTAGTGATAGTCCGGCACCTAGTTAATGCTAAACTTCTTTCTGATCATCAATACAGATTTAGACAAGCATGATCTACTGCAGATATCCTAACGGTCATCTCTGAACGCATATATCATACACTGGACAAGGCAGGTGAAGCTAGGGTGGTAGCGCTCGATATATCCAAGGCTTTTGACAAGGTCTGGCATGAAGGGCTTCCCCTAAAACTGCACTCATATGGTATTACTGGACAAATATTTAATATAATTAAATCCTTCCTAACAAAAAGAAAGATCCAGGTTGTCCTCGATGGCCGTTCATCTAAGCAACATGACATAAATGCTGGTGTACCCCAGGGATCCATCCTTGGACCTCTACTGTTCCTGATTTTCATAAATGACCTCCTGATGTCATTGAGACTGAGATAGGAATATTTGCTGATGACACCACGCTCTACTCTCGTCATATGGGCAAAACCGATGCGCACATATCTGAGGCAATGGCTGAATCCTTAGAAAATGACTACCTAACTTTCACAGAAGACATGAATTGGAATAAATACATTGAAAACATTGCCAGGGCTGCTGCAAAGAAACTGGGCTCCCTCTACCATGCTAGTAAACTTCTCACACCTGACATTATCCCATATCTCTACAAAGCCACCATCCGCCCATGCATGAAGTATTGTTGCCACATCTGGGCTGGTGCATCATCCACTAGTCTCTCCCTCTTAGACAAGGTCTAAAAAAGAGTTGTCAACTTGATAGGTCTTTCACTATCCACCAAGCTCCAGCTCCTGTCCCACTGCCGCAATGTTGCTTCCTTGTGCTTGTTTTACAAGTACTTCAATGGATTATGCTCTGATGAACTTGCTGCTCTGGTGCCCCCACGACGTAGATTCACTAGACGAACCCGACAATCTGCCAAATCCCATCCATTGTGGAGGTCCCAGATGCCGAAGAGCTTTCTACTCCAACAGCTTCTTTCCTTCCTCGTGCTACTGGACTCTGGAACTCCCTCCCTGCTCCCTGACGGTACTGACATGCAGAAATGTAAAACTAATGTAAACAGACATCTCGCTGCACAGCTCCCAATTTATGTTCTATCAGAAATTTGATAAACAAAATGCTATTCGCAAAAGAAATATTGTTTTGAAATTAAAACAAAGTAATGACATACGTTTGATGTAAATTCATACCCTAACCCTAACGCTAACCCTAACCTCATAGCCTCCGTTCAGTCTCGAGACAGCACTTAATATTCCCAAATTGTCACCCATTTAGTATTGACCAGGCTCAATGTCGCTTAACTTTGGGGATGCTATTATACGCAAATTCTATGTTTAAAAAAATGCACAGGAAAAACAGAGAGACTGATGGAGATCCGGGGTAGAGAAGGCTGGAATAGAACAGAAGAACACAAGCATTGACGTACTTGACTGTTGTAGCTGACTGCAGGTCGATGGCATTGAATGAATTGTCAGCAGAAAGAAAATTAAGAAAACTCTTTTCTGTTTATCAAACGATAAATAAACAGAAGCAATTCCTGTTTTACAATAAATAAAGATGATTTTCTTTTTGTGTCTCTATATAACAGACGACAGGGGTCAAAGGGACGCCATTCTTCACGCACTAAAGACTGTGAATTTCAAAATCAGAGTTATCGTTCTTGCACCGTTGTTTTATAGTTGATGACGATTATAGTGTCTCACCATCAAACCCTAACCTGCCGATTTAGTAGTACCTAGGATGCCCAAAATCTCCACGGAGACAAAAAAAAAATCTATCCAAAATTTCATGTCCAATGAAGCCATCAGCCCATCACATTCACTAATTGTGCGAGAAAAAAAAAAATGCTTTTCATGTGCAATATTCTATCATTCTTATCAAAAACACCTGTCCCCTAATTCTCTCTATTCATTTCTCTTGTCCACGGGACAGGTGTTTTTTAATATTTCACAAGCTCACTCTCCAGTTCTCATGGTTAGGGTTAATTGTTAAAATGTTTAATTACTTGCTTTCAAGTTTTCCTTGGCCAGCCAAACTTCCTGCAATTCAAGACATCAATGCTTCTGCAACGGTTTATCCAGGAGGATGACGGCTCTATATGACTGCACCAACGTTACCGAAACCTCTATGCTGGGTAAATGTAGTGCTTTCAGCAAATCCTTTGACCCAATGCATTAGGTTTGGTCGAGCGAGAGAGGACTGGGTGCGGCCCCATCATTTGCTTATGTTAAATGCGATGATATCTCGGCTTTAAGTGATATGTTACGACATCTTGCTTTAGTGTCATATGCGGTAAAAGACTATTTTCATACGCTATAATATCTTGTTCATATGTTTATATACTAGAGTAGCTTACTTTGTACTTGCTGAAATAGCATCCCCAAAACACATTCATAATACCGAAACATCCGTGAGATGATGAGGAGGAGTTTAATTGTGAAATATTCATTAATTAAATTAAATAATTGAATAATTAATTAAAAGAAATTGCGGGAGGATGGACACATTTTTAGGGTGACAAATATCGCAAAATTTTATTATTATTTTCACGAACAATCAATTCAGAAGGTCATATTCTTTATATTTGAGTGACAAACAGATGAATTGGTTTTGATTATAAATAATGAAAGTTGAAAAGAGCATGATCAAATCGTAATTTTGAGAGGTTGTATTTCTCGTGTCTCATATGACAGCTGAGAGAAAGTACTCAAACTGAAGTGTCTTTACAATTTGAAAGGTTAAATTTTGTACTTGCTGAAATAGCATCCCCAAAACAGAGTCAGAATACAGAAACATCCGTGAGATGATGAGGAGTTTAATTGTGAAATATTAATTGATTAATTGAGTTAAATTAAATAATTTAATAATCAATTAAAAGAAATTAATTAAAAGAAATTAATATTTGAATATATATAAAAAATTATAACTATAAATAAAAAAAAATACATATATATATATACACACATATATAAACTTTGATTATTCCAGCCTTTATAAAAAGAGAAAGAAATTTGAGAACTTACCCGAGAGTGGACCATCGACAGTATCATAACTGGGTATGCTCTGTCTGTGACACGGTTGTTCAATTCGTTTCCTTTTGACCATCGAATCAATGAGGGCATTCATCAGTTTCGCCTAAATTCAAAGACACAACAAGAAATTCATTCTCAAATCTGCGCATTTAGCCATGAGAATCATATTTCAAACTTAATCGACTGAGCTCCAATCTCGGGTTCCTCACTGTCAGACATTCACAGCAAGAACTCTTCTCCTTCTGCCACAATGGAAAGAAAGATTCCTTACTTTATTGATGTGCTTAGCGTCAGGCAGAATTTGCTTGGACAGAGCTTCCATCTCATCGGGAGCATATACAGTTGAGCGGCAAAGATTACAAGTTGATATTGCGTTTTAGTGATGGAAATGGTACAAAAAAAATCTCGTAGATAGCAAATCGGCATTTAATTTCACGATTGAAAGTTTTAGAAATTATTTACATTCAATAATTTTATAAGTTGGAAAGATTAAAACAACATTCATACCGTAACAAATCTTAAATGCATCTTGTCAGATTTTCAAAGTCAGACCCAAATAGCATTTAAGCTGACAAATCAAACTTTGCTTCGGAGTGATGCAAATGATATTAACGTCTTGTAGATGTGATAATACCGCGGTGGCAAGACCATTCAGACCATTTATGGATGATATTGCAGTACTAACGAAAGCGCAACTAAAAAGATTTGAAAACGGTTGATGTCATGGTCAAGAATAAAGTTTACGGGGCAGAAATCAAGGAGTGTCATGTTTGGGAAAGGAGTTCGATCAGAGGTGAAAAAATACCAACTGTGAAAATTTTGGGGAGATTCTATCAAACAACACGAAACGATAAAGTAAAGATGCACAAAGATGGATTGAAGGTGATTGGAAGATTCAATTGTCGGTGTCTACAGTTTGTGTTGTACCCAAGATTATTGTAACCGATGATGATGATGTACGACAGTTGAACAACGATGCAACTGTTACATCTGAAAATGGCTAGGACTACCAAAAATGCTAATAACACCAGCACAATACGGACTTGCGTCTCCATTGAAGCTACATTTTGCATCAATAGTGGAAGAATATAAAGCTGGAAAAGTAAGAACGGTGATGACACTTAGATATTCTAAAGATCAGGGAAGATCAGGGAAGATCCACAGGAAGTTCTGGGTGGGAAAAAGTGGAATGCAGAACCTGTTGTTGACGAACGAAGCTATCAGCCAATTAGAATGTAGAGATATTATCGGATCAGTGCAAATACACCGGGAAGGATTTGGAGAAAGAAGTTTTGAACCGTTTTATGCGAATAGCGATGTGAAGAAAAGAAAAGTTGTTGTGAATGAAATGCGGAAGAATATGAATTAAGAATGAAAAGTAAAGCTGGTACAAGGACAGTGTTTACAATGGGAGTCGATAGTGGTAGAGATGAAAATTAGTTGGAAAGAGATTTGGCATGGGAGGCAACATAGTTATTATTCTTGATAAAAATCGACTTATGATGTACTTCCTTCATCAGAAAATCTTACACAATGAGAGCAGAGTCAGGATGATAAATATAAGTGCGGGCAAAAAGGAACAGTGAAGCACATTTTGTCACATTGTCCACTAGGACTAGATAGGCGTACATGGCGACACAACCAAGCGCTAAAGATCATAGGAAAATGTTCAGAGAAATAAATGATGGGAAAAGACCAAAGATTGAAAAATTAGAGAAGATCAATTTTGTGAAAGGAAAGTAATAAATACAACGAATAGAAAGGTGACAAAGACAGATATCAATTGGGAAGGAGAATAGAAAATCGATGTTGATATCGGAAAGCCTCTAGTTTTCCCTGTGATTGAAACAGCTCAAAGGTCGGATATGGAGATCAGAGGAAAGTTATTATAATGGAGCTAAAACATGTTGAGAAAATAACATCAAAGGTGCAGAAAACAGGAAGCTCATTGAATATATGTTTATATATATATATATATTATATATATATATATATATATTTATATATATATATATGAAATTGAATAGTAAGTGAAAATGTCTGATAGAAATAGATACATATATAGATTACATATAATATATATATAAAATTGAATAGTAAGTGGGAATATCTAATGAAAATAGATACATATATAGATTACATATGATATATATATAAAATTGAATAGTAAGTGGGAATGTCTAATGAAAATAGATACATATATAGATTACATATGATATATATAACAAAAGAAAAACAGGAAAAAAGAAAGAGAGAAAAAGCAATAAAATCTAATGAAATGGACAAGCCAAGCATTTTTGGGACACATTTAAGAAGGCACTCTTAAAACTCAAAGGTGAGAGGACTGCACCAGAAACCAGATATTCTCAGCCAATTACAAGTCCACGTCAAATCGTCACACATTTAATGGTATCTCATTTGTCGAAGCCCGAACGAACCGTAAGATAATATTGCAGGTGTCATTCTGCCAGTTCTACATCATTTGAAAAATTCTGCAGCGATAGAATGACAGTTCAACCATCGTCACGGCGCAGTGCGACGCATATTTTTACCAGGCTAAGGAAGAAATTGTTAGTCAGAATCAAATATTGATTCATCAGATTCAAAAATAACTCAGCTAATAAATGTTATCATTAAGATAGTGGAATTACAGTTGAGAGATGATGACAAGACAATGGAGACGGATGAGAACTCAGATGTGGAGAAAGTGTATTTGGATGGCGAAGCTATTGAGATTGTCCAGAAGATTTGTTACCTTGGTGATATAAGTGGAGCAGATGCTAGTGTGATTGCAAGAGTTATATGTGGATGGAGTAAGTTTAGGGAACTTCAACAATTACCAACCAGCAGAGCGTTACCACTGTCAACCAAGGGAAGAGTCTATCAGGCATGCTTATGAAGTGTGATGATATATGGAAGTGAAACCTGGCGAGTGAGGGTTGAGGACATGTGTTGCATGGAGAGAAATGATATGAGAATAATCGATGTGTATTTTGAATCTTAAAAACAGGCTTAGATCTGATGACCTCAGAGGAAGATTAAATCTGGACAGTATAGGCATATGTGTGCAGAACAAGAGACTTCGATGATATGGCCACGGTGTAAGAATGGATGAGGGTTCTTGGGTTAGTAGATGTAGAACAGTTGAGGTAACAGGGTCAATTGGCAAGAAAAACATGGGGTGGAAGTAATAAGTATGGGCTTGAGAGAAAGAGGGATAAATAGAGACCTGTCCCGAGATAGGTTAGTTTGGAAGTCAATTTCTAAAAGCCGTCCGATGCATGCTAGACGTTAAACTGATGATGATGATAAAAGCATCTTAGTTTGTACATCGACGCGATGATAGAACATGTCAACTTATCGCAAGAAAAGCATCTTACCTGCTTTGAATGGATTTCGAGTAATTTTGTGACGTTTTCCCCTTCATCTTTCACCATGAATTGTATAAACAACGAGGGGAGTTTATCTTCATCGATGTCGTCGTCATGCAACTGCCAGGACATCTCCGTGAAAGGAACAGCTAAATCGACAAACTGAAAAGTTTAAAAAGAAAACGCTTTAATTTTCTTATGAGAACATAGCAACATTTATATTACAAAAAATCTCTCAAATGTTATAGCATTTTCATGATCTGTACATGTAGTATTTGCTACGAAGAAAATTTTTTCTGTGTGTGTGTGTGTTTGTGTGTAATGGACGTGTTAACTTATTTATTAATTTATTTATTTTTTCTGCCTCCCACAGCAGTAAGATGTGACACAAGGTCGGAAAATGGGATTGAAAAGCCAGCGCCCAAGAGGATAAGCACTCTGTCTTACAAAAAATGCCTGGGCAGCCTCGTCGGCATTCCCCGGTACGGACACCTCAGACGATTAGCAATAAACTAACCCCTTCTCAAAGGGTGAGAAGGCAAAGCCTGGGAGGGTGGACCTCCTAGAACTGCACAGGAAAAACCTACAGACCGTCGAAATCAAGGCCCGAAGGCTAAGACAGTACCGGTCTAAGGGGTGTAGCAGCTATCGGAACAGATGCTACACTTTGATCTCAGGCCAAAAGGTCGAGAAAGAAGATAATGGATGTGTTAAATATTTTGGTCAATATCTGCATATTTGGCATGTTTTATTTTTCTCCATTTGATTTTAAAACACAATTTCTTATCGTGAAATAAGCTTTGTATTCCTGTAGCAAGATGTTAGGGTTAGGGTGTGTAAAAATAATATTAAAACGGATTTGTTTTACAAAAGGTTAGGGTTAAGGAGAAAGTGGAAAATTCAGAAGTTAAAGAGTAGAATTTTTTTTTAAGGAAATCGCTTCAGACAAGGCATGAAGTCACTTGATGCAAGTTAAAAAAATTTCCCACTTCAAGGTCAAAACATAGCCAACGATAAGTGTTAGATGGATAGATTCCGACCCAGGAAACAGCAATTATTCCCCCTTTGTCAGAAACATCGCTCACGAAATGTGAGGACTAAAGGAAAAAATAAGGAAAGCGAGAGGTACAAAATTAGACATGACATCATCGAGAGGAAGTAGCCAACGAGATGTAGTGGATAAGCTACAAAAATCTGGGTTCGATTTGAGACAGTTGCTCCCTCTCCCCTTATGGCGGATGGGTTGGGGGATATTATGCATGTCCACTGGATGTTGAAAAAAATTAATAAAACCCCTGAAAACGTGGTTAAACCACAAATGAATCATGCATAGTCATTATTTAATAAGTTTTACAACATTTGTTATAAAAAAAAAGACAACAACAACATAAAAAAGAGGAGATAGAACAAACGACTACTATGTGTTATCAAAACAACAAATTTTGAATTTGAGCCATTTGCTCATGATGCACTTCACTTTTTCATCATGAAAACTTTGTCCTATACAGGAAATTCTGTGAGAGCCAAACCAGTGGAAATCAGGGGGACCAAATTTTGACTGTAAGGTGGATATGCCAGCCGTTTCCCACCTAGTGATTTCCACTGTCTGTCTTGTTGACAGATAACCCCAGAAAACAATCATTCGGAGTTCAACAATACTTTTGCAGTTTTTATTTTCACATATATGCACATAATACGCTCATAGGGAATGGGAGCAGTTGTTCCAATGACAAAAGTTCTCTCTTGCAATCCAGAAAAAGAAGAGACGGATTTGATCAGCTTCCTGTTTGTGATGTAATATCTTGACAAAACTTCTCACACCTGACAGTATCCTATATCTCTACAAAGCCACCATCCGCCCATGCATGGAATATTGTTGTTACACTTGTGCTGGTGCAACATCCACTAGTCTCTCCCTCTTAGACAAGGTCCAAAAAAGTCTATAATCTGATAGGTCAACCACTATCCACCAAGCTCCAGCCCCTTTCTCATCGCCGCAATGTTGCATCTTTGTACTTGTTTTACATGTACTTCAATAGAATGTGCTCCGATGAACTTGCTGCTCTGGTGCCGCCCCCCCCCCCCTCGACGTAAATACACTTGACCAACCCGACAATCAACTAAATCCTATCCATTCACTGTGGAAGTCCCCAAATGCCGGAATGGCTTTCTACTCAAATACATTCTTTCCTCAAGCTGTCGGCATTTGGAACTCCCTCCCTGCTCCCTGTTTCCCAGACTGTACCGACATTCAGAAATTTAAAACTAATGTGAACAAGCATCTCGCTGCACAGCTCCTAATTTAGGATGACCCCTTAAACTTTCACCCTAATTCTTACGTCTACAGTGGCAACCTGCCTTGTTTGGGGTGAACTAAGTTAAAAAAAAATATTCTAACTTGACTTCGAATGGAAAATTCCACTATTCTAACCTCATGTGGAAAATTCCGTTTTCGACATTATTTTCACCCACCCACATATAATCTTGTAAATAAAATACGCTATTTTCTAAAGAAGTTCCCAAAGAATGGAACACAGTCTTACAATTCTTTGAACTTACGTCTTTCTCCTTTTCGATGATGCTCAAACCTTCCGTGTTGATACACACCCACACTTGGACTGGCTGTGAGCCAAGCAGCATCTGTAGTTTGCTTGATGGACGGTCAACCATTCCACTGAAGAAGGCGCTCCTGTCAATGAAAGGTTTTTTAATATTTACTTCTTTTTTATATTCGACTTTTTTTGCTTTTAGCTCAAATTAAATTCTATTTATGACGACGGATGTGAGTAACCGTCGGAGGTAGGATGAGCCAATGTAAAAAAAAAAGATGAACTTGAGATGAATCACCCGCACCCTGCGCGTGTTGAGAGAGGGCAGAACAAAAACATCATCAGTTTCAACTAAAAAAGACGAAATTAAGACAAAGACACCCAATGCGCATGTGGAAGGGGAAGGAAACAGGAAGTCATTTTTGATGAAACAAAAGTCATCTAACTACCCTACCCTCAACATGAATACTTTAAAGTCTTAGCCTTCATGGCAAAATTAACATTTTCACTTTTCAAAGATACTATGGACTATGGGAAGGGGGGGGGGGGTTGATTCACGGGAGGGGGGAGCCGTCGGAGGTAGACAATGATAGAAAATGATTCATCAGTGCACACAAAAGCGGGAGTGGTCAGTTTCTATTGTTCAGAGGCGAGGGCTTGTCGGTGACTGAGACAGTATGTTAGTTTACGGGACAGTTGACGAGTTGGCGACTCGGAGAGAAGACATTCAGTTTGAAGTCAACGTCAGGAGAGTGCGGAGGTTAACAGATTGCAGGCAGAGTTCGACAAAGATTTAGTAAGTAATGAGATGAGCTGATAGCCTCGACAGACAATTTAATCTCAGTTAACTAAAATTTGGACGTTAACGTTTATGGGTCCCTTTCAGTGTCACACACAACCAGAGAACAACTGTTTGAAACACAATGTATTTGAGTTTGTGTTTATCTTGTGAGTTTGCTGTTGCTTTTATTTCATATCCTTGTGAACCAGTGTTTGTGCCCTCGACGATTCGTCAGTGGAATAGACGACATGGCCAGAATGAGAATGACAATGAAGGGGAAGAAAACCACGCCACACACAACGTTGAGGGTCAGCGATTGTCAAGAGTTGAGTGCATAAAAAAGATCAACGCAAATAAAGCTCCTGAGCTGTTGAAACATGCTGGTATGAATGTCCATTGTGTGATCCACTCTTTCGAGTTGTCAGTATGGCAAGGTGACTCAGTTGCTCAACCCTAAACTGTTTATGTTGTTCAAAGGGTAAAAGGTCAGATTGTGGAAATTACTGTGATATTTCACTGCTATCATCAGTTGGAAAGGTATTTGCACGGCTCTTGCTGAACCGATTGGAGAAATATATCTGTCCGGATGTCCTTCCTGAATCCCAGTCTGGTTTTAGAGGTGGACGTGGGATCGTAGATATATTTTCTGCTAAGCAGCTTTTTAGAAAAGTGTATTGAACAGCGTGTGCCTCTTTGTCAGGTATTTGTGGATTTAACTAAGACATTTGACACTGTCAACCGTGAGGCTCTCTAGAAGGTGCTTGGAAAATATGGCTGTACACCTGCGTTTACTGAGCAGTTAAAGCAACTTCATTGTTGTATGAAAGGTCAAGTCAATTTCAGTGGTCGTCTCTCAGGTAAACTTCCCATTGCGTGAAGCATAGTGATATACCCGCATCAGCATTGTTCTCACTTTATCTCACAGCTGTGCTCTGATATGCTTTTAACGATTGCGATATAGGTGTTTACATTAGGTTCTGAACAATTGGAAAAGATTCCAACCTGATAAGATTCCAAGCCAAAACCCTTGTTATTGATGGATTTGTTAGGGAGCTGTTATATTATGCTGATGATGCTGACCCAGAGGATATGCAAGCAGTCGCGGATCTCTTCACGAACACTTGTACTTGCTTTGGACTGAAGGTTTGCATTAAGAAAACTAAAATCATGGACACTCCCGTTCCTGTATGTAGAAACTTGATGTCTTTGTTTATGCGACACGCCTTGAGGTCTTTAAGAATTTCGTCTACCTTGGTAGTATTTTATCCAATTATGGATCTCTTGATGCAGAGAATCAGCGAGACATCAGAGGCGTTTGACAGGTTGGAAAATAGAGTCTGGTCTGATGGTGATATAACTCTGGCAAATGTCAGTATATAAAGCGTGGGTGTTGCCAGCCTTACTCTATGCCTCTGAAACATGAACGATGTATGAATCACACATAAAACAGCTAAAAAGATTTAATCAGCACTGCCTCAGACGCATTCTTTGTCTGAAGTCGGACAGTTTTGTTTCATGACACAAGTGTCTTAGCTATATTTGTGACAAGGATCTTGTTCGGCTTGATGACTGTAGACTCCCAAATCATTTGTTTTATGATCAGCTTCTTTTGGGGAAAAAGACCCCAAAAAATGATTTCTTCATAGTGTCAAGAAGAGTTTGGCGTCCGTTTCTATTCCAGCAAACAAGTGGGAGTCCCTCGCATCTGATCGTGCGCATATTTACAAGGGCGCAGATTTACAAGGGCGCAGATTTACAAGGGTGCAGATTTACAAGGGCGCAGATTTACAAGGACGCAGATTTACAAGGGTGCAGATTTACAAGGGCGCAGATTTACAAGGGTGCAGATTTACAAGGGCGCAGATTTACAAGGGTGCAGATTTACAAGGGCGCAGATTTACAAGGGTGCAGATTTACAAGGGTGCAGATTTACAAGGGCGCAGATTTACAAGGGTGCAGATTTACAAGGGCGCAGATTTACAAGGGCGCAGATTTACAAGGGTGCAGATTTACAAGGGCGCAGATTTACAAGGGTGCAGATTTACAAGGGCGCAGATTTACAAGGGTGCAGATTTACAAGGGCGCAGATTTACAAGGGTGCAGATTTACAAGGGCGCAGATTTACAAGGACGCAGATTTACAAGGGTGCAGATTTACAAGGACGCAGATTTACAAGGGTGCAGATTTACAAGGGCGCAGATTTACAAGGGTGCAGATTTACAAGGGCGCAGATTTACAAGGGTGCAGATTTACAAGGGCGCAGATTTACAAGGGCGCAGATTTACAAGGACGCAGATTTACAAGGGCGCAGAACGTTTTGTATCAGCCAGAGTTGACCGTGCAAAACTAAAGAGAGTAGGAAATATGAAACCTTATCAACCAATTGCGCATCTAAGCTGTTGGGGCATCCAAATCATGTTCTTACTTTTTTTTTTAAATTTATTTTTTAATCCCACAAACCTCCTGACTGCTAAAGTTTGTTAAATAGTAATAGTTTTTATATATTAAAATCATGAATTATATAAATAAATACTTGAATGAAAAGAATGCAGTCATAATTATTTAGTGCAAAAATCAGCATTTCTTTATTGCTATTACTGGTATAAGATCAGTTATCGAAGGCAGGTCTTGTCTTACATGAAATCACATGGAAGCATTTCATCTACAGTCGTTTCTTCTCCGAAACAGGTGCAGAGTCACGACTTGCTATCGATGCCCTAAAGTGTGTCGATCAGCTGGTGAAAACTCTCCAAATCTCTTTCGATAATTAAAAATGACAAGAACTCGCTAAATCATTAATTGAAGCGGGGCAATAGCTCCGCAGTATATTCGTCGTTAAATATGAAAATATTTTATTTATTTAAAGTAAATAAAAGTAAAAATATTATATTTATTTAAAGTAAATAAAAGTAAAAATATTATATTTATTTAAAGTAAATAAAAGTAAAAATATTATATTTATTTAAAGTAAATAAAAGTAAAAATATTATATTTATTTAAAGTAAATAAAAGTAAAAAATATTATATTTATTTAAAGTAAATAAAAGTAAAAAATATTTATTTAAAGTAAATAAAAGTAAAAATATATTTATTTAAAGTAAATAAAAGTAAAAAATATTTATTTAAAGTAAATAAAAGTAAAAATATTATATTTATTTAAAGTAAATAAAAGTAAAAATATTATATTTATTTAAAGTAAATAAAAGTAAAAATATTATATTTATTTAAAGTAAATAAAAGTAAAAAATATATTTATTTAAAGTAAATAAAAGTAAAAAATATATTTATTTAAAGTAAATAAAAGTAAAAATATATTTATTTAAAGTAAATAAAAGTAAAAATAGTATATTTATTTAAAGTAAATAAAAGTAAAAATAGTATATTTATTTAAAGTAAATAAAAGTAAAAATAGTATATTTATTTAAAGTAAATAAAAGTAAAAATATTATATTTATTTATAGTAAATAAAAGTAAAAATATTATATTTATTTATAGTAAATAAAAGTAAAAATATTATATTTATTTAAAGTAAATAAAAGTAAAAATATTATATTTATTTAAAGTAAATAAAAGTAAAAATATTATATTTATTTAAAGTAAATAAAAGTAAAAATATTATATTTATTTAAAGTAAATAAAAGTAAAAATATTATATTTATTTAAAGTAAATAAAAGTAAAAATATTATATTTATTTAAAGTAAATAAAAGTAAAAATATTATATTTATTTAAAGTAAATAAAAGTAAAAATATTATATTTATTTAAAGTAAATAAAAGTAAAAATATTATATTTATTTAAAGTAAATAAAAGTAAAAATATTATATTTATTTAAAGTAAATAAAAGTAAAAATATTATATTTATTTAAAGTAAATAAAAGTAAAAATATTATATTTATTTAAAGTAAATAAAAGTAAAAATATTATATTTATTTAAAGTAAATAAAAGTAAAAATATTATATTTATTTAAAGTAAATAAAAGTAAAAATATTATATTTATTTAAAGTAAATAAAAGTAAAAATGTATGAATGTTTTTCTAACAGTCTAACCTGTTTCATGCTGACCGACACCGGGGTCTAAAATGTCTTTCTGCTACAGAAAGAATAGAATATGTAATCGATGGGAATTTCTATTTTTTCTGACAAATGACAGTGAGTGATCGTCTTCGCAAAGGATCCTGTAGTCAGAATAGAATATCGATTTATCAGCTAAAATGCTATTTGGGTCTGACTGAAAATCCGACTGACATAATTTTATAGAGTATTGATTTACTCCTCTCCAGGAGTTAGGCACAAGGCCAGTTTTTATCTTACTCCCACAAGTAAGATGTGACCCAAGGTCGGGTCGGGAAAGTGGGGTTTAAAAATTGCTTGGGCAGCCCCGGTAGGGGCGCCTCAGGCAGTAAGCAATAAACTTACTCCTCCCCAAAGAGGGGAGGCGAAGCCTGAGAGGGTGGACCTCCTAGAACTGCACAGGACAGACCCATAGACCGGCGTAAATCAAGCCCCGAAGGCCAAGACAATACCTGTCTATGGGGTGCAGTATCCATCGGAACAGATACTACACTTTGATCTTAGCCAAAAGGCCAAGTTGTGATCAAAAGGATGCAACATAGCACCAGAAAAAAGAAAAATTTAAGAATGAAAATGTCAGAAGTTGTCTCCCTTGCACGAGTCAATTATAAGTTATCTCCCTTGTAGTTAGATAAGTTATCTCTGTTAGAAGTTATTTTCACTGAACTTTTGCAGGGAAAAAAGAAAGATCCTTCTTCCTCTTCAACAACGGCGCCATGAAGGTCAGTAGTTTATTTCTGTATTGTGTTCAAAATTCCAAATTGAAACGGATACTGAGAAAAAGATAACTTTCTTTTTTTAATGAATATAAATTATTTCATTTGAAAGTAAAATTTCATCGACAGATCTTTTTAAGATTCTAACCGTCCCTTTAGGTACAATTGTTTGTATCTGTCTTGCACTTATTAGTTTTTGAAATTCTTTTTCATTAGTCCGGTTGCTCCTATAATTACTGGAATGATGGAGATCTTCCTAAGATTCCAGTTTCTTTTCATGTCGTACATAAGACCTTGGTATTTCGTTATCTTCTCCCTCTCAGTTCTGTTTAAGCCAGCATCATTCAGAACACTGACTTCAACTAGGGTTGCTACTTTCTCCCTCTTATCCACTATAACTATGTCAGGTTTAACAGTTTATTTTCTAGGTATGTAGCTGTAGGAATTGCAAAGTCATTGTGTTTAACTTATTTTAAACAGTTCTTGCTGCTATACAGGATGTTCAACTTCTTACAGATGATCCAGTGGAGATATTTACAAACTCCATCTTTTTTGTGTGCATCCCAAAGTTGTTTTGGATGAGACACTGTAGGAAACAAAAACAATACCCCTCCCCCCGATATTTTTTTAAAAAGTAATTTATCCAATACTGAATAATCCTGAAGAATTTTTTTTTTATTTCGCACAGTTAGGCGAAATGTTATTGCAGAATAGATTAACATATGAAGGTTTTAGTTATTAAGCTATTATGTTTGAATACAAACGGGAAAAAAACGACTTTGCTTTATTATAGAGATAAAAAAAAAATAATCTCAAATTAGTTTTATCAAATATAGAAGGTATAATTAAACAAATAAATAACCCTGCCTAATCTTGCATAGGTAATTATATAAAAAAGTGAAAACGAAGAGGGTAATACCCGATTTCAGCCATTGGAACAATATATTACATGTTCGAACATATATTACATGTTTGAACATATATTACATGTTTGAACATATATTACATGTTTGAACATATATTACATGTTTGAATATATATTACATGTTTGAATATATATTACATGTTTGAAATGCTAAAGGCTGAAACCGGATGAAGAAAAAAGGCTTAACTTTCCGAAATTAAATGAACTTCAGTTTTATGAGCTTTATTTTCACATTCACAATGTTATCACTCGTTACAAGAGCAGAGAAGAAAAAAGGGTGCTTTACTCACCCATAAAAAAGGGTGCTCTACTCACCCATAAAAAAGGTGCTCTACTCACCCATAAAAAAGGGTGCTCTACTCACCCATAAAAAAGGGTGCTCTACTCACCCATAAAAAAGGGTGCTCTACTCACCCATAAAAAGGGGTGCTCTACTCACCCATAAAAAGGGGTGCTCTACTCACCCATAAAAAAGGGTGCTCTACTCACCCATAAAAAGGGGTGCTCTACTCACCCATAAAAAAGGGTGCTCTACTCACCCATAAAAAGGGGTGCTCTACTCACCCATAAAAAAGGGTGCTCTACTCACCCATAAAAAAGGGTGCTCTACTCACCCATAAAAAAGGGTGCTCTACTCACCCATAAAAAAGGGTGCTCTACTCACCCATAAAAAGGGGTGCTCTACTCACCCATAAAAAAGGGTGCTCTACTCACCCATAAAAAAGGGTGCTCTACTCACCCATAAAAAGGGGTGCTCTACTCACCCATAAAAAAGGGTGCTCTACTCACCCATAAAAAAGGGTGCTCTACTCACCCATAAAAAAGGGTGCTCTACTCACCCATAAAAAAGGGTGCTCTACTCACCCATAAAAAAGGGTGCTCTACTCACCCATAAAAAAGGGTGCTCTACTCACCCATAAAAAAGGGTGCTCTACTCACCCATAAAAAAGGGTGCTCTACTCACCCATAAAAAGGGGTGCTCTACTCACCCATAAAAAAGGGTGCTCTACTCACCCATAAAAAAGGGTGCTCTACTCACCCATAAAAAAGAGTGCTTTACTCACCCATAAAAAGGGTAGGACCATAAAATTTCCAAGTATTTCTTGTAAAGAAAAACTTTTTCCGATTCCTGATCTTTAAATTCTTCAGCCACAATTTTGAATTCTTGTTCAAACCGACATTCTAAAACTGGACGTGAAGGATTTCGCAGGCCTGGAATCTGCCATCTCTTTTTACAGAGAAAATCTGGATAATATCTTTCGGGGTTGTTCCTGAAAAAAAAAAAAAGAAAAAAAAAAAAGGAAAAAAAAAAAAAAAAGAAAAAAAAAAAAGAAAAAAAAGAAGCGGTTTCAATAAAAATATGTAATTATTGAATAAACGTAAATTCGTATGAATCGACTTTTTTTGACCAATTCAATTCTGTTGTTGGAATTGGTCTCCCTAATTCGTTCTAGAATCAGGTACTCACTGGAGGGACCACATGAAGGTTGTGTACACCTATAAGCGAAAGTGGTGCGATCGACTACGATGGATTCAAACCTGGCACACCAAGGTTGTCAGTCCACATCACTATCTACTTCACCAGAGCCAAGGTCAAAATAATTATGCAAACATTTAACAAGTGTCAATATATATATATATATATATATATATATAGATATGATTATTTGTGTTATAATGAAATAATTCCAGGAGGAAATCCGGGTATGAGAGCTCAATGTAATAAACAGAGCAAAAATAAAATATAGTAACACGAAATTACATAATCATCGATGCAATAATTTATTTCAACCTTGTGGTATTTTCAAGCATCAGATTTAGATGATTACATTTTTGAAACTAAAAGAAAAAGTTTAAATTCACACTCGACAATTCAAATATAATTGGAGAAAGAGGGGGTGACAACCTATGTAATACATATTTAGAGAGAGGGGGAAATTTGAAGGATATCTAATCTATAAGTATAACTTGAGAGGGGGAATTGCATAATTTATTACAGACAGGGAAGGGGAGGCCATATGCATAAGTAGAAATTGTAAAATTGGGCATAAATGGAAAAAATGAAATGGGGAGAAAAGAAAGGAAATTTAAAATGTGATCGTTAAAAATCAAAATCAAAAATAATATAACGTCAAAAAATATAAAATATAAAATGAAATAAAAAGAAAGACGAAATAATAAAAAAAAAGAGAAATAATAAATAAATATATAGATAGGTAGAGATAAAATAATATGAGATGAAATAAGAAATAATATAAAAATAAGAAATAAAATCTGCCTGATGAGATCTCAGTTTTTAACAGCTGTTGATCGATAACATCGACATGCCATAAATAATCATATATATATATATATATATATGATTATTTTTATTTACACAAACATGTACAAAATCTGCAACACGGGCATGTCGATGTTATCGATCAACAGCTGTTAAAAACTGAGATCTCATCAGGCAGATTTTATTTTCCATTTTTATTTTATTTCTTATTTTATCTCATATTATTTTATCTCTACCTATCTATATATTTATTTATTATTTCGTCTTTCTTTCTTTTTATTTCATTTTATATTTTTTGACTTTATATTATTTTTGATTTTGATTTTTAACCATGCCAACCACGTGACTTTCCAAATCTTAATTTTTCATTTCTTTTCTTTTCTCCCCATTTCATTCTTTCCAAATTTGATCGGATTTTGATTCTGTCTGATAAGATCTCAGTTTCTAACAGCTATTGATCGATAACATCGACATGCCAGTGTCGCAGATTTTGTACATGTCTGTATAAATAAAAAATCATATATAAAAGCTCTATTTGATATTCAGCACATTTTATAAGCCCGGTTGAAATTCTTTGGATTTTTATATATATATATATATATATATATATAATGAGAGAGAGAGGAGGGGGTTAAATAAAAAGATACTTACCGACAAGTTTGAAGTGGATTTTTGTTTTTGCTATCAGGTCCATATTCTATAATGAATTGGATGGCTGCAAGTCGGTCATAGACCGGCCGGTCGATGACATAACGTCCTTCCAAAACGTTGTAGCGAGCTTCGTGGTATAACAATGACAGCATCGTTTCATCTTGCAACTAAAACAGAATCAACATTAGAATAAATTTTCCGCAGGTTTTTATTCCTTAAAAACAAAAATCCAAGAAAAAACTGAAAAACTCAAACGAGATGAAATAAATATCAAACGCTATTTTTCATCGTGTTCTCACATTTTTTGAAGAGACAAGAAGCTCAGATCAGAATATTTTGGCATCCATTCGTAATTGAATCAAAGCATAAAATTTACTCTCTTTAATATGTCGCTAATTTCCATGCAGAGTAAGAAATAAATCGATTTTGTAAAAATTTAAATCCCATAAATACTTCACTTATAGTATCGTTTGATATCATAACATTAATTGAATAAAATTGTTTAAAAATTATAACAAACTTTAAAAAAGGTTAATTTAAAAAGTTATGTTTGAACGTGAATTGCCAGAATATAACTTGCCTGATAAGTTCATTATATACAAGCTATATTTACCTGGCGTTGCCTGGGTGAATTGCAAAGTGTAGGGTTAGGGTCATGGTCAATGGGTTTAGTTTTAAATAGCATTTAGAGAAAAATAATTCAAAATGTCTACAATTTTAGTTTCCCTTAGTTTATTTTTAATTGTAATAAATATTCAATTAACAGTGAATAAAGAAATAATTTAATGTTTTTTTTTTATCAAAGTTACGAATGGACGATAAACAGACACACGAGATGTTGTCTGATTGTCTTATTAATACAGAGATTATCTTACTGGTTTCCCTTCCTTTGTTAGACTGATTGTCTTATTAATACAGGGATTATCTTACTTGTTTCCCTTCCTTTGTTAGACTGATTGTCTTATTAATACAGGGATTATCTTACTTGTTTCCCTTCCTTTGTTAGACTGATAGTCTTATTAATACAGAGATTATCTTACTTGTTTCCCTTCCTTTGTTAGACTGATTGTCTTATTAATACAGAGATTATCTTACTTGTTTCCCTTCCTTTGTTAGACTGATTGTCTTATTAATACAGGGATTATCTTACTTGTTTCCCTTCCTTTGTTAGACTGATTGTCTTATTAATACAGAGATTATCTTACTTGTTTCCCTTCCTTTGTTAGACTGATTGTCTTATTAATACAGGGATTATCTTACTTGTTTCCCTTCCTTTGTTAGACTGATTGTCGCTGTTGAAAGAAATGCAATCAAGTTCAATAACTTTGACAGTTATCTCCCTTACATTTCACTCTTCTGTAGAAAATACTTTGAAAACAACAACAAAAAAGAAAGAAAGCTGATTTCTTACATTCATTTCTTCTTCTTTGGGGTAAAACACATTTCTTTGAAACATTAGCATTGGGGTGTCTGCAAACAAAAAACAAAACCGAATTCATTGAAAAAAAACAAAAAAAACAGGAATTTGATTTTAAGACCGAAAATTTGAATCGCCAAACTTTTCAACAAAATCTTCAAGATTAGATTGTGGGGAAATAGAGATGCGATGGGAATGTAAAAACGTTACTAGTTCTTCACTCGTTTAGTTTACTCTTTCCTTTTCATTTTATCCTTCTTGTATCGAGTGGAAATGGGACGCAGTCAAATCAATAGCTTTGCACTACGCCTGCTCCCGAAGTAAAGAAAAACAGCATTTCACATAATGGTGTTAACTTGACATTTTTTAACTAATAAAAATGATTCTCACTTATTCAAAATTATAGACTTAGCGAGCCTGTGTTAAATACCAATTTCTAATAAAAACAGTGACAACCACAAAACCAGCAGAAAGTTCAACAAAGCCAGGAAGATGACACCCAATGAACACAACAGCTCCACGGGCCCCAAAGTCTGCATACGCACAATGTCTCCTAAACTCACACACGCATACTTACACACTGACAAAGGTCACATACGCACAATGTCTCCTAAACTCACACACGCATATTCACTCACAGAAAACAAACATATAGACATACACACTTTTAACACCTGCGTCTTCCAGACTGAACATTCTACAAATACACAAACTTTTCTGAACGAACAATTTACTTACTCAAAATATCTTTCACACCACTGAAAATTTGTAAATATATAACCATGTTTTTATCTCTTTTATTCACAAACCTTTTTGGTGAATTTAGCACTTGCTAAATGGTGACCCATTTTTGTCCATTTTTTTCAATCACCAGTTATAGCATTTCAATTGTTAGTGTCCGTCTTGATACATAACACAGACGCGGCCGTCGTCTATATTCTATATTCAAGCCAGGATTCACGCTACAAGATTTCAAAGAAGTTGTTAAGAATGGATGCATTCTTAAGATGCGTCCATTCAAGCTGTGTGTTTAGCGACGAAAATGTAATTTCAAACTTAAGCGTGACAGACAAAACAAAATGCTTTTTTTAAATTAAAGCATGACAGACCAATGGATGGACAACAAAGCTTCTTGCGAAGAAACTTAAACAATTCTAAAATAAGATACATTTATACAATCTGTACATTTAGAGATGGAAGTTCTATTTAAAATTGAAGCGTGATTGTGATGAAGCTGAATGGGAGAACCCCCAGACTGCTGACGTTGAGCCTGCTGCGGTTCGTCATTCAAAGAGTCAGCGGGTGGTGTCCTGTGTTTGCAGACGCTGAAGTAATAACAATATCTGTTGATTGAGTTATCTCCCCTTTGCAAATTGGCTGTTTGGAGTCTCTGATGTTAGGTGGCTCTGGTTTGTAGTCAATTTGCATAGGCTGTGGGTTTAGTAATATAAAAACTGTACTTCTTAGATTAAAGAGTTGAATTGATATTGAGTAAAAAACAGAGAGGAGTGTAGAGTGGTAAAACGTTGGATTGTATTTGAAACCCTTGTTATTTTTTTTTTCCACTGACGGATATATTAGTGATAAACGGACGGACAGAGGCTCTTATTGATAAGTATGGACACAAAATGTAGAAAAATTGGGCGTGTAAAAATAAGGTTAAAATGAAAAAATCCACGTCGTAAGCAAGAAAATGGAATTTTTCATTAGAGGTCATGTTAAAAGTTAGGCTGATGTGTACAGAAAGTTACGTCATGGCAGGAAGTATGTGGTAGAAATGCGAGAGAATTCCTGACTCAGGGGATTTATGTGTCAAAGTGAGCGGACACTGTTTACGAATGACTGTCCTAATTTTGTGAAGCCCAAATTAAGTTGTCAATTTAAATAAAATGAATATTTTGTTGTGTCATAATTCGCAAACGATTAATCGAAATTTTGATAATGTGTAAATATTATTTTCTTCTGAATTTAACTTAAAATTACTCTCAGAAAAATTGACACCCCTCCCCCCCCCCATCCGTGCCCTGTCACTTTAAATAATTTGTCTGTTCAAAAACTCACCCTTCTGGATATCCAATCGAGTGTCTGTGTGGCGTAGACACAAGTCATTCCATTGCTGTACCAAATAATATGGACGGTGCGTTTTCTTGAGGCGGAGTTCTGAAAACAGATTTAAATAATCACGCTGAATCATCGAAATTTCTGATAATTTATGTTTTATTCGCTAAAATTTCATGTAATTTGTTTGTAATAATATTTGTCATCATCGAGGCTGGCAGATAACAGCCCCCCCCCCTCCCCAATATTCAGTCTTTAAGAAACCATTCTGTCATCCTCGTCTCTATAGTAAAGACCAATGTGTATTTATTTGTATATAGAGAAATAAATATGTGTGTATTTAGGCAGCATGTTTTCATTTAGGCAAATGTTATTAAATAACAGTGTTTTTTTTTTATGCAACTTTTTTTATTTTCCCTATTTTTCGAATAGTCCATTTAGTATTTCGGTCAAATTGGTGTTTATAATTCTTGTGGGTTCCTTGTTTCATTTTTCTTTCTTTTTTCGTGCATACTTGTTTTTTTTAAAACTTAATTCACCGCAAACAAGGCAAGTTGCCACTGTAGACGTAAGTGGCTACTGAGAATAAGGGTGAAAGTTTCGGGGGTCATCCTAAATTGGGAGTTGTGTGCAGTGAGATGCTTGTTCACATTAGTTTTAAATTTCTGCATATCGGTACAGTTGGGGAAACAAGGAGCAGGGAGGGAGTTCCAAAGGCTGGACACACAAGGAAATAAGCAAATGGAGTAGAAAGCTCTCCGGCATTTGGGGACCTCCACAGTGAAAGTATGAGATTTAGTTGATTGTCGGGTTGGTCGAGTGTATTTACATCGAGGGGCCACCAGAACAGCAAGTTCATCGGAGCACATTCCGTTGAAGTACTTGTAAAAAAAGCACAAAGACGCAATATTCGGCAATGGGACACATGTTGGAGTTTACTTGATAGTGAGGGACTTATTAGATACTCTTTTTTATGGACCTTGTCTAATAGGGAGAAACTGGTGGATGATGCACCAGCCCAGATGTGACAACAATACTCCATGCATGGGCGGATGGTGGCTTTGTAGAGATATAGGATAATGTCAGGTGTGAGGAGTTTACTAGCACAGTAGAGGAAACCCACTTTCTTTGCAGCAGCCTTGGCAATGTCTTCAATGTATTTGTTCCAATTCTTGTTACCTGTGAAGGTTAGGCCGAGGAGTTTGAACGTTGGACCCTCAGGTATAGTGTTATTTGCCATGACACTCGGTGGTTGAAGAGGTTTCTTGTAGTTTTTGAAGGAAAGCAGCTTTGTCTTAGCAGCATTAAATGTTAGCATCCATTTATGACCCCATTCCACTACAGACTGGAGGTCACTTTCTAAGAATTCAGTCATTGCCTCGGATATGTGCGTGTCCGTTTTACCTACACGAGGAGAGTAGAGCATAGTGTCGTCAGCAAATATACCCATCTCAGACACAATGTCATCAAGGAGGTCGTTTATGAAAATCAGGAACAATAAAGGTTCAAGGATCGATCCTTGGGGTACACCTGTATTTATGTCGTTGTTTGGATAGAACGGCCATCGAGGACAACCTGGATCTTTCTTTTGGAAAGGAAGGATCTAATTTTTTGATTTGATTGATCAAATCATCATCAGGCGGGGTTAGTTTTGGTGGGTTTACAACTATATCTTTAATGTTGAGTTTTTTTATATTTTTAATTTATGAGCGTCTGTAGTGATGAGATGTTGTATACGTGATTACGTGTAAAGCACATGTAGAATTCAAAAGGATGATTGTTTAACGGCTAAGAATTTGCTGATGTTAATTTCTACGCTAGACACTTTTAAATTTTATGACTAGTTTCGTAATTGATATTATTAACCCAAACAATTAATTAACTAATAACTCCTTATTTATCAAGTAAATACAGTGTAAAGTCCAGCCATGAACTCATACAGATATTCCAAATAATAAAAAAAACAAACAATAAAATCACTGTTTTATCTGACGTTGAAAGTTTACTTACAAACGTACAAACTTACAAACGTAAGTGAGTAAAAAAACTTGCTGGACGAAACCATTTCAAGTGCTGAGGGGAAGCGAGAAAGCAAATAGCAAGTCAGACAACTCCCTCCATCTGAAATAAATTCGGAAAGAAATCCTCCACTCTAAATTAAAAAATGATACTTGTTTTACTTTTGTTTGTTTGTTTTTGTTGTTATTATGAAACTGTCGTCTTCACAAGAGTCTGAGTTATCTCCCTTTGAGTCATTTCCTTTATATAAGGTTAAGCATTAAGAGTGACTTGCCTTGGTTGTTGTTGTTATGAAACTGTCGTCTTCACAAGAGTCTGAGTTATCTCCCTTTGAGTCATTTCCTTTATATAAGGTTAAGCATTAAGAGTGACTTGCCTTGGTTGTTGTTGGAAGACAAAATGGCGACGTGCACAAACGGTCGGAAAGAGGACGTGACACAGATCAACAAACGGTCCTTGTTTTTTTTTTCTCTTTACATTACCAGAAATGATAAAAATCCCAGTGGTTCCAGGTTGTAAAAGCACACGTAATTACCTAAAAAAAAAAGTAGAATCCCCTCCCCCCTCAAAAAATAATAATGTTACTTTTTACCCGTCTGTCCATCCGTACATGCATTAGATTTTTTAAGTCAAAAGTAGTTATGTCCCTTGGATTTTGAAAAAGTTATTTCCCTCTAATATTACAACGTCGGCTACATAAGCGCCATAATTTATATATAAACCATTAAATTAAAGGTTCGTTTGTGAATAAATTTAATGGAAAAAATAAAATTATTCTTTTTATAAAGAAAGACCGTCTTGTTATCTCTACCAAGGGAAGCAACTCTTGGCCTGACGAGAAACGAAAAAGCAAATTAAATTATCTCCCGTGGAGTAATCAGACAAAGGATAAAGATGGATTCTGTGATTCCGTTACACCGGGAGATGCATCGTGGTAACTTACCCAATAATGGTGAGACGAGCCAAAGTGAGAAGATGCTGTGAGCTTCCGAAGGAAGTTGCTGTTCTTCTTTGACAATATCAAAGAGATCATCCGCCTGTGCAAGGTGACCATCGTCAAGAAGGACATGGATGACAGTCTGGTCACGGAGATACAGACACACTTCAACAGCTGACATAGGAATTAAAAAAAGCAAATAAAAAAAATATTTAAAAAAAATCACTGATTTCATGTTTTACATAATTTTGTTGTGATTAAAATAATGAGTTTAATAACAAAAAATATGTATTATCAAATTGAAGATGACTTCAATAAAATATGCCCCCCGCATATTATATGCTATCATCAAAATTACTGGTAATAGAAAGAGGGGTCCACAGAAATCTCCGCTGCCGCCATGTTAACTCCCCTTGTGTTCTCCTTATTACACAGATTTCGCATGATTCTGAGCAAAAATATTAAACTTGGGCAAGATATTCGTCCCACCCGATTCCTTTTTTGTCAACCAATCCCATGTTTCTATTTGTGTACGAACAGACAATCTCCAAAAACAGCGTAACTTTTTAATAGTATTTAACAAATTTTTAATTGAAGAATTAAAAAAAAAATGAGTTGTCTCCCTTACACTTAAAATTTTATTTCTTTTTCCGTAGAAGTTTAAAAAATGGGTCAACAAATAAAATATAAAATGACTTCACTGCATCTGGCAACGGCTGATACGTAGTTAATTAACCCTTTCACTTTTTTTTTTTCTTATTCTTCTGCCTACCATACTTCCCAACCTTCTTAACTACTAAAACTGTCTATCCCAACCCTGAAACTATATCAGGTTGTGAGCCCTCCTACCAACGCGTTTGTGCCAATTGGGTAGTGAAGGCAGGAGAAGAATATCTCGGCTCAATTCTCCTGCTTGACGAGGAGCAGCATGACCAAACCACCAAAGATGTCGTAGCAACAGTGCAGACGAGAGCAGTCGTAGATTAAGTCGATCAATTTTATTTTTTTACGCAAATATTTTTTTTTTAAAGTAATAAATGAACAATTCATAAAATACAGTTTACGTTGCTGTTTGGGATATTCACTGCTGAGGGTGAACATTTATCGAAGAATGTTTGGTTTTATTTGTCGAAGCTGACTGTTAGTATTTTGTCACAAAATAAAAACAATTTGTGTAATTAGATTCCATTAAGTGTATCGCTTACCTCCTTTTAATAATTATTTCAATTTTATTTAATTTTGGCTTTACGAGCGCCTCTCTATCCCCATTATTCGTGGAAACGCCTTGAGTCTGCTCTCGGCCTGCCAAGCCAGCCGGACATTTAAAGAAAACTATGGACTGTGATACAATTATATATAAGGAATCAGGATTTCTCGATATTGTGTAAAAACAATTAACCGAGACTTACAAATGGTACTCATTTACTGAACAACAGACTTGCAGCTGAAAGACTTTTGCCCGACCAACTCAAAAAATTAAGTGATTGACTTATTTTGACCAAATTTTGAAATAAAATTTTTTAAAAAAAATTAAAAGAAAGAAAAAAAGAAAAAAAATGTAATTGATTTTAATTACTTCCTTTTCATAATTTTCCTTTATAATCTGAAATATGCTTCTAAGAAATTGACTTTTGTTAAAATACTTATCGACAGTTAAATGCTGACTTAAATGCACATATACATATATATATAAAACGGAAGTTCTTTGATATAGAAAACAAAACAATTATTTTTTATATATAAAAAAAGAAAAAAATACAGAAAATTATCAGAAAGGAATTAGATAATATATCCAGAAAATTGTCAATTCTGGGGTAAAGATTGCTTAAATCACTTCAAGATTTAAGCAATCTTTACCCCAGAATTGACAATTTTCTGGATATAATAAATTTAGACTTGCCTTAGTTGGATAATTTTTCACACTGACTTTTGAGCTAAGACTTTTTATCTTGTAATAACGTTCTCCGATAACATCGACAGCTACCTGTGTTGCATACCCTTTAATTTCTGCTTAATATTTGTTTTCTTCTTCTTAATGTTTTTCCTATGGACGATTTTAATCCTCTGGGGTTTTTCTTTTCATCTAATTCCTTTCTGATAATTTTCTGTATTTTTTTATATATAAAAATAATTGTTTTGTTTTCTATATCAAAGCACTTCTGTTTTATATATATGTATATGTGCAGGTGTATGTCGATTTTTCGATGTATGAGTGCCCCGCCAGGGGCTGCCCGCACGTGAATTTTTAATTGCAAGGGTTGCGCAATCCCCAACAACCGCTCTCCTGAGTCGGCACTGCTTGATTCCAATGGCAAGTAGTAATACAAGACGACTGGAAACAATGCCGAGATAAGCAGAGAGCACATACAGCACCTGGTATTCTTAAATGGTCACCCATTTAGTACTGGCCAGGCTCGACGCCGCTTAACTTCGGTTATCTAACGGGAACCAGTGTGTCAACGTGATTGTGCCGTATATATATATATATATATATATATATATATATATATATATATATATATATATATAATTAACTTGTTACAAATATCCGAGGGGTATAAATCCGAAGGAAGTTAAAACCGGGTTCATGAGAGTGCTCCATGAAAATTCAGAGCAAAATATGGAATAATAAAATCATTAACAAAAAATATATATATATATATATATATATATATATATATATATATATATATATATATATGGATGTATATATATGTATTTGTGTATAAAGGTTTTTATATGAATGTGTTTTTATAAAATATTTTATAAAACTTTGCTTTATACCTTTTAATTACTTTAATTCAATTTTCTTATTCCTGTTATTTTATTTTTTCTTATTAATATTTTTATTCCTTATTATTTGCTTATAATTATTATTTTTTTTACTTATTTTTCTTTTCTATTTCTCTTAATTTTACTTAAATAATTTTTTCTAATTGTGTTTTTCTCTACTTTAAATTTTGAATTTTTTGGTATTTTTATATATAAGCTTATTCTTCTAATAATCATTATTTTTTTTTAAATTTTTTTCTTATTATGGTACATTTTTTCTTATAATTATCTTTATTTCTCTGTATATTTCTAAATTTTCTATTCTGAACTTTTTATCTTCTAATTATTTTAATTTTATTTCCTTAGTTTAACCTCTACTTTATCTTGTTTGTTTTAAAAGAAAATTTAATTATTTATTCTCATGCATTTATTCTTATTTTGTTTTATTATACTTTTTTTATATTTTATTATACTTTTTTTTATATTTTATTTAACTTTATTATACTTTTTTTATATTTTATTATACTTTTTTAATATTTTATTTAATTTTATACTTTTTTTATATTTTATTATACTTTTTTAATATTTTATTTAATTTTATACTTTTTTAATATTTTATTTAATTTTATTATACTTTTTTAATATTTTATTTAATTTTATTATACTTTTTTAATATTTTATTTAATTTTATTATACTTTTTTAATATTATATTATACTTTAATATTTTATTATACTTTTTTAATTTTATTATACTTTTTTAATATTTTATTTAATTTTATTATACTTTTTTAATTTTATTATACTTTTTTAATATTTTATTTAATTTTATTATACTTTTTTAATTTTATTATACTTTTTTAATATTTTATTTAATTTTATTATACTTTTTTAATTTTATTATACTTTTTTAATTTTATTATACTTTTTTAATATTTTATTTAATTTTATTATACTTTTTTAATATTTTATTTAATTTTATTATACTTTTTTAATATTTTATTTAATTTTATTATACTTTTTTAATATTTTATTATACTTTTTTAATATTTTATTTAATTTTATTATACTTTTTTAATATTTTATTTAATTTTATTATACTTTTTAATATTTTATTTAATTTTATTATACTTTTTAATATTTTATTTAATTTTATTATACTTTTTTAATATTTTATTTAATTTTATTATACTTTTTAATATTTTATTATACTTTTTTAATATTTTATTATACTTTTTTAATATTATATTATACTTTAATATTTTATTATACTTTTTTAATATTTTATTTAATTTTATTATACTTTTTTAATATTTTATTATACTTTTTTAATATTATATTATACTTTAATATTTTATTATACTTTTTTAATATTTTATTTAATTTTATTATACTTTTTTAATTTTATTATACTTTTTTAATATTTTATTTAATTTTATTATACTTTTTTAATTTTATTATACTTTTTTAATATTTTATTTAATTTTATTATACTTTTTTAATATTTTATTTAATTTTATTATACTTTTTTAATATTTTATTTAATTTTATTATACTTTTTTAATATTTTATTATACTTTTTTAATATTTTATTTAATTTTATTATACTTTTTTAATATTTATTTTAATTTTATTATACTTTTTTAATTTTATTATACTTTTTTAATATTTTATTTAATTTTATTATACTTTTTTAATATTTTATTTAATTTTATTATACTTTTTTAATATTTTATTTAATTTTATTATACTTTTTTAATATTTTATTTAATTTTATTATACTTTTTAAATTTATTTAATTTTATTATACTTTTTAATATTTTATTTAATTTGATTATACTTTTTAATATTTTATTATACTTTTTTAATATTTTATTTAATTTTATTATACTTTTTTAATATTTTATTTAATTTTATTATACTTTTTTAATATTTTATTTAATTTTATTATACTTTTTTAATATTTTATTTAATTTTATTATACTTTTTAATATTTTATTATACTTTTTTAATATTTTATTATACTTTTTTAATATTTTATTTAATTTTATTATACTTTTTTAATATTTAATTTTATTATACTTTTTTAATATTTTATACTTTTTTAATATTTTATTTAATTTTATTATACTTTTTTAATATTTTATTAAATTTTATTATACTTTTTTAATATCTTATTTAATTTTATTATACTTTTTTTATATTTTATTATACTTTTTTTATATTTTATTTAATTTTATTATACTTTTTTTATATTTTATTTAATTGTATTATACTTTTTTAATATTTTATTTAATTTTATTATACTTTTTTAATATTTTATTTAATTTTATTATACTTTTTAAATATTTTATTATACTTTTTTAATATTTTATTATACTTTTTTAATATTTTATTTAATTTTATTATACTTTTTAAATATTTTATTATACTTTTTTAATATTTTATTATACTTTTTTAATATTTTATTTAATTTTATTATACTTTTTTAATATTTTATTATACTTTTTTAATATTTTATTTAATTTTATTATACTTTTTTAATATTTTATTTAATTTTATTATACTTATTTAATATTTTATTTAATTTTATTATACTTTTTTAATATTTTATTATACTTTTTTAATATTTTATACTTTTTTAATATTTTATACTTTTTTAATATTTTATTTAATTTTATTATACTTTTTTAATATTTCATAATACTTTAATATTTTATTATACTTTAATATTTTATTATACTTTAATATTTTATTATACTTTTTTAATATTTTATTTAATTTTATTATACTTTTTTTATTTTATTATACTTTTTGAATATTTTATTTAATTTTATCATACTTTTTGAATATTTTATATTTTTTAATATTTTATTATACTTTTTTAATATTTTATTATACTTTTTTAATATTTTATTTAATTTTATTATACTTTTTTAATTTTATTATACTTTAATATTTTATACTTTTTTAATATTTTATTATATTTTATCATACTTAATTATATTTTAATCATTAAAAATTATCTATTTTATTTTCTTATTTATTAATCTTAATTTTACTTTTCTTAATTTTATTTTTTATATATAATTTTTTATATTATTATTATTATTGTTATTATTTTCCTTCTTTCTATATTTTAAATATTTGATTTTCTGTTTTTAATGTATTTCCATTGCTATTACCATTTTTGAACTGACTGGTGGAGTAATATATGGTTACATGATGGGAGGTTATGTTTTCAATATTGTCTGAATATATGTTTTTAAAATAATACTGAAATCTAATATTTTTTTCTTACGTAAAAACATGTCTTTGCATGTTTTTCATTTCGAAATTGGATTTAAATGATGTTATAAATCTTTGAAAAAAATAATATATTACTAAGCTCTATTTACTATATTTTAGATATTGAGCTTTCACACAGAAATTTGGAACTGATTTGTATCGTTGGTCAAAAAACGATTTCTTCTTATAAGAATTTAACTTTAACTATATAAAATGTTTTATATTATTTCTTATATATATATATATATATGAGGATAAAATACACAATATATCATAAAATGAAATGCTGTGGAGACAGGAAGTATGAAAAAAGACAAAAAGGAAAAACAATTAAACATGGGAAGTAATCATCAAACGAGAGATTGACTGGTTTCGTTCGGATCAACGAACGTCTTCAGAAAAAATTAAGATGTGAAATTTATTGAAAAACGGTAAAACAGGAAAACGAAGACTCAAAAATATAAGGATAGTGCGAGAGAATCCCAGCAGAGTGCTCGATTATTAAAAAAAATGAAAAAATAAAAGCGTAATATTTATTTATATATGTATTACAGAAGATCAGAACAACATTGGTACCGTCGGTTTCAAATCCAAACAAGGGGTACATAAGCCTTTTTACCAGACTATCTTCAGCCTGTTTATGTCCTTTTTCGGGGAGACAGACATAAACAGAGGCTAAAGAAGGTCCGGTAAAGAGGCCTATTATGCACCCTTTGTTATTATGCACCCTTTGTTATTATGCACCCTTTGTTATTATGCACCCTTTGTTATTATGCACCCTTTGTTATTATGCACCCTTTGTTATTATGCACCCTTTGTTATTATGCACCCTTTGTTATTATGCACCCTTTGTTATTATGCACCCTTTGTTATTATGTACCCTTTGTTATTATGCACCCTTTGTTATTATGCACCCTTTGTTATTATGCACCCTTTGTTATTATGCACCCTTTGTTATTATGTACCCTTTGTTATTATGTACCCTTTGTTATTATGCACCCTTTGTTATTATGTACCCTTTGTTATTATGCACCCTTTGTTATTATGTACCCTTTGTTATTATGCACCCTTTTGTCAGGATTTAAAACTGACGGTATCGATGTTGTTCTGATCTTCTGTAATACATATATAAATAAATATTTATATTAGACAACGTCCTGACAAAAAAATAACTAGAGATAAAATTAGTCATTTTGTGTAAGCAGTGAGGCACAAATAGATGAAGTGATTATCATATTCGATTTTTTAGTTGATTTTGAGGGTAAAATTATTTAAAGTTAGAAAAGAAAATCTGTCATTTGAATAAGACAGTTTATGGAATGACAATTTTTCAAAATAAAACATTTGTTTTTTTTAAACGAAGAAACATGTAAGGTAAACACAGAAATGCTAAAAATTTTTTAACCTGGAGAATCCTGACCATTTTCCTGTGAGAAGGCACCTTGACTTTGTCCCATTGTTTTTTTTTTGTTATTTTTTTTTTTTTTTAAACAGGAATGTAATCTCCCTTTTTCATTGTAACAGTTTTAACTGTTTTCATTCTGATCCATCCTTTTTTTATAATTCTTTTCACTACCTTTTTTGTAAGTATTTCAATTAATTTGACTTTGCCCCATTTTTTTTTTTTTTTTTTTTTTTTTTTTTTAAACAGGAATGTAATCTCCCTTTTTCATTGTAACAGTTTTAACTGTTTTCATTCTGATCCATCCTTTTTTTATAATTCTTTTCACTACCTTTTTTGTAAGTATTTCAATTAATTTGACTTTGCCCCATTTTTTTTTTTTTTTTTTTTTTTTTTTTTTAAACAGGAATGTAATCTCCCTTTTTCATTGTAACAGTTTTAACTGTTTTCATTCTGATCCATCCTTTTATTATAATTCTTTTCACTAACTTTTTTGTAAGTATTTCAATTAGTTTAACTTTGCCCCATTTTTTTTAAAGCAGAGATGTAATCACCCTTTTCTCACTGTAACAGTTTTTTCACAGTTTTGTAATCATTTGAACTGTTTTGGTGTTGACTCATCTTTTTTTTCATTTTTTTAAACAAAGATGTTATCTACCTTTTTTGTTGTTGTAAATGATTTATAACAGTTTTTTAACTGTTTTGTTTCAACTGTTCTGATCTCTTTTTCAAAACAGGGAGGCGATCGCTCCTTTCCCCTGTAGTCGTTTTAAAACTGTTTTGTTGAAACTGTTTGACAGCATTTGAGAATACAAATCGGGAAAATCTAAGTTGAACTTAGAAATGACCTTTCTTTGTCTGCTTCACATTACCGTCTTCTTTACATGCTGGACAGTACTGTAGACTATATAGTCAATTCACTTATACATACATACACACATACATACGATATACATACATACATACATACACTTGTATTTTTCCTTGTTATTGGCACAGCTGGTTGATCAACAAATAGGTTTTTTTCTTTCTTTCACTTACTAATGTCAGAGAACAAAAATTAACTTTTAAAAAGATATTCCAACGGACACACAGAATTGTGGGTCAGTCTTTGAATATGGCTTTATTATGAAATGGCATACGTCTTTTTTTTTTTTACCTTTTTTTTCTTTCTAGAAAATTCATTTACTAAAGTCAGAGAACAAAAAAAATACCACATAGAATTGTGGGTCAGCATTTGAATATTGCTTTATTGTGAAAGAACAAACCTCCAGTTCTTTTTTTCACCTTCCATATAAAAATAAATAAATAAATAAAAATAAAACTAGATTTTTAATACTGAAACACCAAAATATAGATCAATTTTTGTCCATTTAAAAACATATTTTTTTTAGAATATTCACTGTAAAAATTAGTTTTATGTCCAACAGTAAGTTTTTATTTTAAGTTTATATATGGATACCTTTTTTAAAGATTTGGTTAGAGTAGGTATTCTCAACGAGGGCCAACATGGACATCTGGTGGTCCACAGAAGCTTTAACTTTAAATGGTGGTATACGAGAGAGAAAAACTGATGCCACAAAAAAACTTACATGTCTGTAAGGCATGTCTACAAAAAGAAAATTGTAAAGTTTTCCTTTCAATAATAAATGCCACTTTATCACAAATGGTTACAAATGGTTTGGAGCACCCTAACCTTTAACCCTAACCCTAACCTTTAACCCTAACCTTTTAACCCTAACCTTTTAACCCTAACCTTTAACCCTAACCTTTAACCTTTAACCCTAACCCTTTAACCCTAACCTTTAACCCTAACCTTTAACCCTAACCTTTTAACCCTAACCTTTTAACCCTAACCTTTAACCCTAACCTTTAACCCTAACCTTTAACCCTAACCTTTAACCCTTACCTGTACATACAGGATTCCACAATTCACAGATCCTTCCCTTATCATTTGCAAAACTTTTTCCTGATTACAAAGAATAAAATCTAATGACAAGGTGTTCCTGACACCAAATTCTACCAGAATTTTTGATGGAAAACTTTGTTTCACAAGTGTTGGTTGTTTGGTTTCACGGCATATCAACCCTTTTTCGGGTTATTTATGCTTCAAGTTCTTTATATGTTCAAGTATTTATTCATGATGTTTGCTTGAGTGAAAGGGGGGAAGGGAGGAAGCGGGGGAGAATGAGGGGGGAGGAAAGAAGAGGGGAGGGAGGGAGATTGTTGCTTTTTGTTTTGGATTTTGCAGAACATGACTGAGTTTTGCAAAAAGAAAAAGAACCAATAAAACATCAATGTTTGGTGCATTTTGGGTCAGGAAGCCGATATCTTCAGACAGTCTGGTAGCATCAGATTTCACAAGTGAATAATACTGGTTTGAAAGAGAGTAGAAACCGAAAGCTTAGAAGTTCTAAGTAATTTTTATTTCACATACAGCAAAAAGGCTGAAATTCAAATGAATTTCCCAACCTAGGGACCCACGCACGGTCCATGTGTGCAGAAGGCAACACAAAAAACAAAAACTCCAATCAGCTTTTTGGCTAGGAACGAAGTGTAGTATCTGTTCTGATGCTACACTTAATCTATTCTTTCCTCGGTCAGTGAAGGAGAAGTCCTTTTAGACTGAGACAATTTCTTTTGTTCCAATCCAGAGACCCCTTTTTGGGGAGCTGGGATTTCCCCGCATTAAAAACCGACCTTGCGTCTAACTTTGCTCTTGTGGGGAGGCAAGTAAATAGGAACTCCAATCAGTTTCAACTAAGAAAGACAAAATCAAGAAAAAGGCATGAGGAAAGGAGACAAGAAGTCATTCTTTGATGAAACAAGTCATCTAACTCCACTACCCTCTTCATGACAAAAGTAACATTTTCAGTTTTCAGAGAAAAGAAAAGCAAAGCAGGACAAGACATAGAAAGAAAAGAGAAAGAAAGAGAAAATGAGAAAGAATGAAAATCCAGCCAAAATAGCAATGGAAAAATAAGGAGGTAAGGCTCTAGCAATTTGGCAGAAATCAGTTTGGTTTTTTTTCAGAAGAAAAAAAAAGCAGATTTCAACCAAAAAACGGAAAACTTACATCCATGTGAGGCTTGAGCAATTTAAGCAGAAATCCACTTTTTCTGGATTAAAAAAAAAAGCGAAATTTTGCTAAACTGATTTCATTCAATTTGACCAATGACATTAAACATCTCATTTTATTTACAAACTAAAACTTCAGCTTGCTAATACACTGAGCATGTACACCATCTTGATTTGAGAGATGGCATCTCATCAATTCACTCTTCCTTTTTATTGTTTTCTAATTCAATGACTATTTTCATTTTATTATTACACAAATTTATTTAATCTAATATTTTTTTACATCCTGGATACGAATTATAATTTGGGGTGAGCAGATTTGGAAAGTTGCTGGATCAACATTGTAAATTATAAACAAAGATACCCCCCCCCCCACATAAACACAAACAGCGGCAAAGCAAACGAGTCAGTGAGTATCTGCCAACCCCACCCCCACCACATTAATTCCTTTACAAAACCATATTCCATCTTTTGTTATATTGTAAATAAAAACCCAAATCAGCCCCCCCCCCCCCTAACTCTGCGGCAAAGCAAAGAAATCGTGGCTAAAGGCTTAGAATTTTGGGTAAAAAGAGTCTTCTCGGTCAATTTACTTCTGGGATTGCAATTCTTGGTTTGCTTAATTTTCACGGGAAACGTCGGGACACGGGTCCTGCTAGTTCATTATTAGAGGGTTCGTGTTTCTTTTGTTATCAAATCCACCCCAAACAAGGCAGGCTGCAACTGTAGACGTAAGGGACTACTGAGAATTAGGGTGAAAGTTTTGGGGGTCATCCTAAGTTGGAAGCTGTGCAGCGAGATGTCTGTTTACATTCGTTTTAAATTTCTGCATGTCGGTATAGTCGAGGAAACAGGGAGCAGAGAGGGATTTCCAGAGGCCGGCAGCAAATAAGCTATTAGAGTAGAAGGTTCTCCGGCATCTGGGGACCTCCACAGTGAATGGATGAAGTTTAGATGATTGTCGAGTTGGTCGAGGGGGGGGGGCACCAGAGCAGCAAGTTCATCGGAGTACATTCTATTGAAGTACTTGTAAAACAGGCATAAGGATGCAACATTGCAGCGATGGGACAGGGGCTGGAGCTTGGTGGATAGTGAGGGACTTATTAAATTAGCGACTCTTTTTGGGACCTTGTCTAAGAGGGAGAGACTAGTGGATGATGCACCAGCCCAGATGTGGCAACAATACTCCATACATGAGCGGGTGGTGGCTTTGTAGAGTTATAACGAGGATCAACTCTCTCCCCGTCCGTCTATGCTATGAAAATATTTTATTTATTATTAATTTTCATACTTGCATTTTTAACTTATAGAAAGTGAAAGAAATTGCATTGAATTCTTCAATTAATTACTGATAGCATTTTCCTTAAAAACTTTTTCATTTCTTGGTGATTTCACTGATGTGTACAAATCCTGGTCGAAGAATTATATTTTCAAGCAATTTATATCGGAAAATTAATTAATCCATTATTGCAATAAATGTGAGTTAATCGACTTTAGTTTCTTAAGGCTTTTTTTTTCTTATATACTTTAACACAAAATATGATTTTGTTCTGGGATTGAGTTATGTTTGAAGGAAAATTTTGTTTTAATTCTTCTAATTAGCCATGATTTAAAATTGAACAAGACATCTCTCTTAGCTATCTATTTCTCTTGCCTCCTTTTACTTTATCTTGATTCAACCACTCCCTAATATTTCTTACCACTGAACCCTCTTCCCTGCTCCAGAGACTGATTTCATAAGAGTTCGAGAAAGGAAATCAGTAGAATTTTCAGATCAATTATACTTGAGGCACTCCAGAATGAGCAACAACCAAATGGACACATTTTGTATTGACATCGATTTCTTTGACTTTTCATTGAATTATAATCAAAACAATACGCACACTTGCCTTCTTCGCAGAATTGGTTTATTTAAAAGCACATTTTTTTATATGCACATTTTTAATTTTAAAATTTACAAACTTATTATTAAATTTTAAAATTATTAAGTTAAAAAATTACTAACTTATTATTAAATTTTAAAATTATTAATTTAAAAAATTACTAACTTATTATTAAATTTTAAAATTTTTAATTTTAAAAATTACTAACTTATTATTAAATTTTAAAATTTTTAATTTTAAAAATTACTAACTTATTAAATTTTAAAATTTTTAATTTTAAAAATTACCAACTTATTAAATTTTAAAATTATTAATTTAAAAATTACCAACTTATTATTAAATTTTAAAATTATTAATTTAAAAAATTACTAACTTATTATTAAACAAAATGTATAAATAAACAATACGATGATTGATTGTCGTTAAATTTAATGCTACACAAAAATAGTTAAATAAATATGGGCTTGTATTAAAAAAGGCACACAGAAAATGCCTTTTTCGAAACGGTTCGACATTTTGGCGAGAAGCAAAGTGTAGTATCTGTTCTGATACTACACTTCATCTTTCCTGTCCTCGTTCAGTGAATAAGAAATCCTTCTAGACTGAGGAAATTAATTTTTTTTGTCCCAGTCCAGAGTGCAACCCCTTTTTTAGGGAGGGGAGGGGGCTAGATTTTCTCCAGATTAAAAATCGACCTTGTGTCTAACTGTCCTCGTGGGGAGGCAAATAAATAGGGACACCATCTCTGCAATGTTTTTTTTTTTTAAAATATTTGTTTTGTTTCGTTTTTGTAAATAAAAGTAGGTATTTTCATTATTTTATTTTGCTTGTGAATAAATATTTAATATAACCCCCCCCTTTTTTATGAATCTCCAAAGTTTACAGGACAAAACGTTTTGTAAATAAACATTTTTTTCTAATTAAAAATGGTTGTATAACAAAATGTGCTTTAAATAACATAATTCTGCGAAGAAGGCAAGTGTGCGTATTGTTTGGTTTATAATTCAACCGCAAGTTGCCATAACACTGATTTATTTATCAAAATCTATACTTTTGCTCATTTTGGGGTGCCTTAAGTATAATTGATCCGAATTTTCTCCACTTTTATGATGAAAAATGGGGATGATAGTCTAAAAATAGAAATCACTTACCACATTCATTCAGAAAAGAAAACAAAAATGAAACCATAAAAAAAACAACAAAAAACAACAAAAAACAAAACAAACAATATTTACCTTTAGGTTGTCCTGAGAAAGCATAATAAAAATGAAAAACAAAACAGTGTTAAACAGATTGAAACAAGTAAAGCATGAGTTGTCTCCCCCTGCAATAACTAATACTTGAATAAGTAAAGCACGAGTTGTTGCCCCAACAGTCACTTCTTTTTAAATTTGTAAAGCATGAGTTATTCCCCCTGTGATCGCTACTACTAAGTATGAGTTTTTGCCTCCGCACCCCATATTGCGAGGTAAGTAATTTCAGATAATTCCAAATTTTGGAGAAGGAGGGTCCATTTTCAAAACTCTGGGGGCGAAAGCAGATTGTCCTCTGACTGCCAATCCATTAATCACAACTTTTGTTGGATTTTGGTGGAAAAAACTAATAAGTCTAATTTTGGATATTTGTGAAAAACTGCAGTATTGTCCTTAATTTAATATTTTCATACTTTTTTTTTTTAATCAGATTTTTCATTCAAATTTCTAACTGGACATGTCTCTTTATTACTATTATCTTATATATAAAGTAAAGACGTTTTTTCCCCTGTACCTTCGCGTCGAATAGGAAAATAACCACATACATCACAGGCTACTAAACTCACCGCTATACTACACTTATTCACTCGAGCGTGTTTTAGTAAAGTTGTTATTATTTTTTCCAACCTAACACTAAATATTATATTTGGCCCACCATCAACGTCTCTCCGAAAAACCAACTCTATATAGGTGGTAGCAAAGACTTTTCCCCCTAACAATTGTGTACTGTGACTACACTCATCGACACCGGGTACTCATAAACACAGTTTACTTTTCACAAAACAGTCCGTCCTTATTTATTATTTGCCTGGTATTAATTTAATACATAATATAAAGCAATACGCAAACAAATAATGACCGCTCCCGTTCAATCCGATGATATTCCGCAAATATCAGATTACGTTTTTCCTATTTCTAACTATGATTTCCACATTTACATTCATTCCGGAATTAAGCGAATGACATTAACGAACACATCACCGGCTAAAATTCCTACATTAAATCGACTTCCTACTTAATTCAATAGCCGCCAAGATACTACATAATAACAAATATATTACATTTCATCTCTAAAAAGTAATATCAACAAATTACGTTTTCCATACTAAAACAAAACAAATAAATTTACTTCTATCGATTTTGACCCACCGTAATACTTTACGAAAAAAAAAAAACAACAGATTACGTTTAGAAAAAAAACACACTTACAGAATATCCGAATTACATTACCAAATTCTTACTTCGCATGGATTCTTCCCATTCTTTTAATGTCTATTCATTTAAATGATAACTGTTCATTTCCAAAAATAACTGTTGACTATTTTGAGAAACTTTTAATTCGTACAATAACACAAAAAAACAAATATTCTTTTTATAAATTATTACTAACTAAAATACAATAACAATTGCTTCTTTGGGAAAACTTCCCTAACCGTTAAATACTTTGATAAAATAAACAAAACATAAACAAACCGAAAAGATCCATTTTTTCTTTACGTTTTTCTCATTATTACACTTAAAGGACAGCGATTACATAATAACAAACATGAAAACTTCCAACTATAAAAAATAAGATAAAACAATTACGTTTTTACTTACTAAAAGAAAAACAAAAAACTTTACTTCTACAGAATTTGACCCAACGTAAAACGTTCGTAAAAAAAAAATTATAGATTAGCCAAATGACATTACCTACTTCTTCCTTCACACGTATTTTCCCCATTCTTTTAATGCCTATTCATTTAAATGATAACTTTTTATTTTCACAATAACTGTTCACTATTTTGATACAGTTTATTTCATACAATAAAAATAAATATTATTATTTTTCTAAATTATTAATAAATAAATTACACTAACAATCACTTACTTGTGAAAAGTTCCCTCAACGTTAAATACTTTGAGAAAATTACCAAAACATACACAAACACCATAGATACATTTTTTAAAAATCCTATGTTGGGGGGGGGGGGGGGGGAATTGCAATCTCAGCGATTAATTAAAGATGCCTACAGATCTTTGTATAGAAATTCCATTTTCTTGGGCTGAAAAGACAATTATAAAATGAGCATTACAACTTGTACTCGGATGGTCGGGGGGAAATAAAATGACGATTATATGATTATTTTCAATAAGGAAGACTATTCGCTATTTTTTAAATTGACTGCGATTGAGTGACATGAGTCAAATGCCTAGCAGCGGGGTGTGGCGGGATTGATAGGTTGATGTGGTGGATCTGTTTTGAAAAGTAACAAAATATAAATAAACCGAAAAGAAAAATATCGTATTCGAGGGAGGGGGGCATACAACACCGACTTGTACAATATATTTACATCGACAGAAGACTCAGGAATGTGCGGAAAATCCATCAACGTTAATTATAGTATTTCGAAAAGTAAAACAAATAAAACTAAACCGAAATTAAAAAAAAACATGTATTGGGGGGGGAATCGCCCATTATATGATTATTTATAATAATAAAGACTATTCTCTATTTTTAAATGACTGCGATTGAGTCACATGAGCAAAATGCCTGGTGGCGGACGATGGTGGCCGTGAAAAGTGCTGCCCGTTTTATGTTACGATTCACCTTCTGGCGAGCAAATGTATGGGGCGATTAGATATAACTCTTTCTCAAACACTAAATTAGATATTGTTCTTGCATTGCAAAGCATGCTTCACAGAGAAAATGTATATATCCAACAATTTCAGATGGCGATGGAGCATAATGGAGGTGCAACAAAAATTGAGATCCTCTGACATAGATTCAGTTATCAGTGCGGAAATTCCGGATCCAGTGGCAGATCCGCTTTTACATGATATCATTAGGCACCATATAATTCATGGACCATGTTGAAGCATAAACAGATGTTCACTCTGTCTCATAGATGGACACTGCAGTAAGAGATATCCCAGACACTTCTTGAGTGAAACTCAATCGGATACAAATGGCTACCCACAATATCGACGACTAAGCAAAATAGCTGTGGCAGTGGCATCATCGGGCATTGCAACCACTATTCTTCCTGATGGTAGGACAGCTCACTCCACATTTAAGTTGCCATTATCCTTAACAAAAGATGCTGATCCAATTTGTCAAATAGAAAGAGGATCAGATCCAGATAAAGTTTTACAGAATTGTTCCTTGATCGTATGGGATGAATGTACAATGGCACATAAACAAGCGTTCGAGGCTCTAGATAAAACATTGCGTGATCTCAAGAAACGTGATGTTGTTATGGGTGGCATAACACTTTTATTATCAGGTGACTTCCGACAAACGGTGGCATCATCGGGCATTGCAACCACTATTCTTCCTGATGGTAGGACAGCTCACTCCACATTTAAGTTGCCATTATCCTTAACAAAAGATGCTGATCCAATTTGTCAAATAGAAAGAGGATCAGATCCAGATAAAGTTTTACAGAATTGTTCCTTGATCGTATGGGATGAATGTACAATGGCACATAAACAAGCGTTCGAGGCTCTAGATAAAACATTGCGTGATCTCAAGAAACGTGATGTTGTTATGGGTGGCATAACACTTTTATTATCAGGTGACTTCCGACAAACGCTTCCTATTGTTCCACGTGGAAGTCCCGCTGACGAGCTAAATGCTTGCATTCAATTGTCATATTTGTGGAAGTACATTAAGACTGTAACGTTATTTACAAACATGCGTGTACATCTCAATAGTGACCCAATGGCTGGTGAGTTTGCCTCCCTACTCCTAAAAATAGGTGATGGCAAGCTTGCAACAACCAATAATGGCACGATTGATATTACTCCAGGTATTGGCTCAATTGTTTCATCACTCAAAGAACTTAGTAGCAAAGTTTATCCAAATATAGCCGAAAACTATGTGCATCCTGAATGGCTAACGGAGAGAGCAATTCTAGCTACTAAAAATGACATGGTACATGTCGTCAATCAACAACTGCTTGATGAAATTCCAACGCATGAAACCTCATGTGATAGAAGCTGTAATACTAACTGGTGTGGCAACGAGCAAACTGACATTCTTTCCCAGAATACCCATTATTCCGTCGGATTCTGCAATAGAATTTAAAAGGCTTCAGTTCCCAGTTACATTGTGTTTTGCCATGACAATTAGCAAGTCCCAAGGACAATCATTGGCAGTGGTTGGTCTAAACTTGACTTCACCTTGCTTTAGCCATGGGCAGTTTTATGTAGGATGTTCAAGGGTAGGCTCTCCACAATGTCTATACATATTGGCACCAGAAGGTAAAACATCAATCCTATTTTAATTACTTAAATTACTTCCAGTGAAATGATTTATTTTCTGAATCTATTTATTTAACTTATAAATTAAAATCAGGCTGTTATATTTCCCCGGGCAACGCCGGGACACGGGTCCTGCTAGTGATATATAAAATAGAGTCAGTCTATTCACCGTTTCTTTGGTGTTAATAGATTTTCTAATACAAGTTAATTCTGTTTTGCAAATCACTTATGGCAAGTATTAGTCCGTGTTGTTAAAAAAGAAAAATTGTACTTGCAATCAATTTTAACCTGATCGATATTTTGTTATTGATTAGTTATATTTAGAGGAGTTTTTACTATCACACTCAGATGTCTTCCAACTGTCACTCATTAAAAATCAGATTTTATTTAGTAAAATACATTTTTTGTAGGCACCAGTGTCAGGCATGTTTTGATTGACTAATTATTTTTTTTAATATGGAAGCCATCTTTGTTATTCGCAGAAAATGGTATCAATTTTAAAATGATTAAAAAAATTGGTACATTATAATATTGTTTTTATTTTTTATTAATAAATATAATATAATAATTTCATTAATATAGAGGTCAGCAAAAAAAGGAGCTGCTATTATCAGTACACATTTGCCAGCAGCCTTCAGGTCTGGATGTTACTGCTATTTTCTAACAAACTTCACATTTTTATTTATTCTCTTAAATATCGTTGGAGTCAACATAATTTTATTTTAGATACAATTTGGCATAATAGATTACAATTTTCATCTCAGTATTGTAACTTGGAATTCTTACATTTTAAAGAATTAAATTGTCATTTCAAAATTTAACCAACCAGTTGTATGCAGTGATCAAAGAAATATATTGTTCAAAATTATTATCGGTTAACAAAATTATTATCGGTTAACAAAATTATTATCGGTTAACAAAATTAGTTATAGTTTTATAATAATTTTGTTCAGTTAATAATTTCATGAACAAATGATACGGTAATAATTAAATTTAACTAATGAACGAAAGATTTTCTTCATTTATTTTCTATGAGGGTTTTGTTTTGATTTCTGTGATCGCGCCAGATATCCAATGTGGATTTTTACAAATTACAGCAGCACGAAGAGATAGATAGATATGTACAATCGAGAGAGAGAGAGAGAGGGGGGGGAGAGGGGGAGAGAAAGAGAGAAAAGAGGCTGAGTTAGCAGTCACCAACCCCCTCTACCTCTCTCTCTATGTTCTCTGTTAATACTATTACGCTCGTGTTTAATTCGTATTTATAATTAATTATCATTTTGTCATGAGTTTAGAAAAACGCGAATTTGGGACGCAGCGACAAACGGCTTCAAATCACTATCAGTCTTCCATCTTGAAAACATCATGAACAGAACCATAGGGATCCTCGAAGTTAGGCGTGCCGACATAAATGCCTGGAGATCTGTAGGGTATGCAGTGATGATGATGGTGATGATGCTGCTGATGGTGATGATGATGAAAAAAAAAAATCAAAGTCATAAGACGGGACAACTTGTAATATATTTCCCAGATTGTTATGCGATTCACGTATACAATGGAAGCTACTCATTATCTATTGCCCCCCCCCCTGTAAAGCGGAATGGTCTCAATAATGACAATTATTTAGTAAACACAATATTGCAACAGCTGTAAACTAGATGTATTCATTTGTATCCACATTTAGAAATTGTGAATAGAAGAATCATCTCCACATTGTCTTTTACCCCAGCTGCCTCTTACCATACTCATATTGTAGCAGCTTTTCACTGGGTTAATACCAGTTTTTTGCTCGGCATTTACATACCTGAAGACGGCATGCATTTTACCGGAATAGAAAATATTGGGTAGGCCAAAAAGTTTGTTCGTTTTTTGAATTTCATATTTCCGGCGTTTTATATTCCTATTCTTTAAATCTTGTATTTGGTGTAGCGAGTATGTTGACGTGAGTGTGTAACAAGTTTCCTTGAAATGGAAGATCAAGCAGACCACTACCGACATCTGATGCTTTTTTTTTATGGAAGTCACTCCAGACAAGGCATGAAGCCACTTGACGTTAGGAGCTAAAAAAAAAAAAAATACTACTTCAAGGTCAACAACTAACTAACGATAAGTGCTAAATGGATAGATTCTGACCCAGAAAACAGCAATTCTTCCCCCTTTGTCAGAAAAACATCGCTCATGGAATGTGAGGACTAAAGGACAAAATAAGGGAAGCGAGGCTAGAAAAGGGAAAAAAAGTTACAGAACCCTACATAAAGATATGCCATGTGTATAGGGAGAATTACTTGATTGCGAAAAGGACATTTTTCAGTGAGAGATTCTCCTCGCTCTAGCTGTCCAAAGATGATCGACAGTGACCAAATGAAAGCCGTAGTTGAACAAGATTGCCGTTTGACAATCAGACGAATCGTAAACATTCTCAAGATTTCCAACTCGAGTGTGGAAAATGAATTGCACAAACTTAGTTCTGTTCCCCATAAACCGACAGAAGCAAACAAAACGAACAAACTTTTTGGCCACTCAATACAAGCAAAAAACTATCCGCCATCTTGCAGCTATTAATCTAGATCTACGTAGTCTTTTTAAATATAGAACTTACATTACACCAAAGTTAAGCAACGTTGAACCTGGTCAGTACCAGATGGGCGACCATTTGAATGACTTCCCTTGAAATTAATGAACATAATATTTTTAAAAAGGTTTTGGTAATTTATTCATTTTTAATTAAATCACTTTAATTAATTACTGTTAATATATCGACAAAACTATTGTATATATATAGGTAAAATAGGACAATAAAAATACAAATGAATAACACCAAACATTAATTTATAATAAATTGTTAAAAAATAGTTATGCAAATTAGGCATACAAATAGTTGTGTTTAGGTCTTTGTTCTCTACTATAGATACAGTATTTCAAAAAGATTATGTTGTATTATTGATTTAAATAAAAGTGCGGCGTTTTGATTGTGATAAATTAAAAAAAACAAACTTTTGTATTTATTCATTTAGATCAATTGAACGAAGCCGATTTCACATTAAAAAAGGTTTCCCCAGTTATTATTTCTATTTAGCGTTTTTTTTTAGTAGATTTCATAGTTTATATTCCTAACTCGACTACAAACTTCTTATTGTAAAGACACTTCAGTGTCTCTGAGGACACACACTCACACACACACAAAAAAAGTGACTTTTCAGTAAAAGATTTAAATAATTTATGCATACGTTTCATTCCGGTAGACATCTGGGAAGTTCTGTCTGCATTATCCGCCACTGAAGTCCGAGATGTTGTAGCAGCAGCAGGCACTGAACCCACTGAAAATAGATAAAGAGAAAATTGTGAAAATATCAGTAGGTCGCAAAGCGTTTTGTTTTGTTTAATAATAGACTTTCCTTTCGTCGAATTACATTAACAAGTTCTCACATTCTGAAGAGACAAAAATTTTTAAAGTTTTAAAATGCTGATCATAAAAATATCACAGAAAGAGAAAAAATAGATTTACATGAAAGAGAAAGATTCAGACTAACTCCTTCAAAACGAAGCAAAAAAAAACTCCTTCAAAACGAAGCAAAAAAAAAACTCCTTCAAAACGAAGGAAAAAAAAAACTCCTTCAAAACGAAGGAAAAAAAACTCCTTCAAAACGAAGCAAAAAAAAACTCCTTCAAAACGAAGGAAAAAAAAAACTCCTTCAAAACGAAGGAAAAAAAAACTCCTTCAAAACGAAGCAAAAAAAAACTCCTTCAAAACGAAGGAAAAAAAAACTCCTTCAAAACGAAGGAAAAAAAAACTCCTTCAAAACGAAGGAAATTCAGGGAATGTTTAAAAAATCTGTGGAAAAGATGGCATTGCTGGTGAGCTGTCTATTCTGTTGTCGGAATGAAATATAGTTTGGTTCGATCCTCGGAGGTGTCCCCTCCCAGATATTACCTCCTCATATGGCAGGAAGCTGGTTGGTTTATTGCCGATCACATGTGACGCCCCTACTGGATAATGCTGACGCGGCTGTTCTTAGCTATCTTTATACCGAACCAGACTAGCCCCTCCCCTCGGGGGAGCTGGTTTTCTCCTCCTTCCGGTATTCTGCCACATCTTGCTCCAGTGAGAAACAAGTAAATCCAACCAAAAAGGGTTAATGTTAAAGAACCCTCATTTAGTTTGGCCTTGTGGCATACTCAATCCTCGTGGGAAGGCAGGCAAAGACAAATTATTTATTTATTTTATTCATATCCCCCCCCCCCCCCCGCAGCGGTAAGATGTCACACAAGGTCAGAAAGTGGGATTAAAAAGCCGGCTCTCTAGAGGAAGAGCACTCTGGCCTACAAAAACACGCCCCGTCGGCATTCTCTGGTAGGGGCGCCTCAGGGGATTGCAATAAACTAACCCCTTCTCAAAGGGTGAGAAGGCAAAGCCTGGGAGAGTGAACCTCTTAGAACTGCACAGGACAGTACCTCAGACCGGCAGAATCAAGGCCTGAAGGCCAAGACTGTACCGGTCTATAAGGTGTAGTATCCATCGGAACAGATACTACACTTTTAATTATTTCTTTGCAGAAAATATAAGATTTACATTTATAATAAACTAGGCACAAGGCCATCAAAAGTGTGGGAATATTGGTTGTCGTGTGTCATCCTTGGTCTAAAGTAATAAAAATGTCTATCCTACTCTTAGAGTAGAAACATCTCAGTCACCACAATACCACATTTGCTCTAGAGGCCGTCCTACTTAGGATATCATCAAATTCGTTTGCAATTTAAACATTTTTTCAGAGATACTACACTTTGATCTCAGCCAAACAAACTTTGTTACAAAACTGGCATAATTATCTTTGAGGGTGAAATTTATCATCATCAGTTTGAGATAGTGTTAACGCCCATTTGATCTTAAATGATATGCCAGCCCATCTTATATATATGAATAAAATATATATATATTTATAAATAATATATATAATATTAATATTAAATTAAAGATAAGCGATGTATCGTTTAATAATAATCTATCGTGATAATATAAAGCTCAATATATTGAATAGAGCAATCAATTCTAGAGATGAAAGATGGGAATAAAAAATTGTACAGATACAATATTTATTAAGACATAAGAAGTTAAAAGGAGTTTCATATCTTTAATCCATGGATTTTCAAAGACAACCGGTTTTTATCTTCTGATGAAAAGAGTTTATTGTTGAAAATCCATGGATTAAGGATAGGAAATTCCTTGCTTTGAACTTCTGATGTTTTAATAAATATTGTCTCTATACAATTTTTTATTCTCATCTTTCATATCTTAAATAATATATATATATATATATATGATAATTTATATTTACACAGACATGTACAAAATCTGCGACACTGGCATGTCGATGTTATCGATCAACAGTTACTATAAACTGAGATCTCATCAGGCAGAGTTAGAATCCGATCTCAACCTCAGATCATATTTGGGGAGATCATATTTGGTTCTCCCCAAATATGATCTGAGGTTGAGATCGAATTCTAACTCTGCCTGATGAGATCTCAGTTTATAGTAACTGTTGATCGATAACATCGACATGCCAGTGTCACAGATCTTGTACATGTCTGTGTAAATATAAATTATCATATATAAAGCTCTATTTTGATATTGAGCACTTTTTATAAACCCGGTTAAAATTCTCTGGATTACCACCCTGTGGATATTTTTCACCTGGATTATTACCATTATTATTATGATATATATATATATATATATATATATATATATACATATATAAATAAAATTTCTAAAATTGGGGATATTTTAAGTAGGATGTCTCCTAGAGCAAATGTGGTATTGTGGTGATTGTAATGATTCTAGCTAAGGAAAAGATAGATGGAGGATGACTACTGACTCCCACTCACCATAATTTTCATTGTGTTGTGCCTAATTTGTTAAATAAATAATTCAAAGTGTAGTATCTGTTCTGATAATACACTTCATTTGTTCTAACCTCAATCTGAAGCAATTTTTAGTTTTGTTCCAATCCAGAGTATCCCGTTTTGGGGAGCTGGATTCTCCCAACATTAAGAACGGACTTTGTGTCTAACTCTGCCCTCGTGGGAAGGCAAGTAAATAGAGACAGCAATGTGTAGCATCTAGATGAGTAACTAAATACGACAAGATGAAGTTAAAATTAAAGTTGATAGAAAGCTCTAGCAATTCGGCAGAAATCAGTTTTTGCTAACAAAAAATTCCGCTTTTTCTGAATTTAAAGAAAAAGTGGAATTCCACTAAAACGCATCCGATTCACATTGTTCTTATCTCAACAATAATCTATTTTGCATATCGCATATTAAAAAAAATATGAAATCCGACTCTTTCAACTTAAATCCATTTTTTTTCATACTGTACAAAGAGAGAGTAGGAGGTTCTATTTGCAACACAGAGTACTCCCACCACTCAGAATACATTGGCCCACAGGCCATTTTTAGATTTGCCGCAATTATGGGAAGAGAGAGAGGGAGGGGGATAGATAGAAAGATAGAAAGATAGAGAAACCGATGATAGTGAGCAAAGAAAAACCACTAAACTGCTGCTACCACCACTGACTCCCGGCCAAGAAGAGATGTATATTCATATTAATAATAAAGACGTGACAAAAGAGAGAAAACACTTAAAACATTTTCGAGAAAAAGAAGACTGTGCCAAGAGATAAGTTCAGTCAGCTTTTGTGGACTTCCAAACGATCACACCCTGATACGACATTTGATGTGACACATCTGGCCAATACAATCAACACAAGATTTAAAGAGAGTGAATAAAATTATTAAGAAAGTAAAATCGTCTCATGTTGATTTGAAGTTTCAAAATTTAGGCAATAATTTCTTTTTACAGATGCAACACTTGGAAATTTATACTTTGTGACGGCCAAGTAGGCTATTTTATGATTTTTATTATGTATAGAGTACTGCTGTCATATTTGGGCTAATGAATCTCTGTCCCATTTGAGGGTTGTTGATAAGGTGCAGAAACGTATCTGTAATTTGATTGGCCTTACTCTTTCGTCTTCTCTACACCCTCTCTTTCACATCTTGTTCTTGGCCTTTTGGCCAAGATCAAAGTGTAGTATCTGTTCCGATGGATGCTGCACCCCATAGACTGGTATTGTCTTGGCCTTCGGGGCTTGATTTACGCCCGTCTATGGGTCTGTCCTGTGCAGTTCTAGGAGGTCCACCCTCCCAGGCTTCGCCTCCCATCTTTGGGGAGGAGTAAGTTTATTGCTTACTGCCTGAGGCGCTCCTACCGGGGAATGCCGACGAGGCTGCCCAGGCAATTTTTAAACCCCACTTTCCCGACCTTGGGTCACATCTTACTTGTGGGAGTAAGATAAAAACTGGTCTTGTGCCTAATGCCTGGAGAGGAGTAAATCAATACACCCTCTCTCTCACAGACGTGATGTTGCTAGTCTCAGTCTTTTCTATAAATACCATTATGACATGTGTTCTTCAGAATTATGTGATTTATTCCCCGCTTTTTTTGTTCCAGCTCGCTTGACTTGTTAATCTAGTGGTCTCCATCAATTCACTGTTTTGAAACCTCATTGTAATACAGCTTCCTATTCCAGTAGCTTCTTCCCAAGAACTGCAGGCTTGTGGAACTCTTCCTGCTGACTGTTTTCCTCCTACCTATATAACCATGGTCTTTTCAAGACCAATAGGCATCTCCTGTCTTTGCAATAATCATCTTTCGTTCTTGTTAGCTCCTTACATTAAGTGGCTTCATGCCTTGTCTGGAGCGATTTCCATTAAAAAAAAAAAAAGATTCCATAGAAAATCTTCACTACCCTTGAAAAGCATCACGCAGGTCCATCCGCCTTTTTCTGGTTTTAATTGGCTGTGATTTTCTAATTGGCTAACATTCCTATTCAAGCGATTGTTCAGATCAATTAATTTTCGAAGTGCAATTGAAGAGTGTCTTCATTTTTGATGACTCAATTCACTTAAAGTAGTCTCAGTCAGTTTTAGGATTTTCAATGAATCATCTCTGCAGACCGATTTAATGTTTACTCCTATGACAGGTAATTGCCTCCCCCCACCTCAATCACCTGTTCAATTGCTTCACAAAATTGGAGGAAAAGCATCCTGCTTGAACAATGAGCCTCACAAAATGGAATGACTATTGTAGCAGGTCTCGGCTGGCAGGAAACATTTTTTGACCAGAATAGAAGGAGATGAGAAATGTTCTTAAGACGTGTCCGTTCAATCTACACGGTTAGAGATGAAAATTCGGTGTTTATACAGAATAGACATCGCTGCAATGTTGCATCCTTACAAATACTTTAATGGATTGTGCTGCTCTAGTGCCCCCTCGACGTAAATACACTAGACCAACTCGACAATCAGCAAAATCCCACCCATTCACTGTTAAGGTCCCCAGATGCCGGAGAGCCTTCTACTCCAATAGCTTCTTTCCTCGTGCTGCCGGCCTCTGGAACTCACTCCCTGCTTCCTGTTTCCCCGACTGTACCAACATGCAGTGGTTTAAAACTAATGTAAACAGACATCTCGCTACACAGCTCCCAACTTAGGATGACACCCAAAACCTACACCCTAATTCTCAGTAACCCCTTACAGTGACAGCCTGCCTTGTTTGGGGTGAAATATGTTTAAAAAAAAAAAAAAGAAGAATTTCAGTATTTATGGAGATTCCAGATTCTTGACGTACATAACTACCTGAACGCTCAGCGAACAGTACAAACTTTTTTTGTAAACAATTTATGTATTTTTTCTTGATTGCTCAGAAGAGAGCAATGTTTTTAAGTGTTTTTTTTTATCCAGTTTTTTTTTTTTTTCTTTTTTGCAAATGGACGACGAAGACCGATAAATTCTCTTTTTTTATTATTATTCTTTTGGTCTCCTTTGAGGGGGGGGGGTTGTTGCCACATGGACTTAGGGTTAAGGTTAGCTTAGGGTTTGATTGTTTTTTCCCCCTTGAATCGTTTTTAATGGCTTGTTTTGATGGAACTTCGACCGAAATGATACTAAGTTTGAGACGATCTATAAAAAACAAAGTGGAAAGAAATAACACCATTTTCTTTTGATTATGGTTTCATTTTTTTCTTTCAGTTTTAATAAAACTCCACTGATGAGTCGGATTCAACTTATAATTGTTTTTTCTGATGAACAAAAACAAAATTTTATCTCTATTTAAATAAAGTTAGGTATGGGTATATGAGAACCTGCTCGTTGTTAAAAATGTAATTCGATTTAATACCTTCCAGAAAATACGTTAACAATTATTTTCATGCAGACACCATCTAAAAAGAAGGGGCATAACTCTGTATATGTCAGTACAGAGTTACTTAACTTTGTTTTGAACAAAAAAAATTTGGTATAATTTAAAAAGAACAAAACGAAAACAAATTGTAAGTAAAAACACTCCCGGGCAATGCTTGATAAGGACAGCTAATATAATCTGAATGTTAAAATGTTTTATTTTTTAGACAGTTTTTAACATTTAAAAATGTTAAAAAAAACATAAAAATGACAATTTAATTTTTTTTATGAATTTCAAAATTGTTTTGTGAAGAATTGAATTTTGTATTTGCTGCACATTTAAACAAAATCTGGGCACGTATTTTACACTCGGGCAACACCAGGTCCATCTACTCATTTTGTATTAAATAATCAAATATTGGAGTCAAAAAATGTTTATAACTTGTAAGAATAAATCAAAAAAAAATTTTTTTTTTCTAACAAAGTGTTTCAAAATTTGAGGTTTTCTTTCTGACAACAATTTTTTGCAATTAGGAAAGTGGACTGACGCCAGCCTCGTGACTCTCGCTTTCCTTATCTTGTCCTTTAGTCCCCACATTCCATGAGCGATGTTTCTGACAAAAGGGAAAGAATTGCTGTTTGGGAGGTTGGAATCTATTCAGCTAACGCTTATTGTTGGTTAGTTTTTTTACCTTGAAGTAATATATATTTTTTTAGCTCCTTACATCAAGTGGCTTCATGCCTTGTCTGGAGCGATTTCCTTAAAAAAAATTTAAATAAAAAAATTGAGTAGTTATTTGGTTGATGGGATACAGGAGTAAATATAATAATTTAACATCATTTTCATATATATTATTAGGTTTAACGTCAGTTTTACATATGATAATATCTGTTTCATGTACATCATCGTCGTCATATTCAGTTTAACGCCTGTTTTACATGTTGGCTGGCATGTGTTAAATAGCTTTTAGAAATCGACTTCAAAACTAACCTACCTCTGGCCAGGTCTTTATTTATCCTTCTTTTTCTCAAATTCATCCTTATCATTTCCTCCTATTGGCCTTCCGCTGCCAACTAAACTTTTCTATATCTTCTCAAGCACTCTCATCCATTCTTTCAACGTGACCATACCAACAGAGTCTCCTGTTCTGCACACATCACCCTATACTGTCCAGATTTAGTCTTCCTCTGAGGTCATCAGATCTAAGTCCGTCTAGGAGACTCACATTACACATCCATCGTATCATTCTCATGCATAAGAATTTAATTTATTGCGTCGTTGCTGTACTATAAAGACGATAAACAATGAGACCTCCCAAGAATTAGTTCTTCCTTTGGGGAGGGGGGGGGGAGTGTAGTACATGTTTGCTCATCATTAAACCAATAACGGGCAATAACGGATCCATCCGCTAGTCTGAAATAGAATTTCTTTTTCACTGAAAAGTTTTCAACCTCTGCCATCATAATAATGAAGGAGGCTGGATGGGAGTTGCTATGGCTACCATCCAGCTACTTGGTACGAATTAATCAGACATGAAGATTCAAAGATTGACAAGATGGAAGAATTCTTCAGAATGCCGTTAAATGGCCTTTAATTATCAGGCAATACCTAATCAATACCTAATCAAGTGATTGAAAACATTTTTAATTGCCAATGAATATGCCCCCCCCCCCCCCATTTTATTTTTATACTAGCTGAGGCATTCGCCTGCGCCGGATTTATTAAATTGGTTTTGCTTCTGCACATGAACTCGACTTGTCAAATCCTGGAATCTTTATCTTCACGTGGCGCAACGGATAAAGGTGTTAAGTGAAATAAAAATCAGTACTTTGTTAGATTGGGACCCACGCTAAAAGTCCCTCGGCGTCTGTACTTTCCGGCATTTTACATAATATGCCGGAAAGGCCTGAAGCGGTTAGTCAATGAAACTGTGAGAAAATAAATAACTGATTAAAATGAATAAGCAGACGACATCTAAACTTGATAATTGAAATGAATAAGCAGACGACATCTAAACTTGATAATTGAAATGAATAAGCAGACGACATGTAAACTTGATAATCGAATTTTTGACGTCTGCAAACGAGCCTGCCCAAAAACCTAACCATGCCCAAAAATCTATCAAAGAGACCTGCCCTAGAATACCATAACATTGGTTAATATGTGCAGGTTATCTTAAGGTTCTGAGTTCAATTCTGAGCAAAGGTAGCAAGACGATTTAAAAACATTAAAAGAAAGAATGCAATGAAAACTGTGCACCCACATGGACTCAGTAAAAAAAAATGCCAGGATGTTTCCCCGAGTTTAACACCTGGAGAAAAAGCTGAAGGTGAAAATGTTGCGATAACAACAAGTAAGATGAGGTAACCAGGCAGAAAATTGTAAATAATGTTTAATAGATTCGTCAAAGATTTCGAAGTATTAAAAATTGTAAATAATGTTTAATAGATTCGTCAAAGATTTCGAAGTATTAAAAATTGTAAATAATGTTTAATAGATTCGGCAAAGATTTCAAAGTATTAAAAATTGTAAATAATGTTTAATAGATTCGGCAAAGATTTTAAAGTATTAAAAATTGTAAATAATGTTTAATAGATTCGGCAAAGATTTCAAAGTATTAAAAATTGTAAATAATGTTTAATAGATTCGGCAAAGATTTCGAAGTATTAAAAATTGTAAATAATGTTTAATAGATTCTGCAAAAATTTCGAAGTATTAAAAATTGTAAATAATGTTTAATAGATTCTGCAAAAATTTCGAAGTATTAAAAATTGTAAATAATGTTTAATAGATCCGTCAAAGATTTCGAAGTATTAAAAATTCACAAACAAAACTAAAAGTCAATACATAAGTAAAAGAGGAGGAGGAAGAGGAGAAGGGGGAGGAAAAGTAGAAAAGACAGCAGTATCTAGCCGCCTCCCCTACAATTGACATGTTAAAAAATAACAAGTTATCATTTCGAACTGCCCAAGTTCCAGTAAGATTGTGTACCATGCAAAGCAAGTCAGAGTCACCTCATGGTGACCAACCATCTTTCAAGGACAGATAATTTAGTATCTTTTTAGTAATTTAGTATCTCTTATATAGTATAAATTTTCATTTATTTTTTGCTCTGGAAACACTTATAAGTATCCTTGGATCTCAAAAGTGGAAAGGCTATTGAGCTAAGCATATATATATATATATATATATATATATATATATATAATATTTTGGTTGTGTAGTCAAAATTCTTTCAAGGCAAACTTTCATGCGCTTAGCTCAATAGACTTTCCACTTTTGAGATCCAAGGATACTTATACTTCGCTTTCCGATGGATACTGCACACCATAGACTGGTATTGTCTTGGCCTTAGGGGCTTGATTTACGCCGGTCTATGGGTCTGTCCTGTGCAGTTCTAGGAGGTCCACCCTCCCAGGCTTCGCCTCCCCTCTTTGGGGAGGAGTAAGTTTATTGCTTACTGCCTGAGGCGCCCCTACCGGGGAATGCCGACGGGGCTGCCCAGGCAATTTTTGATGGTCAGAGTGCTCACCTCTCGGGCGCTGGCTTTTCAACCCCCACTTTCCGCCCTGACCTTGGGTCACATCTTACTTGTGGGAGTAGGATAAAACTAGCCTTGTGCCTAACTCCTGGAGAGGAGTAAATAATATTTATACTTCGCTGCTCGTTGTAAATACCCGCCGACTTGGCATTTACAAAGTTAAATTCCTCCTAACTTCCAAGCTAATTTGTGGTGGCAAACGGGTATGACTCTTGACTGCGAATCAGTGGTGATTTGTGATCTGAGTTTGTGCCCGCCGAAAATTAACTTCCTGCACTAAAGATTGCGTAAGCATGACACATCGATGTCTGTAGGTAATATATAATTAATATTTATTTATAAATATTATATAATATATCTA
>OY744532.1:108824582-109129582 GCA_963556195.1 Sepiola atlantica | reverse complement strand
CCTTTTTCTTTCTACAGCATTAATTGTTGCTTTTTTTAATGATACTAATGTATCGCCACTTATCAAGGCCAAAAGACACTCGAGGACAAGCGTTACTGAGATGCAATGATTTTCAATTGAGAGATGAAGAACCTTATGAGAGGATTGAGAATGATCGAAGGAATGGATCATGTTCGAATACTCGTGGTGACGGTTCATGACAGGAATCTGTTGACATTGGATTTGAAGACGACCATGTTGTAGTCTGCAGGGAAGCAGTCCTGTGGTAATGTGCAGGAATCTGATGACATTGGATTTGAAACGGACACAGAAGAGACGTTGTTAGTCTCTTTCTACTCTACCGTTATTTCCTGCGATTTAATTTCTGGTTCCTTTTTTATAAGACATTCACAGCAAGAACTCGTCTTCTTACCGCAAATGCAAAGAATGTTCCTTTCTTCCTCCGTGTGCCTAACATCAAACAGAATTTCCATGAACAAAGTTTCTTTCCAAAATCTTCTCACTGTAGAACACGTTACCACAAGATTGCTTACCTGAGGGTTACAACATGGTCATCTTCAAATCTAATGTCAATAAACACTTGTCATAAACTGTTATCAAATTCTATTCATTCCATTCAATCCTCTCATAATATTCATCATCATTCAACACATCTTATTAACTCTTATCCTCGAGTGGCTTTCGGCCTTGATAAGTGGTGATTCATTGGTAAAAAGACAAATTATTTACATAAAATATATGCAAAAAGTAAAAATACCAGAAAGTAAACGTAACTTGGGAAGAAAAGAAGAGCGGTGGTTTTGACTCGTTCGTCAAATTGAGGCCATTTTTTGTTTTACTAATGAATCAACATTTATCAAGGCCAAAAACCATTCGAGGGTTGATGAGATGAAATGATTGTCAGTTGAGATGACCACAGATGATTGATGGAATGGACCATGTTCAAATACTTGCGGGGATGGCCCATTACAGGAATCTGTTGAGATTGGATTTGAAGACGACCATGTTCTAGTCTGTAGAGAAGCAGTCCCATAGTAATGTGTTTTGTTTTTAAACCTTGTATCTTTTCTGGATCCTACAACTTAACAGGGAACAAATATTCTTAACAGTTGTACACAAAAAAACTTATGCTTCGCCAGTGTTCGCACTAATATCCATATAAAATAACGTCTCAGTTTGTGAATTTAAAAAAAAGAAAAAAAAAAGTATAAATCAGCATAGAAAGAAAGAAAAAAAAAAGAAAGAAAAAAAAAAAGAAAGAAAGAAAAAAAAAAGAAAGAAAAAAAAAAGAAAGAAAGAAAAAAAGAAAGAAAACGTCTCATTATGGACATAGAGTGGAGGATTTCTTTCCACAATCATTTTAGATAGAGGGGTTGTCTGACTTGCTATTTGCTTTCTCCCTTCTTCTAAACACAGATTTTTACTCACGTGACGGAAGAGAAGTACATTTATTTATATATATTTACATACAAATAAATACACATTGTCTTTATATATACAGTAGCCCCACCCCCTCCCCACTATTCGTGGCTTTTATGTTCCAAAGACACCCACGAATAGCGAAACTCCGCAAATAGATTTTGATACCTTAAAGTTGACTAAAAATCAGGTTTTTGTACATGAAAGCCACCAAATTAGCATAGATGAACCCTTATATAAAGTTCGCGCAAATGTGGAATACCAATGTTTTTGTATGAGCCACATTTAATATGAATCTTACGGAATAATTAGCGTTTTTAATTGTTTTTTTGTGTCATATTGGCCTTAGTTGGACTTACATGATTATCATATTTGTAAGTTTTATGAAAAATGAAATTTGTGAAACCGCGAATGGCGGGATTCCACTGTATGTGTAATTTATATATATATATATATATATATATATATTTATATATATCCACAGCCTCTTATAAAAGTGCTTGAATGCATCTAACCCTAATATGCGTCCATTCAATCTGCTCATTGAGTGTAACAGACGTACGGGCGGGCAGACCGGGCTTCTTATAGGATAAGGCTTCATGAGACGGATAGATTGTCAGTTGAATAATGATGAATATTATGAGAGGATTGAAAATAATGAAATATTGAAATTAATAAATGGAATGAATCAAATTTGATCACTAATAAGGACGGCTCATGACAAGTGTTTGTTGACATTAGATTTGAAGATGACCATGCTGTAGCCATCAGGGAAGCGATATTGTGGCAACGTTTTACAGATGGGAAATTCTTGGAAAGAAACTGTTTATGCAAATTGCATTTGATGTTAGGCACACGGATGAAGACAGCAAAATCTTTTGCAGTGGTCGTAGCAAAGATGAGTTCTTGCTGTGAATGTCTTACAAGGAGAAACCAGAGATTAAAGCTCAGCCGAGTACTTTCCATGGAAATAACGATAGAGCAGAGAAAGACTAGCTACGTCTTTTCTGTGAGAAAGGGGTTGTACATAACAGACGGATCATCTCGCACTAAATTGCAAAGTCGATTTTTAACTGTCACCGGTGAAAGAGTGCTCAGAGCGGCGCCTCCACAGATGTGGGAGCAGTACCTCCCCATCTTAAGACGTATCCGACTCTTATACAGTTGGAGGATTGCATCAGGAGTTGGGTATTTTCTGGAGCGATAGAATGATCCAACCATTCTTCTAGTAACCTTAGCAACAGATTGGATGTAAGTCTTGCATTTCAGATCTGAAGAGAAAGTCAATCTTCGGAGCTTACCAAAGCGAGATGCTTCCTGAAGGAAGGCGCCATCCATTTCGAATATGGAAACTAAACATTGGTGGTGAAAGAAACGAAGCGTCGGCTTTTAGAGGTGTCAAATGTAACAAGCTACGTTTTTCACGATTGCACCACACGCTCTAGATCAGAAGTGAGAGGATCAGCAAGAACTTGATCACCAATGCCTTTCATAGTGCTGCCATAGACAGTTGTGCCATCCCCAAATGATCTAAGAATATGATTGAGAAGATCATTAATAAAAATCAGGAAGAGACCGGGCCCAGAATAGATCGTTAAAGTACCTGCTCGACAGATGAAACCCGATCGATGGTGTCGGTCCTGGTTCCGAGAGGCAAACAACATCCATAGCTCCCACTAGATTGTGAAGTCAGTTTTCAACCCTAACCCGAAACAAGAAAGAGGACTTTGAATGCTCTTAACAAGGCATTAGAGTGCTCTGATGAACTTGCAGCTCTGGTGCTCCCCCCCCCCTCGACGTAAATACACTCAACCAACCCGATAATCAGCTAAATCCCATCCATTCACTGTGGAGGTACCCAGATGCCGGAGAGCTTTCTACTCTAATAGCTTCTTTCCTCGTGCTACTGACCTTTGGAACTCCCTCCCTGCTCCCTTACTGTACCGACATGCACAAATTTAAAACTAATGTGAACAAGCATCTCGCTGCACAGCTCCCAATTTAGGACGACCCCCCCCAAAACTTTCACCCTAATTCTCAGTAGCCCCTTACGTCTACAGTGGTGGCCTGCCTTGTTTGGGGTGAACTATGTTAGGAAAAATTTGAAAAAAAAAAAAAAAAAAAAAAAAAAAAAAATCAATACGTGTGTGTTTAGTGAAGAAAATGCTATTTCAAACTTAAGTGTGACAGACCAACAAAAATGCACAGCTGTACCAACCGACAGACCGACTGCTTGGGTGCATTTAAATAAGATGCAGCCTTTCAATCTGCATGAGAATGCTATTTCAAACTGAACGTGACAGACCAACGATGGACAGACAGAGCCTCTTATATTGATGCATGGACGTATCTAAAACGCAATGTTTGCAACTTGTACTTACATGTTTTAACAGCAAGCCTAAAAACAAAAAAATAAAAGCTACGAGACAAATTTGAACCGACCGACTCTCTTTGACCTTATCAAAACAAGGATGTTGCTATTTATTATTGTTTCATAAGGCTATTATTTATTTTCAGATCACTTAAACTATGGAAGGCCACGAAGCTGGACAAGCCCACAACACCAAAAATAGATAAGAGTAAATAAAATAGTAAGAGTAAAACAAGAATATAACTCAGTTGTGAGACTGCATACAATATCCGCCTGACAATGTAAGGATGAGCCAAAGTTTTATCTGGGCCTTACTTTTCCATATTGTATAAAGTATTCCCAAAGTTATGCCATGGAAACATTTAGAAAAAATCATAAATCTGTTAAAATTAGGTCATTTTCAAATGAGGATAACTTTGGAACCGCAAGTGACCACTCAAAAGAAAGCTTATCTTCTAAACAATCCAAGCGACGTAAAAACAACCTAACAAGTTAGATTTGATCGCTTCAAATTTGTCAAGAGGGTTAGTGTGTTGAAATCTCGAACTGAAGTGTGAAATTCTGCTCGTTCAAAGCCAAATTTAAAATTTGAGTTAGAAAATCTTTTTTTGCCGTAAAATCCATACTTGAGGCTTTTTGTGTTTGAAACTTAAGCATTTAATGTATCAGAAGTCACAAAAAACTCATTGCCTCGATTTGCCGTTCATCTTAAATTTCCTAGCTCAAAATTATACGGATTTTGCTTTTAGAGAGACCATTTAAACTTTTTGACGATTATGTGCAATTTAGGTCAATTTCACGTGTGAAAAGCAAAGTAAAAAAAAAGTCAGATATACGAGAATCATTTACTTGTTAGAAGATATTAACAGCTTTTTAAGTTATTTAAAATCAAAATATTTAAGGGTCTTCACTTTGTGGCTCAAATGGACTTGATGGAGAAAAACATGGATTCATTCTGAAGACATCAGTATTCAAGGATTAACAAATTACATATAACAAGATTCAATAAATGATTTCTCTTCAATTACTTTCACTGATTGATAAACTTTAGAGCATGATCTAATAGTACGTCCACACTTTTCACATCTACTGCACTGATAATTTTTTTCGATGCGATAATAGGGGACTTTGAACCAACATTCGAGTGAAGATATCTTGTATGTTCAAGCGGATGGAACACTGGCGATCACGTGCTGCTGGCCAAGATTTGTCAGCCCTGATGTGTTTATTCCATGCTTCACTAAATGGTTCAACATAGGTATTTCAAAAAGTTCCCAAGAATGACTGCACATCCGGTGGACGCTCGGTGATATCATTGCGAATGAGTGAAAACTGTAGTGAATCATGAAACTTTGTCCAAGATTTTCACAGATTCAGATTTGACAACTTTAGCAGAATCATTTTGTTGTGGAATGGATAATATTATATTGAAATAGGAAAGAAGCTTTGAAAAGGCTTCCCTATCAGCTGATTTGAAAATCACATTGAAAATGGCGTTAATCAGCAATAGGACTGGTATTTGTTGAATGAAGAAACAACGTTTCACAAGAAACAACGTTTCACAAGAACAACCGTTTCATACAATTACAAATGAATGAGTGGGTGATGGAATTAAGTTCATCTCGAAATTCAGTTCATATCTCGTTGAGAAACTTGAAATCTCGTAAGCGAACCCTCGGCTGATTTCTCCGCCACGTCTAAAACTAAAACTTGCGAAATGCCAGATTTTACGAAAATATCAATTCTATTTTTTGTATTAACTCTTAATAGTATATTTATCATATTTTTTAATGAAATTTGTAACGTAGTATATTTATCATATTTTTTTATGAAATTTGTAACGTAGTATATTTATCATATTTTTTTATGAAATTTGTAACATAGTATATTTATCATATTTTTTAATTAAATTTGTAACGTAGTATATTTATCATATTTTTAATGAAATTTGTAACGTAGTATATTTATCATATTTTTAAGAAATTGAGTCCAATAAAAATATTAAAAATTATATTACAATTTATTTCTCTTTATTTTCATTCGTATTTTCTGGGGGAAAAAAACAAGATTATCTTAAAAAAAAAACAACTTGAAATTTCTGCACAAAAATAATAGTCGCAATATGAGTGAAGGTAAGAAAAATACTAAATGTCAATAATGAAGAAAAAATAAGAGAAAACTTTTTTTTTTATTCGTAAAATATAATTTTGTAATTAAAAGAAAAAAAAACAGGTTTATTAGTTGAATAACAAATAAAATTGATGGCTCTTGTAGAGATCGAATACACGAGCGAAATTTATTTTAGAAGAGTTCCAATGGTGTAAGGGGCAGTAACTCTACTACGTCAACCAACAACGTAAGTATATAGATAGTAGGTATCTATACAAGAGCCTTAAATTACTCTACAGTAGATATAGAAGTAACTTTAAAGCCTTTTATGGATATAAAAAACATTCTCTCCCGTTCAGTGCATTTGACTCTTAACATTTTTTAAATATTATTTAATCTGGAAAAAGAAAAAATAAGTCGGAATTAGTCGAATTTTACTAAAGACTGATTCTTCTATCAAATGCAGAGTAATTTAAGGCTCTTGTATAGATATCTAGGTGCTTCTTGCTTAAAATGCCGAAAAAAAGATTTCTGTGTCTTTTAAAGTTGAAGAGGTAAATAAGGGGCAATAACTCTTAATTTTATTTTTGAGCCAGACTTTATCCTGAATTGTTATTTTGAGCCAAAATTTATCGTTAATTTTTAACAAGACTGATATTATCTTCAACTGGAATTATGGATTTGAAATTGTTCCAGTTCGAAGATGTGCTATATTTTACGTCAGAAAAAGCAAAGCAGATAGATTTTTTGCAAGCGCATGGTCTTATTTCAGGAGAAGAGACCTGTAATTGTGGGCATGAAATGCGACTTAAAATAAAATCTTAATTTTTCCATTTATGTATACATTGTTGTTCATTTATTACTAAAAAATTTTCAAAATCATAAATTTCCCATTTACGTATAATTTGTTGTTTATTTATTACTAATTAATTGAATGTCGCAGTAAATTACGTTACATGTAATAACAACAGGTGATAAGAGTTATTGCCCCTTATTTACCTCTTCAACTTTAAAAGACACAGAAATCTTTTTTTCGGCATTTTAAGCAAGAAGCACCGATATCTACTATCTATATACTTACGTTGCTGGTTGACGTAGTAGAGTTACTGACCCTTACACCATTGGAACTCTTCTAAAATAAATTTTGCTCGTGTATTCGATCTCTACAAGAGCCAAATTGATAAATCTATTATTTCCGAGACGTAATTAATTCTGAAACGAAATTAATTTTGAACGTCGAATGAGTGAAGGAAAGTCTGATAAATACACTTGGAAGTTCATGAAAAATCTTGTTTCAAACTCAATTTTTGCTTATTTCTGTGTTTTTAGACGATTATGCCCAAATAAAGAAATTCGTTACCAGGCCTAAATTTGGAAAAAAATATTTTTTAAATTTTCAGATTGGTCTCATCAATATGCTTCTAACAAGCCCCAAAACACTTTCTAAAAATGAAAGAAAGAAAAGTTATGGATTTTTTTTTCTCCATATTTCTTAATTCTGGGCAGACTGTGTTCTGTTAATCTGTTCATGGGAATTCCGTCTGAGGCTAGACACCCGGAAGAAGAAAGGAACGTTATTTTCAGTTGTGATAATAAGATGAGTTCTGCCTGTGAATGTCTCACAAGAAGCAACCAGAGATTGGAGGTCAATCGAGCCTCTTTTTATTTTACCCTTTCTTCTGGGCCATACTAACTCAGATAAGTGCAAAAAATAAATAAAAGCCTGACGGCCTACTTTTCATATTGACGGTCAGAAACCTACGAAGAAAAACTGTAGACATGCGGTTTTGCCGACTTTATGAAAGAGCTTTTTTGTTTGTTAAATAGTTAGTAATATTCAGGACGTGCGTAGGTACGGGATATATAAACAGGTTTGTCAGCAGACAAGGCACACAGGTATAGAAATGAGTTCATGTAGGTCGAAAACCATGAGAATTAAAAACAAAACTAAAAATGTCAACAAAGGTGTTTAAATGTCATATCCATACATGAATGTAAATTTAGGGCTTTTAAATGTGAATAACATTATAAACTAGCAGGGGTACCCGGTGTCGCCCGGGCTACTAATTTCTGTAAATTATGCATATTTAGAAACAACAACAACAAAAAAAAAAAATCTGTAATTTGAAAGGTTCGTTATGGGAAAAAAATGAAAATAAAAATAATCATACCCCGGGTGAAGCTCGAACTCACAACCGTTGTCTCTATGTACGGGCATTAACCAATTGACCCATAGGAGCAAGTACGAAATGGTGATGCTATTAAATGCATAAACCAGACTGTCTTTTTTTTTTCTTCTTCTCCCCCCCCCCCACCCCATCTCTCTTTAGAATCGAATGTCGTTCAACCAAAGACAAGAAAATAAAGGAGAAGAAAGAAAGCAAAAACGACAAATTAAGACTTCCTTTCTCTCTTTTTCACCGGTTGATATCTAAAAGATTATCTGTTCTTAAATTAGTACCTGACGATTTGGGTGGCAGTATTAGGACTTCTGACTGTGAGGGTAAGAACTCTTCCGTCTCGGCCAGGAAGATTTTATGTAGACCAGACAATCCTGTAGCACAATCTTCATGGGCGAGACGTGCAGAAGTCTTATTTACTCAACAACAACAACAACAACAACAAGTCTCAGTCAAACCGAACAGCTGAGGCGAACCCATTACTATGACAACCAGTCAGTCATCATGGCTTCTTAACATATAAAAATTTGCTAATGAAAGTAAGTCATTTTTCACAGCTCAAATACACGGACAATTAAATTTATCTTTCCATTCAAATACACATGAACAATTGAACTACTTTTCTCTTCATGTCACTGCAAGGAAGATTGACAATTTCTTTCTGAATGCGAAAGAATATTGACAATATTTTAGAAATCCGTGGCCAGACATAAACGTTTTTTTTCATCTATTATATAAAAAAAGAGTTGTGTGTGTGTGTGTGTGTCTGCAAAAGGTTCCTAAGATATTCGACAGACACCCGTGAAGTTGACATTCTCTGAATTGACCAGCTTTTGGAAGCATAATATCGAAAAATTGGAGAAAATAAATTGATTTCTTCATGTAGAACGGACACAATATCTAACGGGGTGCTCGAATTTGTTTGTTTTTTTGTAGCCCGTACACTTCACGCACGTGCACCATGCAAAACAAACCCCAAATTATGAAAGCATTCAAGTGACCTATTTTTCGTCAGATCTTATACTCTGTCCGCTCGATCCAACAGTTAGCGAAGGAGAATAAACATCAAGAGGTCGACGGCTCGATCCCCACCGACTCCCAAGAATTTTTTTTCTTTAAACAATAATTTAGATATACGTCGAAGGGGGGGGGGGGAGTGGGACGACCGGACAAGTCTGCTCTCGGCCTGCTATGCCAGCCGGACATTCAAAGAAAACTATTGACTGTGATGCGATTATATATAAGGAATCGGGATTTCTTGCTACTGAACTAAATGTCCAACTGACGACTAAGGGATGTATTAATATTTTTTAAATGAATTTTATTATTTGTTAATAATTAAATTATTTGTTTCAGAATATGTTTGTGTTTATGAAGGACTATCTACAAAACTCTAGGAAGAATAAAGTAACGAATCAACTGGGAAAGCATTATAAGCTGCTGGAATCAGAACAGAAGCAATTTCTGCCATTTCCTTGCGAAAAGTCATCTGCTCAGCCAACCAATTCTCTTCGAGAGCTGTAACGCGAATCTCGATTTCTATCATATTCCTGGATTTGGGCCTGTAATAGAGAAAACATCCGAGGAGTAAAATCTTCTCCACTTCCTCAGTCTACCTCGAATCTTGGTCTTCAGCAGAGAGATCGGGTCCAGTATGTCATCTCGTCCGTCCGCCATAACGCGTCAATAACAATAGCACAACAGAAGAGGTGAACAGAGGAGTAATGCGTCTCGATAACAGATACTTCACAAAATGTCGAAAACTCCTTCGACGCTAAAAGGTAGTTTGAAGATCAAAGTTGGGTTGGGTGTAAAAAAATGGAAAAATATTACGAAATCGCGACCCCAACTGCCAGGAATCAAGTACCAAGAAAAAAGTAACACCTTCTTCATAAGATCGCTCTTAAGTAACTAGTAATAAACATATATGCAAATTACTCCCTTCCGGTAGGAGGTATAAAACCAAAGCCAGGATCGTTACAAGCCAAAAGACACCAGCAACCCCATGACACGTAAGCCATTTCACTTATTTTTCTCACAAAAAAATACTTTTACGAAATATTTTCTTCTCTTTACTACATAACTGGGCAAACCAGAAGAATCCCCGACTCAAAGTCCGCAGCAAACGGTGTCCGGTCAGATTCAGTTCCTGATAATAAAGACTTCCTGCTTTGGGTCGCTTACTCTTATGGTTTGCCAAGTTTTGTACTAATATTTACTTATTAATTTATTTATTAAATTGTTAGGTGAAAGTACAGAATAGTTAACAAATCCTCCCCCCCCCCACCTCTCCATGTTAAACATGGCTTTCTAAATAATCTGCTGTAGTTTACTGACCGTGCTGAAATAACGTTATTATTTAGAAAGACATTTTAACATGGGGAGGGGGGCTTTGTTAACTATTCTGTACTTTCACCTAACAATTTAATTAATAAATTTGGGAAACTGAAACTCTCGCCAGAAGTTAAATTACTGTTATGGTACCTTACCGATAACAGACTTTTAGATTCTTCCATTCACCATAAATATTGGGAACACCTGCTCTTCAGTGTTGAATCCACCCCAGTCTTCAGACTGGGTAACACCTGTCGATGATTCGTTCTCGACAGTCGGTCCGGCAGGGACTGGGCCATTTCAATGGTCTTTTATCTATCAGGCTGAAGGATTGAGTCCTGGGTAGTCCTAGGAGGTGCACCCTCCCAGGCCTTGCCTCCTCTCTTTGGGGTGGAGTAAGTTTATTGCTTACTGACCGGGGAATGCTGATAGGGCTGCTCAGACTATTTTTGCTAGGCCAGAGTGCTCCTCCTTTAGGGGCGCTGGCTTGACTCTCCCCCACCTTCTGACCTTGTGTCACATATTCCTGCGGTGGGAGGAAATTGCATTGCTGAATCTACCTCAGTCTATTCTGGCAGTCAAGACTAACGTACACCCACTCTTGTTTCTCTGTTGTATTTTCTTCATATTTTCTTCATATTTTCTTCATATTTTCTCCATATTTTCTTCGATGGACTTGTTTTCTCTAAACCCTGAGTTTGTATTTTTATTACAGCCCCTTTACAGGGCCGCAACAATTTTGTATGAAGTTTAATGTCAGGAACTAAATCTAACCGAACACCGTTTGCTGCGGACTTTGAGTCGGGGATTCTTCTGGTGTGCCCATAACTGTCAATTTTATTTTTGTTTGTAATTTTTTTTAAATTTGAATTTATTAGCATTTTAAAGTTTCAAATTATTTTTAAAAGGGGTAATATCTTAATTATTTACAATAAATTGGGTTTCGCCATTGGTACCAAACTTTTTTTTTTAAATTTGAATTTATTAGCATTTTAAAGTTTCAAATTATTTTTAAAAGGGGTAATATCTTAATTATTTACAATAAAATGGGTTTCGCCATTGCTACCAAACTTTTTTTTTTAAACTTAAAACCAGGTATTATAGAAAGGGTAATCGCAGTTGACCAAGAAGAGAAATATTGCCGATAAATGAAAAAGGGAGATAACTCCAAATGTTACCCCCCCCCCCCGTTTTTATGGTAACATTTTCTATCCAAGGACAGAGTTAACAAGTTGCGGTTAAAGCGTAGATAAGTGTGCAATAAAAAGAATGTGCATAGGCGATAAATATTGTTTCCTGTTGTTTTTGTTAAATATTAGTAAATTTGGAACAAAAATCTAATTAGTTTTACGCATGTCAGCTTAAGAAGAACACGCTTGAAATATGTAAATAATCGCTAGTAAAAAACAATGGAGTTTTTTAGTTGAATTATTTAGGCACTGTTTCGGGAAATACGACCAAATATTTACAGGCGTGACGTATGTACAACGAATGTTACAAAAACGAATGGAAAAATACGAAAGAAGGTACGCCGTTCCGAATGTTGCCAAAGCCCCTTTCCTTTATAAATGGCTTCTGAAAGTTGCCTTTTTTTTTTTTTTAGAACCAGACAACTTTAATATCAAATTGGAAAATAACACCAGAAACGACGACCTTTTTATGCAATTAGAACGAAAGAAAGTGCAATTTTATTTTTTCTGAGTTTTTGTCTTTTGAATACCAGCAATTTAGTTTTTTATTATTATTATTATTAGAGGGATGATATTAACTGTGACATCTGATTCCTGGTATCACATACAGTGTACTAGCATCGACATTTCACTTGAAGACTTCCAAAATGAGGAATGGCGGTGTGATTTTTGCACACAGTAGCCTTTACGCTCCAACAGCAGCGTAAATGAAAGCATAGACTTCCGGTACAGCTAGTTATAATAATAATGATGATAATCTGTAATAGTTATAATAATAATGATGATAATCTGTAATAGTTATAATAATAATAATAATAATCTGTAATAGCTATCACGATGACGAGAACTCGGGTTGCAAAAGTTGGTGATAGATGAGATTAGGAATGTGTTTTTGGAATTCAAATGTGTTTTTACAGATCATGAGGTAAGAATTGATTTGAAACAAACATTTGTTGTTGTTGTTTGGAATAAGGACTGCGTGAAAACAAACAATGTGGAAAAATATGATCAGGAATTGAAAATGAAGAAGAGCAAAGATTGTCAGCAGGTCGTGAGAACGTTCTGAGCGCTCGCTCTACTGGTGGGGCCAGTGAGGCAGCCACAGGACATGAGGAGACGAGTGTGAGGGAAAAATAATGTCAACATTATACCATCAATAAAAGTAAGTAATGAAAATTCCTTTTTGTGTTGTTACATACCTATTCATCTGTTCCCGTCAATACTCAGGACAGCTGTGATGGATGATTTCGCCGCGCTGTGTTGAGTATTCGGCCATTCATAGCCCCGGTGCTTAATGCCCCGCGAGGTGGTGCCTATTGCCCGAGGTGACTGAAATTTGTGGAAAGCTAACCTGAGTTTTTTTTTTTTTAATTCAATAAGTCAACTGATATTCGTTTAAACGAAACATCAAATATATTTTGCCCATGATAGTCCAAAGAAATTTTGAAAACTAACTTTGATGCAAATGAAACATAGAATCAGTGAAAAAAGTGGTGCTTAATGCCCCGGGTTACCCTATAGGCGATAAATATTGTTTCCTGCTGTTGCTGTTGTTAAATATTAGTAAATTAGAAACAATTTTGAGTTAAAGTCGAATTAGTTTTACGCACGTAAGCTCAAGAAGAACACACTTGAAATGTGTAAATAATCGCAAGTAGAAAAAAAATTGAGTTTTCGAAGAAACTGGAAGTAAGAAAGGTCATGGTATTTCCAAAAAAGCGGATCGGAAATAAGTATTAAAGAAACGAAGTAATGTCTTGCAGTTAAATTATTTATTTATATAAAAAAAAAAATCTTGTGAAATATTTTTATACATACTTTAATTTTAGGAAATAGGAAAAGCGGCTGACTTACCGGAGTGTAGCTGCTGGCGACTGAGAATGTTCTTTCAACATCTAAGATGAAGGACAGTTATTGTAGAAAATTTATACCAGATGGGGAGGTCGTTCAATTGTTATAAAAACCTTCCTCACTACTGGAGAGCGTTAGTCGTCAATTGGTCACCATACTACGGTAGTTACTAGACCTAAAGAGAGGGTTGCGAAGGAAGTTTTTTTTTTTTCACAACATCGCTTTTCGGCTAGCTTCACTCTTAGTTACCCTCGAAAAAAATAAAAAAACAACGTGACATAACTTCCTAAAAGAAGGACGTCGAACTTTAGCAACGGTTCGATATATTGAGTCTTGGCGTTCACCTTCCTCTTTCGAGATATGGAGGCTTCTAACACACCTACTGTGGCAGATTTCAAGGAGCAGCACCTTACAAGGATCTCCATTCTGAAGATGAAAATTAAGGGCAGGCTGTGATTGTCCCATGGAATCGGAAATTACTTCTGCTATATTCTCAGTATTTCACCGGGAAATTTTGGAGTACATCAATGAAATAGAGATATTCATCTGCAAACTCCAGATTTCCTGCATATCTGATGAGGAGAGAGAGCAAATGGAATCGGATTGGTAAAAATCTCAGATGGCTATATACAAAAGGAATTAGAAGATCTCTATTTCTCTCTAATGGAGGCTAGTAAAACTAGAACCAAACTTTCCCTTCTCTATACATCGGAATCTACCCTGAATAGAACTCCTTCGTCGGTTTTAGTGAGACTCCCTCAGGTGTAGATCACGACACCCACGTTCAGCAGACCGGCCGAATGAGTTTTCACAACTTTTTATCCCGATTTGAAAATTGTGTTGTAGGCATGGCAAACGATGCAGAGAAATTGAATTTCTTGAAATGCTCCTTGTCTGAGAGACGTCTGCTGTTGATTAATCACTTGAGTTGTGTCAATGTCTTCTACAGAAGGCAGTAATTTGTCCACATTGCCCAGGAAATGTTTCGTGCAAATGGCGGTGAATGCACGCGCCAGTTACGTTTTTTTTTGTTTTTTTTTCTGTAAATGTACTTGTCTAAAAAAAAAAAAACATTTTTTTTGCAGTGGGGTGCAAAGGGAAGTTGAAATTGGGAGAAGGCATATTCACAAAAAAAAAAAAAAAGAGACACAAAGTTTCTTGTATTTAAAAAAAGTCGGACCCCTCCCCCCCCCAAAAAAAACCTACTAACCCTAATTCCCTAACCCTTGCCCCCCCCCCCAAAAATTTTTTTGCCGCTTCTTTAGTTTAGCTGTAAATCAGAATTGATTTATTTTCAATTTTGAAAACAGGGGCAGACAATCAACCGAAAGTAATATAGAATTAGCAGTTTTTATCTAAAACAATCAATAAAGCGAACACTACTAACAGCGAACAGTGTTTTTATTTAATAATGTAACATTTTATAAAACGAATAATAAACAGTGATTTTAAAACTTTATGAAACGAAAAGTTATCATTTGTGCGCCTACAGTGAATTTTTTTTGGTATAATTTAAAACTTTAGAAAAACGAAGAGTTCGTCTGATTTTTTTTTTTTATCAAACAGTCAACATTGATTTGAAGTCTGAATTACTTCCGGTGGATTGGGTTAGGAGTGAATGTAACTGTTCAAACTTGATTTCTGATTCTCAGCTAGACTAAGTACCAAAAAATTCCCTAACCCTAAAAAAAAGGAGGCAAATAAAAAAACAGACGCAGTAAAAAAAAAACAACAAAAAAAAATTGCTGGTATTCAAAAGACAAAGAATCAGAAAAAATAAAATAGCTCTTTCAGAAGCCATTTATAAAGGAAAGGGCTTCGGTAACATTCGGAACGGCGTACATTCTTTTGTATTTTTCCATTCGTTTTCGTAACATTCGTTGTACATACCTGTAAATATTTGGTTGTATTTCCCAAAACAGTGCATAAATAATTCAACTCAAAAACTCCATTGTTTTATACTAGCGATTATTTACACATTTCAAGCGTGTTCTTCTTAAGCTGACATGCGTAAAACTAATTAGATTTTTGTTCCAAATTGTTCAAAATTTACTAATATTTAACAAAAACAACAGGAAACAATAGTTATCGCCTATACACAATTTTTGGCAAATGAGCATAACAGGTAGGAACGATGGCTTCCGGTGGAAAAGGGTTGAAGAAAGTGTCTACGGATGCCTGAAAGTGATACAACTTTTCTTTCATCATATTCTAATAATTAACATAATACAGACTATTTGAAAAATAATTTATTTGATTGTTTTCAAAACTTAAAAAAAATTTAATTGAAAAAAATAAACAAAATAGAATAATCTTTTTTTTTTTCAAGAAATAATGTTTTTGAGAAACGGAATGTGATTTTTTTTTATTCAATGTTTTTTTTTTTTTTTTTTAATATTTAGTGAAAATAATGTTTTTGGGGAGGGTTAAAAAAAGAAAAAGTTTGATTCCGGAAGTTACTCCATTTCCAAGAAAAAAGGTTTTCACTATTACAAAAAAATTTTTTTGAAAACAATCAAATAAAAACAAATAAATTATTTTTCAAATTGTCTGTATTATGTTAATTATTAGATTATGATGAAAGAAAAGTCTGAAATTAATATGACAAAAAGGAAAGTCTAAAATTAATATGAAAAAAAGAAAAGTGTTAATAAAAAAAATTGTTGTATCACTTTCAGGCATCCGTAGACACTTTCTTCAACCCTTTTCCACCGGAAGCCAGCGTTCCTACCTGTTATGCCCATTCGCCAAATTTTTTATCGCATTATGTTCATTACTCTAACCTAAGTTACAATAACTCGTAGGTAATCAAAAGCAATGAAAAACATTACAATAAAAAATACTAATGGTAAAAATAAATTGAGTTATCTCCCTTTTTCATTTTTTTTATAGGAGGTGGCGGTGGTTAACGCGGACTGACGAACTGGGAGTACCAAGTTCGAATCCAGTCGGTTCCATAATACCACTTAGGGATGTTAGCAACCATTATGTGGCCCCTCCTGCAAGAATGCCGACGACAGAATCAAGCAGGTCAACAAAGTTGTACCATTCTGATTCAGACGAATTTACTTCTACTTTTTATATATCGGCAATAGTTTCTGTTCACGGTCGTTTTTTTTTTTTTGTCCACGTTTAAGTAAACCACCCATCGCCAGAGATGATAGATTGTTGAATGCAAAAAGGTGCTTCTGCTGTTTAGCCACGACGTTAAAATGTTTAAAGAACTGTGTTATGTACTTACGTGTTAGCTGAAAATAAGATTGGACAGAAGAAATTACGCAAATTCATCCAGTATTTATTAAATAAGATAAAGAAAGAAAAACAACAACAAACGATCTTATGTTTCGTTAGACATTTTAACTTATGAAAAAGACAAGGGAGATAACTCAAATTTTGTTTACTGGTTTAACCAAAATGGCTACAAAAAGATAAAATCGTTTTTTTTTGTTTGTTTTTTTAATCCAATAAATACTGGATGAATTTGCGTAATTTTTGATGTACAGACTTCTTTTAAGCTACCACGTAAGTACATAAAGTTTATACATTTGTTTAGCTATTTTTTTTCTAAGAGAGGCCTAACATGTCGGTGCTAAACAGCAGAAGCGCCAGAAAAAAAGTAGAATCTCCTTTTTTTAGAGGGGGGGGGAACTTAAATACCCAATTCTCCTTCCTTTTTATTCGGAAATGTGTCCGTAAATCAAGGTTCGAAATTAAACTATTTTAAGTTTACAAATACTAGTATATTGTGTGTGTGTGTGTGTGTAATATATATATATATAACAACGCAAATAGTCTACGTTCTTTCTCCTTTTAACCAGGTAAAAAGAAAATCTAAAACACCTACCTGTAAACAAGTTGGAGTCAAAGGTGTGACAACAACAACAACAAAAAGGCGTGTGTATCGATATGGAAAAAAAAACCTCAGATGTGTTTTTGTTTAAGGAAAAAAGATTATTATTATTATTATTATTATTATTATTATTATTATTATTATTATTGTGTGTGTGTATTAAAGAGAGTAGGGTGTCCCTTTTTTTTCCAATTCGATTTTATTTCGAATTTTCTCACATTTTTGTTGCGTTTTTTTTTTTGTCTGTTTGAACTCAAATAATCAGTGCGTCACGTCGCAAGGTAATCGTGTGTAATTAGCGAAGTTATTTCCAGTTTTGGAGGCTGGACGCGACAGTGCGAGGGGAGGAGAAATATCTATTAATAAAATTAGAAAACAACTTCTCGTGTGTCTGTATATGTGTGCCTCGCCTCTACGTAACTCGCACATAATTATCTAGTGAAGGTAGAGAATAGTTAACAAAGCCCCCCCTCCGCCCTGCTCATGTTTAGAATAGGTTTCTAATAATAACGTTATTCTTAACATTAAGGCCCCCCCCCCGCTTTGTTAACTATTCTGTTCCTACAGTAAAAATCCTATTGCAGTAGCTCAAAAATTGTATTTTGTTTTTAAAAGATTATGACATGCTGAACGCATTGAAGTTAAACATTTAATTTAGTATTACGTATGAAATGTGAAGAAAAACACTTTTTAAATGAGTAAATATGCTAGTATTATCGGCTTATTTCCTAGATGACGACATGTTTCATTGGTCGACGTTAGGCGCTAAAAACCGAAACCTGAAGTAGGTTTAATATAAAGAGGGATACTTTTTATGAATAAGCACCCGAGAAAATCTCACGTTATTAACGAGTTTCACCGAATACTCCCGAGACTTGCGAACGAACGCTAACGAATTTTTCCGAACGAACTGAATGTACCATAAGTGATTTTTTTTTTTTTGCAAGAAGTCATTTAATGAAAGAAACTTGTGTTTAGCTTGTATGTGTCAGAAATTTATTTTCTTCTTCTTCTTCTTTTCTTCTTCTTCTAAAACCCCCTTTTTTAAGAACTTGTAATGATGGCACGTGTCGGTGTCTGAAGCGTGGGCGTTTGACGCCGGAAGCCGTTGAAATAACCGCGAAATTCAAGTTAGTTGCTGAAACGATCTCGAGCTGGAGAGGTCGGTCGACTCAACTCGGACATGAAGAAGTCCTAAAAACAAGAATGTTAAAACAGGAATATGTAGAGAGCATGCCTGTAAAAATCTTCAATGAAGTTGGAGTTTCAACTAGTGTTCGAGGTTGAATATTTACGTTGGACGGAGAAGTCCACTGAATTCTAAAAACAGAAACAAGGAAGATACTATTTGAAAGGCAAATGTGCCTTTAGAAAAGACGAAACGAAGTGTGTTCCGAAAGATGTCTCCAAATGAAGAGTTGACGTGGAAGAGTGCCACTATTCTCAAAAGGAGTCGATCGAAGAAACGATGCGATGTCAATAAAAAAAATGAACAATCAAAGGAAACAAATCAGCGCGAACAAAAGGACTTTTCTATATTCTATATAATATAATATATATATATTAAAAATTGTATTAATTGTATTCTATAATGTTTTTTTTTTGTTGATTTGTTTTTGGTTAATTTGAATAAAAGAAATTTAGTTTGTGTATTTATTCCCATGTATTTAATGCAAACTGTTTAAAAACGTTGCGTGTGTTTTTTTTCCACGCAAACTGCCATGTCAATTGTGTTTTCCATCTTTGCTATGACCGTATTTTAGTTTGTACGTATTTTTCATAAGTGCACACAGAAGAGGCCAAATTTGTACTTTTCCTAACCCTAACCTGACAGTTTGCGTAAAAAAGAAAATGAAACAGCAGGGCAGAAAAAAAACCACGCAAAGCAAACGTTTGTAACAGTTTGGTGTAAATAAATTGGATTAAAAAAAAAAAGTCAGGTGCTTCTTTAGCAATGTGGCCGAGACGAGATATGAAAGGGGGAGATAATTCGGCATTGTACAGTTATGTAAACAGGGGCAGATAATCCACAGGAAATAACGACCAATAGATCAAAACATTTTAATGAATTTATTTATTTACTAAAGTATAGTTTCTGAAAGAAAAAAATTGTAATAAAATATAGTTTATTTTCAATAAAGTAACATTTTGGCCAAAACATTGTAATAAAATATAGTTTCTGAAATTGGCAGAGATTTTTTTTTATAATTTAAAATGTTATAAAACGAACATAATAAAAATAAAACTTTATTTTATTACAATGTTTTTCTCTCAGAAACTATATTTTATTAAATAAATACATGTATTAAAATGTTTTAATCTATTCGTCGTTATTTTGGCTAAGATCAAAGTGTAGTATCTGTTCCGATGCACCCCATAGACTGGTATTGTCTTGGCCTTCGGGGCTTGATTTACGCCGGTCTATGGGTCTGTCCTGTACAGTTCTAGGAGGTCCACCCTCCCAGGCTTCGCCTCCCCTCTTTGGGGAGGAGTAAGTTTATTGCTTACTGCCTGAGGCGCCCCTACCGGGGAATGCCGACGGGGCTACCCAGGCAATTTTTAAACCCCACTTTCCCGACCCGACCTTGGGTCACATCTTACTTGTGGGATAAAAAAAACTGGCCTTGTGCCTAACTCCTGGAGAGGAGTAAATCAATACTCGTCGTTATTTCCTGTGGATTATCTGCCGCTGTTTACAAAACTGTACAAATGCCGATAATTCAAACGACGAAATATGAAAGGGGGAGATAATTCAAACTCTTGTAAAAAAGAAAACTTCTGAGGATACGTTAAAATTAAATTGATTTATTGAAATAAATCAAACATCAAATTAAATAAACCGGTTTAAATTGAAATGAAATAAAGTTTAAATGAGTGAAAATGTTTTAAAAAGTTTTATCGATTTAGTTTGAAATTATCTCTAAATAAAAACAACAGGTCTTCTAAGTTCAAAGCGTTCGCGTCCATTTTGTTAGAATTCAGATTTGATCCCCACCACCACCACTACAACCCAATTTTGACTTATCTGCCCTTTTCATATTTCGTTGTTTGAATTATCTCCCCTTTTCAGATCTCGGCCACGTTTCTAGAGAAGTGCCAAAAGTCAAAATGCTTATGGTATGGGGCAGAGCGAAATCAGTCAGAAATTCCAAAAAGTATCCAAATCAAGAATACAAGCAAAAGTATCCCAAAAATTCCACGCAAAAGGTATTAAAAAAAAAGTTTTCTAATTAAAAAAGCCGTTTGGTATCCACAATTTCAAAATGAAAAGTGATAGAAGTATTAAAGTCGGAAATTGATTATTTTATTTGATTAATGTCATCTGGTAAGAAAAAAAGTAAGCACCTTTTATATTTGTATATTTCCGTAAAATTCGGAATGGTGAGACGTGCTTCGACTTTCTCCATTCGTAGTCGGAACTGCTTACATCACACCTGCAAATCTCTGGATGCCGATTCCTAAAAAGCGCCCATAATTCTTGTGTTATTGCAACACAAGTTTTTTTAAACAATGAAAACAGTTGAAAGTCTGAAGTTTCTTGGTAAATTTATCGTTTCTTATTCAAAATGGTGGACAATTCTGTGACTGGGAACCCTGAAGTGGTCATCTTTATGGATTTTGTATGTGTTGCTCCTGGGAGCCGGCAAACTTCTGCATGAGGATACAACGGTTTTGTTTCGATGACACCAAGTACCGTTTTGTCAGGTTTTGACTCTTTCCATGCGGTGTAAGGGCGCTTTGAGGATCCCTTGATAAATCTGCGAGTGAAGCCCTAAATATGGTGATCTCCTCCTGCTCCCGCAAGGAGAAGCAGACTTGACATGTCGGTTGGTCTAATTCTGGAGCATTACAGCCAGCAGGTGCATTTGCTCTGCCAGCGAGATGTTGGCAGGGAGTCTGGAAATAGCAGACAGTTGACAGAAATTATGTCAATCTAGGGCTGGCTGAGAACTGGCCTCGGCAGAGCTTTTCATAGGCCTGAATGCAGGGCTTGCTATCAGTGAGGACCGCAGGATGGCGTTCTGACTGGATCAGGCATGAGCCAAAATGCTTGATCGTTGCAGCAATAGCCAATGCCTCAACTTCACACGGAAGCCAGAAAAATGACCACAAAGCAGTAGCTTCCCTTTTCTGTCTGCATACATCAGAGTACAATGCTATGCTGTTAAACGGATTCATCAGTTACAATCTACAACTGGTCAGCAGGACGGGGTATGTAAATGGTTTTTGTCGATGTCAAGTGCTTCTGAGCAGCAATGAAAGCTACTAATAAGTGGTCGGACCACTTTACTGCATCTTGTGACTCTCTTCCTGCTGTTGCTTCATCTAAACGGCAAAGGAAGTGGGAACAGTTTGGGATGACACGGTTTAAGACCTTATAGGCTCCAATGAACGATCATAGGCCCTCATTGTCTTGGGAAGCTGACAGGAACTAAGTGTAGCGATTCTGTGGGGCCCAACTGACAAGGATCATTCAGACGATATCCACCCAATGGATGGATGCTTGCTTTGGGCATATTATAGTTTTACTAGCCGATAATCTTAAGTTGGCCGGAGACAAAGTGGCGAGAACTCTGCGCCAAATTGAGGATAGGTCCTCGATGCTGTTCCGACTACAGTAAAGATCATTGGTAAGTTTTGTTACATATCCTTTTACCAGTCGCCGAGTACTCGACACATCAGTTCCTCGAAAAATATTATCGTTGAAATAATGTTGGGACAGGTGGCAATTGTCAAGACATCCACGTCCTTAGCAAGTGTTTGGCAGACGCTAAAACAACATCATGGCCTCCAGACTACTGCATCACTCTCGAATGTGGAACAGGTCCAATATGCTTAAGTTGTGCGCACTCCTCATCGACACACCACTATTGGGCCTGGTGAGTACTTGGAGCTCTCCGTGCTTGATAACAAATACAAAGAGTCTGCCATCGAGCCTCGTTTGGATTCATGTTGGCTGCAACCCATAGTCTCAAGAAGTGTAGGAGGCAAAGTGCGGCTTGACAACACCACCAGTGAACCACAAGAGACACAGAAATCACAACATGTTTGTCAAGCTGTACCCACGTTAAGTCCAATAACAGCAACTTCTGTCCTGAGAGGTGCCTACTCGACTCCAACTAAACACCAAGAGAACATTACTACCTGCATCCCCATCAGAAAAGATTGGATTTCAACAACTCAATACGGAATTCTCTGATGTATTTGGAGAGAATTTACCTAGGTATAACGACTCATCTGGTCACTTCGAGGCAACGATTAACATGGGTCCTCCCCAACCACCCCAGCATCGAGGCCGACTTTCCCAATATAATGACAACAAACTAAGAGAGCTACAACATAAGTTTGATGAGTTGGAACACATTGGTGTGTTTTCCCAGCCCGAAGATGTTAGAATAGCGGTGGAGTACGTAAACCCCTCTTTCTTAGTCAGAAAGCCGAGTGGAGGCCACCACCTGGTCACTACATTTTCCAGCGTTGGTCAGCAGTCTGACATGCTGAACATTGACTCCACTCTCTGGAAGATGACCTCACTAGCACCTTCTATCAAATTCCCTTGGCAAAGGAAGCCATGAAATATTGCGGTGTTGTGACCCCTTTCAGAGGTATACGTGTCTACACTAGACGCACAATGGGCATGCCAGGATGGGAGACAATGCTTAAAAATAGGTCATAAAAAAGGCAAGAAAACGATCCATTCTCTACTAATACAAATTGAAATCCTAACCCATAACAATTATTTTAAAAGACATTTAACAAAAGAATATTTATTTTAAAAGATATTTATTTAACAAAAGAATATTTGTTTTTAAAAGATATTTATTTAACAAAAGAATATTTGTCTTTAAAATGTCACAAACTACTTATCTATTACAATCCAGCAAATATTTGGGGACTTTTTTTTTATAAAATGTAACAAAGACTTATTTGTGGTTCGAGCTTGACCTTCTTTTGATTAACATTTCTAAGATAATAATTTTAAAATATAATCTCGCTGATACCAGTTGACATCAAGAGAGATATCTCTATTCAAAGTTAGGTATGTGTATATGTTTCTATGTATAAGACTCAATCCTAAACTAATTAACCGATCATTATTATTTTTGGAGCACAGCTGCTAGGTTTACACCTGTGGGGAAATGTGGGCGAGATTTAGTTTAATTTAGTTTTATGTAAGGAGGGGGTGGAATCCCTTCGTGAAAATTTAGATACCTTCAATTTTTGTAAACTTTTAACAATCGGTACTAAGATATCAATTAATATATATTTCTCAAATTTCAGTTTCTTTGAAGCATGATAAAGGGTTTTTAAGGAACATATGGGTAGAACTCCCATTTGAAAATTAAAATATTTTAGTGTGGCGAACGTGATGGTCCTGAGCGAAGATCGAGCGGTGGAAGTGGTCCTGACTTGCTTTGTCCCCTCCATAACAGAATCCGTCTTTGCTTGGCATGTAGTTTGAAAAGTGGGGAAATGTCAAACAAAGAGGTTGCTAGCAAAGATCGAACTCACGACCTATGAGAAATGATGTGACTGGTTGGTGCACTGAAGTGGGCAGGTCCATCTTGATAAGAAGAGTATGAACCCGGAATTATCTGTGTTCTCATTGGTCAAAAGGAATTATCTGTATTCTCATTGGTCAAAAGGAATTATCTGTATTCTCATTGGTCAAAAGGAATTATCTGTATTCTCATTGGTCAAAAGGAATTATCTGTGTTCTCATTGGTCAAAAGGAATTGACTGAGATCATTTAATGTCTGACATCTGTTCACTTGAGGAGAGAAAGAAGAAAAAACCTTGATACCTCCAAAGCATGTGGGCCTGATCTTATATCAGTAATGAAGAAATGTTCTGCTGAACTGGCCCCTGTCCTCTCCAAACTCTACAACAAATGCCTTGCCGAATCTTGGTTCCCTGATAGCTTGGAAATTGCCTCTGTGGTACCAGTCTTCAAGAATTCTGGAGATAAAACTGACCCTCAGAATTATCACCCCACCAGTCTACGCCTGCTCTTCGCTAAAATCTTTGAATCCTTATAAATCTAGCGATAGTCTGGCACCTGGTGCCTCCTCTCGACGTAAATACATTCGACCAATCCGACAATCAGCTAAATCTCATCCATTCACTATGGAAGTCCCCCGGAGCCTTCTACTCGAATAGCTTCTTTCCTCGAGTTGCCGGCCTTTGGAATTCCCTCCCTGCTCCCTAAACTGTACCAACATGCAGAAATTTAAAACTAATGTAAACAGACATATCGCTGCACAGCTCCCAATTTTCGGATGACCCCCAAAACTTTCACCCTAATTCTCAGTAGCCTCTTACGTCTACAGTGGCGACTTGCCTTGTTTGGAGTGAACTAGGTTAGGAAAAAAAAAAAAAACATGACTCGAACAACTTAGATTTTTTATTTATTAAATTGTAGTGTATTAACTTAAACTTTGTTTATCTTTTAAACTATGCAGTTTTTCTTTTCTCTCAAATGTTAATTTTTGTTCTAATCAAAGGCAAATAACTCTGTATGGACGAATACAGAGTTACAATCCTATTTTTTAGATGGCGGCTATTTGAAAAGAATTCTGACCCGGACAAAGTATTTTCTGGAAACAATTAAATGGAATAACATTGTATTCTTCTTAACAACATGCTGAAATGATCGACAAGAAAAACTGATGAACCCGAATCAATCGATGAGAAAGAAACGATAAGGAGACTGACTATATTTTTCACTTTTTAATGGTTGGCTGATTACGCGAGAGGAAATTAGATAGATAGATAAGTTGGCAGGGGAATAGCCAAAGGTCATAATTTCATAAATTTGAGAAAGTTATAAAATGTAAGTGTGTGAGAAGAATTTTTCAAATTGTGACTTTTGGCTATTCTCTGCCAACTTATCTATCTATTTAATTCGTCTGATGATAAGATACCATTGTTTGAAAAGCCTGACTTAAGGAAAGAAAAAAAAATAAACATTCTTTTATAGAATATACTTTGTCTTGAAAAACTGAAAACGTAATAGATTTGACATTGTCACATTTTTTATTTCTCTTTTTTTATTTATCTTTATAATTGCTCTATCCAGTATATTGAGCTTTGATCACTTCACGATAGGTTCACATTTCTAAAAATATTCATTCTACTTTTAGTTTCATACCTTATATATATATATATATATATATATATATAGGGTAAGGTACATGATAAGTCATGAAAATGAAATGCCGTGGTAGACAAAATGTTTGAAAAAAAGACAAACGGAAAACAGGTTAAAATGCAGGAGAAAAACAAAAACAAGAGATTTGACCGGGTTCGTTCGTATTATCGAACGTCTTCACTTTTTCTGAAGACGTTCGTTAATACGAACGAAACCGGTCAAATCTCTTGTTTTTGTTTTTCTCCTGCATTCTAACCTGTTTTCCGTTTGTCTCTTTTTTCAAACATTTTATATATAGATATATATATTTTTATTTATTTTTTTATCTTACTTATATTTTTTCATTTAATAATTTTCCAACGAATGTTAAGTCTGCAATATCTTGGATTTAGTTTGTCTGGGAATTTAAACTGCATTTTACATTTTTTTTTTTTTTTTTTTTTTTTTTAATGACTCTAAGCTTCTTTAGACTATATATATAAAGAGAAAAAAGAAAGCATAGTACTTTGCAGTATTAGAGAGAAGACGTGGTTTTCGGTGTGAATGTTTTACAGGAGGAACACGAGATTAGAGCTCAGTCGAGCATCTACCATGAATAAAACAATGGAAACAGTGAAAGACTAGTAACGTCTCGTCTGTGAGAAGAGAGTTTGTAATCTGTTCAGGCGGGAAAAGGGGGTGTGGCACCTCCTCAGATGTGGCAGCAGTATTTGATCTTGGGCCGTATCCGACTCTTAGAAACGTAGAGAATTGCACCAGGAGTCAGGTACTTTCTAGAATTATCAAACTATTTCGCCTGCAACTTTCCGAACAGAACGTATGTAAATCTTCCGTTTCTAAGTTTTAGCCAAACACAAAGACAGAAATATGACATCTTTATATCATAGAAAATTAGACTTTTATAATAATCATCATCATCATTGTCATCATCCACCAGTCGTGCTAGTGCTACGGATCTCCTTGACTCTCACATCATATCGCTCTATCATCGTAATAGGTGCATTGAAGTTCTGTTAGTTGCTTGACATCTGTGTAGTCTTCCCACTGAACTACATCCCTGTTTTCGCATCCAAAATGAATCCTAACCCTAAACCCTCCAACAGTGACCAGCAAATCTGGTTCTTCTCTCTCTCTCTCTCTCTCTCTCTCTCTGATTAAGGTTGAAATCTGCAAAGTAGTTCATTTGTAGAGTGATGTTCAATGACAGTCAGCATGGGATGAGATCTGGAAGATCTTGTTTAAGTCAACTCCTTGAGCAGTTTGACACCATTCTATCAATTCTTGATGATGGCGCTAATGCAGATGTTGTCTACTTAGATTTTGCCAAAGCTTTTGACAAAGTTGACCACAAAATAGTTCTGCAGAAAATATTTGATCTTGGCATTCGTGGAAGCATCTTCAAATGGATCGAATCCTTCCTGAGTAATCGCCTCCAAACAGTTATGGTTGATGGTGCAACCTCGAAGCCACAACCTGTCATTTCTGGAGTTCCCCAGGGAAGTGTATTGGGACCCATAATCTTCCTAATCCTTATTGGGGACATTGATGAAGATATCGCCATGTCAATAGTCAGGTCATTCGCCGATGATACAAGGGCCACAAAATCCGTTCGGTCTCCCGAGGATGCTGTGTTGTTTCAAAAGGATCTCGATCAGATCTACAAATGGACGGAGGACAATAACATGGAGCTAAATGACGTGAAATTTGAGCTTCTCCGCTATGGTAATAACGACCAGCTAAAAAGCGAGATATCATACCACACTCCGTCAGGAAAAATGATAAACATAAAGCAAGAAGTAAAGGACCTCGGTGTATCTATGTCTAGTGATTGTCTTTTTAGCAATCAAATAAACAAAGTTGTGGAAAAAGCCAAGAACCTCATTGCCTGGATCCTGAGGACATTTAAAACCAGAGAATATCGTGCAATGGTCACGCTGTATAAATCCTTGGTCATTCCAGTTTTGGAATACTGTTCTGTCTTGTGGAACCCAAGTAGCCCTAGGCTCATCCAAAAGCTTGAAGCCATTCAGTGGTCCTTTCTACGGAAAATTCAAGCTGATCGGAACTACTGGTCATGTCTGAAGAAGACAAAAATGTTCTCGCTGCAAAGACGACGTGAAAGGTACCGGATAATTTACATCTGGAAGATATTGGAAGGAAAGGTACCGAACATTAATGGCCACATTCAAGCCCGAGACAATGAACGCCGCGGGAGGCACTGTATTGTTCCCTCGCTAAAAACTGGTGGGAAAATACGAACCATTTTTGAAACGAGCTTACCTGTACAGGGGTCACAACTCTTCAATGCCATGCCTAGGAGTATTCGGGATATAAAAAATGCTGCTGTGGAACAATTTAAGCGCTCTCTTGATGCCTACCTCGCTAATATCCCGGACCAACCCCAAATTGTCGGATACACGGCGTGCAGGCAAGCCGACACCAATTCTATCGTGCACATGCAAGCACATGCTGGTGCGGTTCCTTTGTCTCACAGGATCCTCACATCAGCCAGGGCGAGTTGAACAACCAGCAAGCCTGAACACGCCTGTTCGAAGCACCAGACAAAAAAAAAAAAAAAAAAAATGTCTCCAGAAAATATTAAGAGCCGCACAAATTACATAAAATTTTCCTCCAGCTTTTCGTAACACTTGCCCAGTCTAATAATAATAATCCCTTTAAAACTAAATCAAACTAAATATAACCCACAATACCCACCCTTCCACTGAGCAAAAGTGTTCCAAAATTCATAATGATCGGTTAATTAGTTTAGGAGTGAATCCTGTACATGTACATACAAATATATATATATATAAACATATGCACATACTTACCTTTATATAGAGATTAGAAAAAATAATAATAATAATAATAAATATAATAATAAAAATTAAAAAAATAATACTTCTACATAATAATAATAAAAATAATAATTAAAAAATAATAATACTTATATGTAATATAAAAAATAATAATAGTAATAATAAAAATAAAATAAAAATACTTCTACATAATAAAATAATACTTCTATATTATAATAAAAATAATAAAAATAAAAATACTTCTACATAAAAATAATAATAAAAATAAAAATACTTCTACATAATAATAATAATAATAATAATAATAATAATAATAATAATAATAGATGATCTGTGTGAGAACTCCTAGTGAGTATAAATAATAAAAATAATAATACTTCTATATAATAATAAAAATAATAATAATAATAATAATAAAAATAAAAATAATAATACTTCTACATAATAATAATAAAAATAGTAATAAAAATAAAAATAATAATAATATAGAAGTAAGGAAACTTATTTTTAGTTATGCAACAAGGATGTCTTAAAAGATATGTCAGAGTTTATGAATTTCTTAATGAAATTAAAGTGGTAGTTGTAGTGTCACAATGATGATATCTAATATCTCATGATATCTAATATCTCATGATATCTAATATCTCATGATATCTAATATCTCATGATATCTAATATCTCTGCCCATCCATTTATCAGTCAGTTTGTTACGCTTCAATTTGAAATAGCATTTTCATCGCTAAACGCACAAATTCAATTTTTAAGAACGACTCAGTTCTTGTTTTTTGGGGCGAATCTTCATTCTGACAGAGTTGCCTCCCTTGCATCATTAGTAGACCCAGAAGCCACAAGAATAAAAATCTATGAAACTCACAAAATTTTTCTTGACTTTTTTGGCAGAGATCAAAGTGTAGTACCTGAGATGATTCTAGTTAAGAGTAGGATAGACATTTTTATCACCTTGGACAAAGGATGACCAACAACACCCAATTCCCCACAATTTTGATGGCCTTGTGCCTAATTTGTTTTGAATGTAAATCTTCTATTTTCTGCAAATAAATAATTAAAAGTGTAGTATCTGTTCCGATGGATACTACACCCTATAGGTCGGTACCGTCTTGGCCTTCGGACCTTAATTCTACCGGTCTTAGGGTTTGTCCTGTGCAGTTCTAGGAGGTCCACCCTCCCAGGCTTTGCCTTCTCACCCTTTGAGAAAGGGTTAGCTTATTGCTTACCCCCTGAGGCGCCCCTATTGGGGCGGGGTTGCCCAGGCATTTTTTGTACGACAGTGCTCATCCTTTCAGGCGCTGGCTTTCCAATCCCACTTTCTGACCTTGTGTCACATCTTACCGCTGTGGGAGGGAGATTAAAAAATAAAAAAACTCCTGAAAACATTATTTTCTTCACATGAAAAACAAAAATCAAAGATTGATACATTTATGCAAGTATTCCTCCACATTGAGTGAGAAGTGATAATTTTATCCTTCTAAAAATTACATCCGACACATCTCTGATATAGACATTTGTAGAAAAAGAGAACAAATACCAGGCATTATGGTTTAAAGATAAAGAAAAAAAAACTATTCATTCCATGACGTTTCGGCATATCATATATCTTCTTCAGGGATATATAATTTACAAAGGATTTTCATTTTACAAACGAATAAGAAAAGATAATTGACAGGGGAAGAAGAAGAGAAGCAAAATAGAAATTGATTTCTGGTGGTTTTCTAGAGGAATATGGAAGTTTGTCTGTCATGTCATGCTACAATGTATAATTTTTTAAACTGAGAACTTTTTGTCCTTTCTGAAGACTCCAAGGAAGACAGATCCAATATTGACTAATGTTGGTTGGTCTCCTATGAGCGAAACGAGTTTGTAAAATAATTGCACTAAACGATTGACTTTTTTGAAAATGTTTTGAAAATGTTTCGTGAGATAAATAGAATCTTGACCTTGTTTACTTATATATGCTCTGCTGTTACTAGTTGACAATCATTGAGCTTTAAATTGGAAGAGGTTGGTATACATAAAACATTTTTACATTCATATATATACGAGGCCTGTCTAAACACTTCTGAAAGTCTTCTTTTGGAATGGTGGTCATCTCTGCTGTCGCGTTAGATTCAGGTGTTCCGAGAAAATGCGATGGGTGTAACACAAGTTAAGGAGTGCTTCAACCGATTCAAAAATGGCTGCACATCAGCGGACAATGACCAGCGTTCTGGCTGGCCCCAAACTGCTCGGAGTGCAGCTGTTGTTGAGAGGGTGCGAAAAAAGAAATAGCGGCAGTGGATGGATCACAAGGGACCTACTTTGAAGGGGATTAAGGTCTCAACCCCGTCACGTATTTGAAATATTTCTTCTGGCCTAAGGTCGGACATGTTTTAGACAGGCCTGGTATATATATGAGGATAAAATATTCGATATATCATAAAATGAAATGCTGCATGGGGTTTTATTTAAATATGGACACTAACATTTAGCACAAGCTTCTCAAGCCACCTGGGAACCACATCAACTGATTTTACAAGGATTTTTTTTGTTTTTTTACCAATGAGTCACCACTTATCAAGGCTAAGAAAAATTAAGTGGAATGACATCGGCAATGTTTAAAATAAATAATCACCAAAAAAATGATAATTTGTTTTTATTTATCTCTGAAGAAGACGACGGCACCTGTTACAAAAGAAACAAGCGATTTCTTAGTCATCACATCACATCACATCACATCATAGTCATCATTTCTAGTGTAGAAATATGATTGGAATTTAAATGTAGCCATAACTGAAATGTATAATAAATAATGGAACAATTTTTACTTACCTAACGATGAGATATGGGCAGCCATTTGCATTTTCCTTATTTTTAACAAATGCAGCAATGTGATTGGCTAATCAACATCGATGATTATCCAATGAAAACAAGCAGTGTTTATTGTGAAGTTTCTCTTACTAAACGAAATATCTGCCCAATTATAGTATGGAAACGATTTTCTTCATGTAAAGAAACGGTGAAAATTTCCGTAATTTATTGGCTAGGTAGAATCAAATATAGATTTGTCAGATGCAATGCTATTTGGGTCTAACTTTGAGAATCCGACTGACTTTTCTTTATATATTAGATAGATAAACTTTCACACATTGTGAACCTTCTTGTTATCTTGCTTGCTTGTCACCGAGGATGCCGACGGATCTGATCTAGGCTATTTTTATAACCTACCAGAGTACCCATTCAGGGGAGCTGGATTACCCATGTTAAAGAACCAACCTTGTGTCACATCCAGAAAGAACGGTGAACCCAGTCACCCTGCACACTTCATGATTATTATCAAGAAAGAAATATGTATTTACTTGAAAAATGGATGAGGTCATAAATGATAAATGGTAGTTACAAAAAGCAGTGTGACATCATAAGGGATGAATGGTCAGTGTCAAAAGTTGTGTTTGTTTGAATGCAGCAGCAGCCATCATGTGAATGTGTAGTGGAATAAAGCATTTATTTATTTATTTTTTGATTTATCTTCTTCCCACAGCGGTAAGATGTGACACAAGGTCGGGAAAGTGGGATTTGAAAAGTCAGATGAGCACTCTGGCCTACAAAAAATGCCTGGTCAGCCCTGTCGACATTCCCCGGTAAGAGTGCCTCAGGCAGTAAGTGATAAACTTACTCCACCCCAAAGAGGGGAGATAAAGCCTGGGAGAGTGGATCTCTTAGAACTGCACAGGACAAACCCACAGACCGGCAGAATCAAGACATGAAGGCCAAGACGATACCAGTCTATAGGGTGTAGTATCCATCGGAACAGATACTACACTTTGATCTTGGCCAAAAGTCAAAAGTAATGACAACAAAGTCTATCCATACAAAAATACATCAACTTTACTTATGTCTTGATGAACAACCAAAAGAAAAGAATTAAGAAGAAAAGAGTTCAAAGGGTCTAGACGAAGAAAGTGTTTTTTTTGTTCGTATGTGTGTGGACTTGTGTGTGAGTGAGTTCACAAGACTGTGTATAAGCTGTCGCCATATTTAGTAGTCCATGATTGACTTGTGTTTTCTGTCAAGATGCCAGTAGTCAAGGCTAGATTTAGTTCACCTGCAATGAGTTTGGGTAGAAGTTAATAACATTTTTACTGACATAAGTTCCTTTGGCAAGTTGAGTCTCTGTGCTATGGGTAATTTATATAACCAACGCCACAGGTGCTCGGCTCCTAGAGAAAACTCTTTCTGATTGGTTACCTCGATAAAGCAATTCAACCAATCAAGATTAAGTATTTTGATAGGATGAACCAATCAGTATTAAGTATTTCCACCAATAAACCCTGAATATTAGACAAAAATCGTTTCTCTATTGTTATTGTACTTGCAACTACTGCTGGAACAGCAGCAGCAGCCTCTTGCCCCGAAATTGCAACCCTTTCTAACCATAAGAGATGGCAATGTGGTTGTGTCAGAGCTAAACGGGGCTAAGAAGGCTTTGATGAAATTCCAGGAGTCAACATCAGGATCCGTCATCCTCTGGTCATCTGCTTCTGCACAGAATTGCAAATCCATTGCTTCTGAATGTGTGAAATCGCCAAATCAGCCAAACTTTTCCCGACTTCGTATGCAACCACTGGGCCTTGCTGCTATCAGTGTTGTGGGTAAAAACCTGCAATCGTGCGAGTATAACAAATAGCTGCGGCCAATGGCGAGGACTTCATGCAGACCAAACAATCCTAAGTCACAATCTTTGTGAGCTCTAAATGCAGAAATATGATTTGCTCAACAACAGTCGTAATGTGGACGTTTATTTGAAAGCAGCAGCAGACGTAACTGCTGATCTATATAATACTAAATATCTAGGTTTGCTTGAAATTCAAAAATTTTTTCATAAATATTTGGAATTTCCATATATTTTTTTAAATATATATAACAAATACTGACCCAACGGGTCACAAGTGGTATAGTTTATAATTAAAATACACATAAAAGTTTTCTCTCCGATTCATATTCAAAAACTAAACTAAAAATAGTGATAATTACTTGTTAAAAACAGTTTGTTCGTTTGCTTTTTCTTTCTCTCTTTTTTTTTTTATCCATCCCGGAGTCAAACGTTTTTGATATTCCGCAAGCTCACTCCAGTTTTCACGGATCAGCGGGTCAACTGCCTCCGAATTTCGCTCTGTATGATCTTGCTTTCAAGTTTTCCTTGGTCGGCCAACCTTCCTGTGATTCAAGACATTCATGCTTCTCCAAGAGGATGAACGCTCAAGATGGCCGTACCAGCGTAACCTATTCGTCCTTAGGATAACCACTATGCTGGGAAAATATAGTGTCTTCAGCAAATCCTCTGACCTAATGTGTTGAGTTTGATCAGATTTCACATTGCAGATCCATCTGGTTTCCATCTGAGCCATGGCTGCATCGATCAAATCTTCACCCTAAGACAAATCCTTGAACATCGTTGGTGACTCCAGCAAAGGACATCTGTTTCATTGGTTTCACGAGTGCATTTGACTGTTGATCACAGCACCCTCTGCAAGGTTATGCATGCACATGGTATTCTGCCGCAATTTCTGATCCTTTTAATATGCATGTACAGTGAGGTTTCAGAACACTTCGAAATATTGTCTGCCGTTCGGCAAGGATATGTTCTTTCGCCAACAATTTTCGATTATGCCATTGACTAGATCACCTTGACTTAGTGTCACTGTTGGTCATAACTTTGCCATCAATGACTTAGACTATGCAGATGATATCACGCGACTCAGTGAAACATTTGCTGATGTCCAATCTGCTATTAATGAACTTTAGCATGGGATGAAAATGCCTTCAAGAGAAAATTACTGACTTCCGGCTTCACCCGAACAGACAAAACATCCATCGACCTCAATGGTGATGTTCTCGAAGAGATTAACGGTTTCAAATACCTTAGCACCATCATCTCAGTCAAGATGGAGCTGACATCAAAACGTGAATTGATCTTGCACGTCATGCCTTCTGCCGACTTAAATCCTGGCTCTGGTCAACATTTGAGATAAGGTGCAGTACCAAAGTAAGGATCTACCAAACGCTGGTACGAAAGATCGTCCTATATGGCAGCAAGTTCTGGTCGATGAGAGCGGCTGGAAACTTTCAATCATCACTGCCTGCATCATATCCTCTGTGTCCGATGGTAGCACTTTGTCTCAACCAGTTTCTGCTGCAAAATGAACTTTTCGACAAGCCATCCTCTCGAGACGTCTGCGCTGGTTGGGTCGTGTACTTCACCATCAACCAGGAAAGTTCATCTATGAAGCAATTGCCCTCAGCTCCCCTACAGGATTCGAAAAGCGATGTGGTGAATAACAAAAAAACCTGGATGATGACGGTTAAAGTTGACGTTCAACCCAACCTGGGCCCTAGTGTCTACAGAATTTGCTGTTGGAACTAGAGATCACCCTTCAAATTGTCAGGCTTGGTCGGACTTTGTGAGGGATGCAGAATGGTGAGAATGAATGGAGCCATTTAAAACCCTAACTCACCCCGGGTTTCAAGTACAAGTACTTCAGGATAGTTGTAAGCCAAAGCCACACACCATCACTTTGGTTTTAGCAAAGTTCACCCTTAAACTAGGAAGGAACATAAAGAGAGTATAGAATCAAATTAACACTTACCGGCTCCAATATCCAATATTCAATATCCAATATCCAATATCCAATATCCAATATTCAATATGCAAATATTGCTTTAATGAAGCAATATTTATATATAGAATTATTCACTGGCAGTCAATCAGAATTCATATAATGGACTTGCCCAACTTGGCATAGTAGAGCAGTCCAGCTTCCATATAAACTGACTTTTTGTTTACTTGGTCTTACTTATCTTTTGGCCCAGATCAAAGTGTAGTATCTGTTCCGATAGATACTGCACCCCATAGACTGGTATTGTCTTGGCCTTCGGGGCTTGATTTACACCTGTCTATGGGTCTGTCATGTGCAGTTCTAGGAGGTTCACCCTCCCAGGCTTATTGCTTACTGCCTGAGGCGCCCCTACCGGGGAATGCCGACGGGATTGCCCAGGCAATTTTTAATGGCCAGAGTGCTCATTTTCTCGGACGCTGGCTTTTCAAATCCCACTTTCCGACCTTGTTCACATACTCCTATTGTGGGTAGGTATTGAATAAACACTTATCTTGCTGCTCAATTGGTCGTACAGTTGAGCCCTAAGTATCAATTCTATATATAAATATTTCTATAGAAACAGTGCAGGATAAGCAAAGAAAAGTAGACATGAAAACGGCTGGAATAAATTGTTGTTGGCATCAAAACGTTAACCAAGTTAATGAATCTACAAGAATGGTGATATCGTCAACAAGAACGAGGTAAGAAAGAAACTTGTACTTACCATCAGTGTACGCTTCTTGGATGCCACATTCACTTTTCTCATCCACTAAAGGTTTACTCTCCTCTTTCGTGGATTCACTGCTTTCTTCTGGCTGCATCTTCAAGTATAAAAAGAAAAAAAGATGCGGATTTGTTTATTTACTAACAGAAGTAAACATCTACGTTGGCTTGCTGCAATCTTCATCTTCTACATAACAAAATCGAAACAAAAAAACAACGCAAGTGGAAAAAATACGTTTTTAGATGTATCCTCGCATCTCTGAAAGAAGCTTCGTCTGTCAGTTGGTCACGAGTCGGTTTGAAACAGCGATTCTGCACAGATTGGAAAAAATGTGCAGATAAAGAAAACGCGCAGATTGAATGGACGCATCTTATTTTAGATGCATTCAAGCATCTCTATGGAATAATGCTCACTCCATCAAACAGTCTGTGATGCTTAAGTTGTAAATAGTATTTGTGTTGGGCTGTCACGCTTAAGTTTGAAATAGCGTTTGCGTTGGGTTGTGATGCTTAAGTTTTAAATAACGTTTCTGTTGGACTGTCACGCTTAAGTTTGAAATAGCGTTTGCGTTCGGCTGTCACATTTAAGGTTGAAATAGCGTTTGCGTTGGGTTGTGACGCTTAAGTTTGAAATAGCATTTGCGTTGGGTTGTGACGCTTAAGTTTGAAATAGCATTTGCGTTGGGTTGTGACGCTTAAGTTTGAAATAGCATTTGCTTTGGGCTGTGATGCTTAAGTTTGAAATAGCATTTGCGTTGGGTTGTGACGCTTAAGTTTGAAATAGCATTTGCGTTGGGTTGTGACGCTTAAGTTTGAAATAGCATTTGCTTTGGACTGTCACGCTTAAGTTTGAAATAACGTTTGCGTTGGGCTGTCACATTTAAGGTTGAAATACCATTTCCATTGGGCTGTCATGCTTTAGTTTGAAATAAGTGTGACAGTTCCACGTAACCGCTGAGTTTGAAATAGCATTTGCGTTGGACTGTGATGCATAATTTTGAAATAGTATTTTTTTTAAGTAACTAAAATAGAAGAGTCCGACTCCGAGTGCAATCTCTATCATCCATATAAAGAATATCTATCATCCATATAAAAAATATCTATCATCCATATAAAGAATAGCTATCATGCATGAAGAAGGTTTATATGTGTTAATAAAGATGAAACAATAGATCGAGCAGCTCTTCTTACGTCACATACATGCATATTCAATTGTGCTGGATAGTAAGTTGGGTGGAAGATTCTGATTGGTTAACCAAGATCACATGTTAGGAAAGAGAGGCATATTTGAAATAGCCAGCAGTGTTATATAGCACTTTATCTTGCCAGCTAATTGATACTTAAGCTAAGTCCAACAAATATTTCACGCAGTCTGCCTGAAAATCTTCCACTGCAGGTATCACTTTTTCTCACCGCCGGCAACAGATTCAGATTGCTAATTTCACACGCCCTGTCTAACAAGCTGCTCCTAATGCCAAGTTGACATTTTATCTTCAACTCAAAAAAGTGATTCATGATAAAAATGTCCAATACATTTTTAATCATTTATTATTTTTTTCTTAATTGAATTCTTGAGATTTTGTTGATTGAAAAGAAAAAGAAATTCACAAAGCCTTCAAAAAAATGTCCATCCTCTTTCAAATCACGAGCTATAATAAATAATCTTTAGTCCCAATTTCTGTAAATATTGCTTAATATCGTAATTTGAAATTTTCACGTTCATTTTGTGACAAAATTAGAGTAAAAATAATTACGCCCCAGTTGAGGTTTGAACTCACACACTCTGTTTTGACAAACGGTGCGCTAATCGATTGACCCACAGAGCAAGTATAATATGGTGACGCTATTAATTTAATACATAAAGCAAAGTGTCCCCAGTCTGTTTGTTTCTATCTCTCTTTCTCAATTTTTGGCAGTTGTCGAGATGGTCGGCTTTGTTGTTGGTTCATTTCTGGAGTTAGAAATCGATATTTATGCATTTTTTTGGAGTTGGCAATGATGCATAGATACTTGTGCCCACTGTGCCATGTTGCACCACTTTCACTGGGGATGTCGGCAGCGTTCATGTGATCCGTCCTATGAGTAGCTGATTCTAAAAGATAATTGTCTCACACATGTCGTGCATCTGTTTGGGTCAAACATGTCGTGCATCTGTTTGGGTCAAAAGAATAACACGAACAGATTGAGTGTTCGGATCTCGTATTTCATCTGCGGGGAACCTGGTTTGGATTGAGATGGTCATTATCATACATCTATTTATATATCTATATCCATTATCGAGTAGGGGGTGGTTGATCAGGGGTGTCCACTTCACATCTTCTCTTATTGAAGTCAAACGCAGGCAAGTGAGAGAAAGAAAGAGAAAGAAAGAGAGAGAGAGAAAGAAGAGAGTGAAAGAAATAAAGAGAGAGTGAAAGAAATAAAGAGAGAGTGAAAGAAAGAGAGAGAGAGTGAAAGGAGAGAGTGAAAGAGTGAGAGTGAAAGAGTGAAAGAGTGAGAGTGAAAGAAAAAAGAGAGAGAGTGAAAGAAAAAAGAGAGAGAGTGAAAGAAAAAAGAGAGAGAGTGAAAGAGAGAGAGAGAGTGAAAGAGAGAGAGAGTGAAAGAGAGAGAGAGTGAAAGAGAGAGAGAGAGTGAAAGAGAGAAAGAGAGAGTGAAAGAGAGAAAGAGAGAGTGAAAGAAAGAAAGAGGGAAAGAAAGAAAGAAAGAGGGAAAGAAAGAAAGAGTGAGGGAAAGAAAGAAAGAGGGAGTGAAAGAAAGAAAGAGTGAAAGAAAGAAAGGGTGAAAGAAAGAAAGGGTGAAAGAAAGAGAGAGTGAGGGAAAGATAGAAAGAGAGAGTGAAAGAAAGAAAGAGTGAAAGAAAGAAAGAGTGAAAGAAAGAAAGGGTGAAAGAAAGAAAGGGTGAAAGAAAGAGAGAGTGAAGGAAAGATAGAAAGAGTGAGGGAAAGATAGAAAGAGTGAGGGAAAGATAGAAAGAGAGAGGGAAAGAAAGAAAGAGTGAAAGAAAGAGAGAGGGAAAGAAAGAAAGAGGGAAAGAAAGAAAGAGAGAGTGAGGGAAAGAGAGAGTGAGGGAAAGAAAGAAAGAGTGAAAGAAAGAAAGAGAGAGTGAGGGAAAGAAAGAAAGAGAGGACTGCCTCAATACTCATACACATGACGTCACAGTAGCCATATACAGCATAATCACGTTGACACACCGGTTCTTGTTAGATCACCGAAGTTAAGCAACGTTTAGCCTGGTCAGTACCAGATGGGTGACCATTTGGGAATACCAGGCGATGTGTGTAGAAGGACGTCGACACCTCTGTGCAAGAACTGCAAAAAAATAACCGTAATATCCATGCGACTGGGGACCGCTTGTGAATTTGATACTCCCTAGAAACTTCCTCCTTTGAAGGAATCTGGTTCGACCTCCCTAGTGAGAATGCTGTACGAGGTACAAGTAGGTACAGCAGCCATTGATAAAGTCTTGCTATCTCCTTTTCTCCCACCATTTTGTTTTTTACTAATGGCCGCCACTCATCAAGGACGAATGCCACTCAAGGATAATAGTTAATGAGATGGAATGATTGCTAGTTAAGAGATGAAGAAGCTCATGAGAGGATTGAGGATAATTAATGGAATAAATCAAGTTTGGTTACTTGAATTGGATTTGAAGACGACCATCTGCAGGGAAGCAGTCCTGCAGCAATGTGTTCCACAAACATTAAGCCCGTGCAAAGAAGCTCTGTTTGTTGAAATTTTGTCTGAAGGAAGTAAAAGAAAGTTGTGGTAGCAAAACGAGGTGAATCTACAACGATAGAGTAGAGAGAGACTAGCGACGTCTCTTCAGTGAGAAAGGAACTCTAAGAAGCAGAAGAGATCATCCCTCGCTAGGTTTCAAAGTCAATTTTGAACTGTCTAGGCAACGAAGAGTGCGGCTCCGAGTGGCGCCTCCCCAGATGTGGCAGCAGTACCTCCCCCATCGTAGGACGCAACTAAACTCGTCTACAGGTAGAAGAGTGCATCAGGAATCAGGTGCTTTCTGGAGCAGTAGAATGATCCAACCATTTTTCCAGTGACTTTAACAACAGACTGGGCGTTACAGATTCATAGAAATATTTCTTTACTTATGCAATTTTCACAAACTGAAACTTTAAGAGACCATTGATCCAAATAGTGTGAAATGCTACAAACTACTTCTATTGCAGGACTAAAACATTGGACAGCGGCAATCAGTGAAGATGTGTAGGGGTTAGAGTGCGGTAGGTCAACCGATATTATGGAGGTGCAGACAAGTGGGTTTTAAAGAGAGGAAGCCATACCGCACACATGGTAAATATTCTTCGAGTTGATAACCAGTCGACAAGCACATCGAGCAGGTTACTGAAAAAATAGAAGCAGGACGAAACAGAAATTAGAAGAGAAGGGGTTAGGGTTGCGTTAGGGTTAGGGTTAGAAGGGTTGGGGTTAAGGTTAGAAGGGTTGGGGTTAAGGTTAGAAGGGTTAGGGTTAAGGTTAGAAGGGTTGGGGTTAAGGTTAGAAGGGTTGGGGTTAAGGTTAGAAGGGTTGGGGTTAAGGTTAGAAGGGTTAGGGTTAAGGTTAGAAGGGTTGGGGTTAAGGTTAGAAGGGTTGGGGTTAAGGTTAGAAGGGTTGGGGTTAAGGTTAGAAGGGTTAGGGTTAAGGTTAGAAGGGTTGGGGTTAAGGTTAGAAGGGTTGGGGTTAAGGTTAGAAGGGTTGGGGTTAAGGTTAGAAGGGTTGGGGTTAAGGTTAGAAGGGTTAGGGTTAAGGTTAGAAGGGTTGGGGTTAAGGTTAGAAGGGTTGGGGTTAAGGTTAGAAGGGTTAGGGTTAAGGTTAGAAGGGTTGGGGTTAAGGTTAGAAGGGTTAGGGTTAAGGTTAGAAGGGTTGGGGTTAAGGTTAGAAGGGTTGGGGTTAAGGTTAGAAGGGTTAGGGTTAAGGTTAGAAGGGTTGGGGTTAAGGTTAGAAGGGTTGGGGTTAAGGTTAGAAGGGTTGGGGTTAAGGTTAGAAGGGTTAGGGTTAAGGTTAGAAGGGTTGGGGTTAAGGTTAGAAGGGTTGGGGTTAAGGTTAGAAGGGTTGGGGTTAAGGTTAGAAGGGTTGGGGTTAAGGTTAGAAGGGTTAGGGTTAAGGTTAGAAGGGTTGGGGTTAAGGTTAGAAGGGTTGGGGTTAAGGTTAGAAGGGTTAGGGTTAAGGTTAGAAGGGTTGGGGTTAAGGTTAGAAGGGTTAGGGTTAAGGTTAGAAGGGTTGGGGTTAAGGTTAGAAGGGTTGGGGTTAAGGTTAGAAGGGTTGGGGTTAAGGTTAGAAGGGTTGGGGTTAAGGTTAGAAGGGTTAGGGTTAAGGTTAGAAGGGTTGGGGTTAAGGTTAGAAGGGTTGGGGTTAAGGTTAGAAGGGTTGGGGTTAAGGTTAGAAGGGTTAGGGTTAAGGTTAGAAGGGTTGGGGTTAAGGTTAGAAGGGTTAGGGTTAAGGTTAGAAGGGTTGGGGTTAAGGTTAGAAGGGTTGGGGTTAAGGTTAGAAGGGTTGGGGTTAAGGTTAGAAGGGTTAGGGTTAAGGTTAGAAGGGTTGGGGTTAAGGTTAGAAGGGTTGGGGTTAAGGTTAGAAGGGTTGGGGTTAAGGTTAGAAGGGTTGGGGTTAAGGTTAGAAGGGTTGGGGTTAAGGTTAGAAGGGTTAGGGTTAAGGTTAGAAGGGTTAGGGTTAAGGTTAGAAGGGTTGGGGTTAAGGTTAGAAGGGTTGGGGTTAAGGTTAGAAGGGTTGGGGTTAAGGTTAGAAGGGTTAGGGTTAAGGTTAGAAGGGTTGGGGTTAAGGTTAGAAGGGTTGGGGTTAAGGTTAGAAGGGTTGGGGTTAAGGTTAGAAGGGTTGGGGTTAAGGTTAGAAGGGTTGGGGTTAAGGTTAGAAGGGTTAGGGTTAAGGTTAGAAGGGTTGGGGTTAAGGTTAGAAGGGTTGGGGTTAAGGTTAGAAGGGTTAGGGTTAAGGTTAGAAGGGTTAGGGTTGGGGTTATAAAGGTGAGGGTTAGGGTTATTAGGGTTAAGGTTGGGGTTAGAGTTAGAAGGGGTCAAGAAGAAGGACAAAAAATATATTGTATGAAAAAAAAAAAACAGATGTTGCAGACATCACAAATGATGATAAAAGATGTCACTGGAATTTGTTAAAAAACAAAAAAAAAAAAATCACCTTATCGGTGAAAGAGAAAATAGTCTTCAACTGACACGATTTTGATAAGTTCCTTGTAAGTGTGTAGAGTACGAAAAACTGGCAATTAGCCGTATACAAACATTGTATATAAAACACACATATATAGGTAAATGATATATATACACACACACACACACACACATTTTGATGAGTCTCAAATTGGATGAAACAAATACATTTCTGTATTTCCAGCTTTTTCTTCAGAAGAAAATATTCCAGCGTTAAAATGTAAACAAATAAATTTCAGAGTTTCGGTTTTGAAAAAGAAAATATTTTCGGTAAAATTGTTCATTTCTAATAATAATAAATAAATAAATAAATATCATCAGGGTCTTTTTTTTTTTTTAATTCTTTTTTTATTTTTTATTTAATTTCACTCTTGGTGGAGGAACCCCTCCCTGGTTTCTTTCCACCTTGTTTTATTCCTGGCTAGGCGTGGCCAAGTAAGACCTAGTTGACTATCGAGGTCGTCTCTCCACCAGGTTTTTGGCCTTCATCTAGGTCTTCTCCATTGCATCGGACTCAATTATGTCACTCTATATGTCCACATGTTGTCTGTACATCGCGAAAGGTGACCTGCTTATTTATGTTTTGCCATTTCGTATGGTAGCGATGATGTCGTTTACTCCAGTCTGCTGTCTGATCCAGGTGTTTCTTTTTCTATCATGTCAACTGATGCCGAGCACAATGCGTTCCATTTTGTATTGTGCTACTTTTAGTTTTTCTATTGCGGCATTATTAAGTGCCCTATGTTTCACTACCATATGTCATAACAGGCATGATGTATTCATTGAACACTTTCTGCTTAATGTTCATCGTGGACTTTCTACTCTTCATGATGTTGTCTACTTTGGAAAAGGCTGTTCACTCAAGTGCAAGTTTGATTTCAGGCATGATATCAGTGTCACTTCTCACCATCTTCCCTAGGTAGATGTAGTTGTCAACTTCTTCCTCGACATTTTCACCTTTCATTATGACTGCGGCTTTATATATATATATATATATATATATATATATATATATATACTTAGGCAAACATTATTGAATAACACAGAGTGTTTTTGCTTAATAAGACTTTTTTTTATTTTTTCAATTTTCTGAATGATCCATTTAATGTTTCAGGCAAATTGCTGTATTTAAGTTCCGTGGGTTTCTTGTTTAATTTTCTTTCCTTTTTCGCTCTTAGAACGTAATCACGCTCTCATGTAACATCTCAATATTATAGATGCTCCTTTTAAGTTGTAAATTACTGGCCGTTATAATAATTTTTAAAAATTCAACAGTAAAGACATATTTTTTTAAGAAACCAAAACTAACACCGTCCGAAGATGATTTGATGAATCGCGAAAAAGGAAAGAAAATGGAACAAATTGAAAACATAAAAAAGTTGAAAACATAAAAAGTCTTATCAAGCAAAAACACTTATGTTTGCCTAAATACACACAATATATATATATACATATATATATATATATATATATATATATATATATATACATGAGTGAACATCTCAGACAGAGTCCCTATGTCATCTCACAACCATAAAGTAAATATATCAGCACCCGTCTCGGTTGGGCTGGACATTTGAACCATAGTGGTTCCGAAATAGATCAGTGTGGAAGTCAATTTCTAAAAGCCATCTAACCATGGCCATCCCTACTACAGGCCAGGCAATCGTGCAACTGGGGTCTTTTACTGGGGGCCATGTGAATTTTCTTAAATATTCGATATAGAAGTTGCAAACTATATCAACTGGTGCGGATCCTTTTTTTCTTTTTAACCACAATATACAAGTAATGATCTTTTGATATAAGTACAAAATCTCTAAAAAAAAAAATCCAACATTGAAATAAAAATTCTTCATTGAAATATGCATTTGCCTTTGTTTATTCAAAATTACCTCTCTTAATTTATAGGAATTTGTCAATTGTCAAATTTATCAATTAGCTCATTGTGGTTCTTATTATTTGGTATGTAAAACACATAAAAACATCAAACTAATCTCACAGAGGAATTTTACCTTTGTTTGCAACTTCTATATCGAATATTTAAGAAAATTCACATGGCCCCCAGTAAAAGACCCCAGTTGCACGATTGCCTGGCCTGTAGTAGGGATGGCCATGCATCTAACCCATCTAGCCAGCATGTAAAACAGATGTTAAACTGATGATGCCTATGATGATGATTGCTAGATACCCAGATTGCGAATACTCATTCTTGTTAATAAATCCTTCTGACAATTTAATTTTCAAGAATTCTTTTGTCTTGTGTCCTCTTTCTATTCTTCTCGCAAAGCTGCTAAAAATAGTCGGCTCGCACAAGGGAAAGATCTACGAGATTAAATCCGGATTTTCTTTGATGTGTCATTTCCCAGATCAGCAATTCAATAATTGAATGCATAATTAACTAGCAGGGCTACCCGGCGTTGCCCAGGGAACAAAAGAAAAGGAGAAGTTAGAAACGTGAAGTTGACTGCAGCACAATGAGCACATGAACGCAAACATCACAGCAAGAATCAATTTGAAATTAATCTCTTGAGAACCAAGTGTAACCAAGTTTCCGTTCCAATGTTCCTGAATTCGGTTTCCACTTTCAGTAAATTCTGTTTTTGTTTCTTTTCACCTTTTTTTGTTAAGTTTACAAGATTCTAAACATTTTATGTGATCTTGTCTGACCCATTTAATAACTCCGCCAATATTAATGATATTATTCTAGAGCTTTCAGGGTTGATAGAAAATAAAAGGCTGCTGCAAAGAAAGTGGGCTCCCTCTACCGTGCTAGTAAACTTCTCACACCTGACATTATCCTATATCTCTACAAAGCCACCATTCGCCCATGTATGGAGTATTGTTGTCACATCTGGGCTGGTGCAACATCCACTAGTCTCTCCCTCTTAGACAAGGTCCAAAAAAAGGTTGCTAATCTTTTTTCTCATTTATTCATTCATATTCTATATAATAAAGTCAGTCAGATTCTCAATTTTTGTGATTTTTGTAATTCTGAACAGCCATTTTATTTTGTTGAACGTTCATGCACATTCTTAAGAACAATAGAATGTTATTTGAGTTAATACCTTCCCAAAAAAGAGTCGTTAATCCAATAGGTCCCTTACTATCCACCAAGCTCCAGTCCCTGTCCCATCGCCGCAATGTTGCATCCTTGTGCCTGTTTTAAAAGTACTTCAATGGATCGTGCTCTGATGAACTTGCTGCTTTATGCCCCCCCCCCCCGACGTAAATTCACTAGACCAACCCGACAATCAGCTAAATCCCATCCATTCACTGTAGAGGTCCCCAGATGCCGGAGAGCCTTCTACTCCAATAGCTTCTTTCCTCGTGCTGTCGGTCTCTGGAACTCCCTTCCCCCTGCTCCCTGTTTCCCCAGACTGTATCGACATGCAGAAATTTTAAACAGACATCTCGCTGCACAGCTTCCAACTTAGGATGACCCCCAAAACTTTCACCCTAATTCCCAGTAGCGCCTTATGTCTATAGTGGTGGCATGTCTTGTTTGGGGTGAACTATGTTCAAAAAAATAAAAATTAAAATTTTTTTTTTTTTTTAAATAACCTTTTAAAATCTTCCAAGAAGATATCATTAATATTGGTTTGAGTTACTTCCAAATTGATGTGGTTCAATGATGAAGCCAACATCTCGCTATCAGGCTATGTCAACAGCAAGAACTCTGCGCTGTGGGGATCTCAAGCAGCAGAGAACAGAGTCCTTCAGAGGTCACTGCACTATGTGAAGGTCACTGCGTGGATAATCATCTCGAAACATGGCATAATCAGACCGTTTTGGTTTGCGAATGATGTTAGGGGGACGGTGAGAGTCATTAAAGCAGTGCTGAGGTGCACATTTAAAACATCTCTTGAAAAAATTTTATTAGATAACAACAGATACTGAATGAACACTCATTTTAATTTATCATTTCAGCTTTTAGGAAATCTAAAGTTTTCTTGTCTGGTTCATAAGTTATGAGCATTTTGATGGTCACATTTATAATGAGACACCTTGTATATGAATGCACATCTAATATATAAAATAAAGTCAGTCCATTTCTTAAAATTTGCCATCGATATTTGATTCTACCTAGCCAATTTGACCTTTTCTTCCTTGCAACATGTACTCTTAACTTTTATAATGTCAAATATTTTAATTGTTATCATTTCAGCCTCTAGGAAATGCAAAGTTTTTTGTCTTCTTGTCTGATTCATAAGTTATCAGCATGTAGATGGGTCACTAACCCTAACCCTATATTATGTGTTAAGCTTATTGCTTTCACCTTCGTCTCTATCCCCTTCAAATTACTATATCAACACAATTTGTCTATCCCCCCCCCCCCATGTCCATTTTAGCAATGCTCCCTTGGCCCAAATTCAATGTCGTTTGTTGCAGTTTCTTTGAAAATTTCAAAAATAGGCTAGTCAAAATTTTTCTTAGAAAATGATTTATTTATTTTTTTTAAATGTGAAAATTTTAATATTTTTACCGTTTTAGAAAGAAAAAAAAATATTTTTGAAAAAAATGAATGCATCGTTTTTGTTTGTTTATGAAAACATGTTAAATCTTTAACAAAATTGCCAACTTAACTTAAATGTTAAGAAGAAAAAAACGAATTTGAAATAAAAAAAAAAATGTCAAATTATTTTTTTTTAATATTGAAATTTGCAAATAACAAATTCCTTTTCAGTTTCACAATTCTGTTATTCCATGAAAATGTTGTCCCTATGCAAGAGATATGCAAATTTACAATTCTGTGATTCCAGGCCTCCCCCATTTGGGAATTTCTAGTTTATACATTGTTTAGTATACATAGTAGGTATTAACTTGCTTTCTTATAAGATTAGTATATGACAAAAAGTTAGTTCAAAATGGGGAAGGAGGGGGGGGGGCAGTGAGATATGGCTTTTGTGGTAAAAGAAAAGATATATAACAGGTTACCTCCCTTGCCTTCTAAAATAGATTATCTCTCCCCTCATCATTATCAATAGCCTAATTTGATTGGGCAAGACAATAAACAAGAATTCAATATTGGCAGAATAAAGGCAAAAAGTCCAATATTCATCCGCTTTTGAAATAGTCTTTGTTCAGACAGGACACATTTATAGAGCCGTCCCACCAGATGTTAAAAAGGAATCTTTTTTTCACAAGTGTAGTCATACTTTAACAGATATATATATGCACAGTATCAGATAAGTTGTTTTTTAATTAAACCGCATACACACTTTGTTTGCAATACTATATCATAATTTCAATACATATATATTATTAATCTCTGTCTTGTGTATCTTCATTCATTTTCCATTTCAGCTTATCTTTCCAACAATTTACCAGCAAATCACTTCAATGGATAAATACAAAATTAACCATTGTTGCTTCAGAAGCATGCAATGAGGGAGGGAAGTAATGTCTGAGGGACGGGGATAACCTAATATTAATTAGCTATGGATGGCAAGGATCCCAAGTCTTGCAATTCCCATACCAAATAGACTATTTATTATTATTATTCAAATAAATTCGTTAAATTTTTTTATCAGCAAAAATTATTTCATCTGATTATCCTGTATAAATAAAATTTAAAAAATTCTGCAAAATTTATTAAAATAAATTTTGCCATTTTTTTCTCATTTATTCAAAATTCAGTCAGATTCTCAATTTTTGTGACAAGAATGTGTTTCTGAACAACCATTTTATTTTGTTCAACGTTCGTGCACATTCTTAAGAACAATAGAATGTAATTTGAGTTAATTCCTTCCCTAAAATAATTTATCCGGTCAGATTTATTTTCGTATAGTCACCATTGTTATTCTTTTAAATAAGTATTGTTATTCTTTTAAACAGGGGAGTAACTCTGTCTTCGTCTATTACAGACTTACTTCCCTTTGTTTTAAAGAGAAAAATAATATTTCGGAAAAAAGAAGGAAAGTGTTATGAACTCCAATGACAGGCCCCAGCTCGTGTTATAATTTCTAGATGAAAGGGTCCTCGTTCATGGGTGTACAGAAACAAAGAGATTAAGACGTGGAAAACGGGGGCAGCTACTTTTCCAATGTGCAGAATAAATTATCACTTACCAACATAAAGAACTCGAATAGTTCATATTGCTTAATTTATTAGATTACCCACTCATGGACTAGCAGCCAATCAGTATTCAAAGAATCGACTTATCTATCTGAGAATAATGGAACATTCCAGCCTTCTTATAAACCAACTTTCTAGTGTTCTTTTCAGTTTATTGGTGTGTAACTCAACTCGTCAGACAGTTTAGTACTGACTACAAAATTCAATGAAGAAGATTTTTTAAATCTCATTCAATTTATTTTGAGAGAAGATATAAAACATCAACTTGATAAAAATGAGCAAGAATTGAAATACAGAGAGGAACAATGGTTTATGGAAATAGAATATAATTTCTAAATGTGTAAATGAGTCATTATATCAAAACGCCTGCATCAGACAATAGGCGGATATGACGTAAGCAAAAACAACAACACAGCAAATGTGACATAATGTAATAAAACGCTATGTAACACTAACTAAAAAAAATGCATGCAAAACTGTAAACATATGAGAAATTAAAATGCACACACTATATCTGTTCCGATGGATACTGCACGCCTGTCCTGTGCAGTTCTAGGAGGTCCACCCTCCCAGGCTTCGCCTCCCCTCTTTGGGGAGGAGTAAGTTTATTGCTTACTGTCTGAGGCGCCCCTACCAGGAAATGCCGATGGGGCTGCCCAGGCAATTTTTAAATGGCCAGAGTGCTCACCTCTCGAGCGCTGGCTTTTAACCCCACTTTCTCGACCCGATCTTGGGTCACATCTTACTTGTGGGAGTAAGATAAAACTGGCCTTGTGCCTAACTCCTGGGGAGGAGTAAATAAACACTATAAACCTATACAAGTGGAAGCATTGCTATGAAAGTTACTATCTGTATTACACATATATGTATAGCATTAATACATAATGTATACTATAAAAAACTAAATGCATACAAAGTATTTGTCATGAAATGGAAATACACTTGTTAAAATGATGTCAGACAAATATAGAAAACATAATACTTTAAAAATATCGTCGTTAAAGTCTAAAGATGTTTAATAGGTATTTCTATCATTTGAATTTTAATATTTGTTTGAAAGTTCAGGACAAAGTTATTTGAATGCTGAATTGAGAAATTTATATATTTAAATATGAAACACGACATCAATAATGAAATGCATAAAAGTTCAGTAGCCCTATATATACATGAAGGGTGCGTATATATATATATATATATATATATGTATATATATAGTAAGCTATGAAAATATATTTATGGCAATTAAGCTACACAGAGGCTCCTGCGTTTCATCCTTGGAGGAAATCTTCAGGCTAAAATGCATGGAGTTATTTTTGCTGGGTGTTTTTATATACACAGCTAACTAGTTAACCAATCAGATTCTTTGTTCTCTCAACCAATCGTTGGGCTTCCAATGAACAAAGGTCTGGTTAGTGTTATTTCCTATATCCTGTTCTATTGTTCTGTTTTCTATAGATTGGCCTATATCCTGTTTCTTTGTTGTGTCAATATAATGGGTGAATTTATTTTAACACTATTGTATACCAAACCACAATATTTGCCAAGGATAGGCCGAATCACAAGAAGTACTACGTGGGTATCACCTTCCTAGATTTTAAAACCAGATATTATGACCACAAAAGCACATTTAAAAACAGGGAACGTCGAACTAAAACAGCACTAGCAAACCACTATTGAAAGAAAATGGACGCTCACCAATAATTGAATGGAAAATAATACGACAGGCCAGTACATGTAGAAATTTAGAAGACCCCTGTAGATTATGTCCGAATGAAAAATTTGAAATCCTAAACTTGAGAGACCCCCAAAATCTATTAAACTGTAGAAATGAGATAGCAAACAGCTGCCTGCACAGAAATAAATTTACCTTAGGCTAACAATATATAAATGAATAAATAAATAAATAAACAAATAAGTAAAAAAACTAAACTAAACAAAAACCTAACAATTTAAAAATTAAAATCTAAAATAGAAATACAAGGAACCATGTGTTACAATAAATGTACCCATATATATATATATATATATATATATATATATATATATTCAAATGTGTGAAAATATATTGTGTGTAAAATGAAATACATGTATATATAATATTTTTTAAATATGGCAAAGACAATAATACATTTTTGGATTTGGTCAAACATGAAAATAGAAATATAATTGTGTTTTCAAAAATGTGTTTTCAAAAATAGATAAGAGTAAAAGTGGGACAAAGTTTATCTCTACTGCTGACTGGTAATGATCATGTGACCAAAATGTTTATTCCAAGAGAGAAGGGGAAAACTTGAAGAGAGATAAAACAGGAAGGGAAGAAATTTTGCTAGGCTTGACTGGGTCAGCAATTCCTGGTTAAATGTGACTAAGTCAACATCAGAAATATTGCAAGCACCAGCTTTGGAAGTCAGGGATACCATAAGATAAGTAACTCTGTAGTCATCTATTACGGACTTACTTCCTTTTCTTTGAAAAAAATGTAAAATTTAAGGAGAAAAAACCCTGCATAGTTTAAAACAATAAAATACACTGTCAGGTACGTAAATGATCATCATTATCATTCTCCTGTGAACTGAACCTGCTACCTCAACTGTTCTACATCTACTAACCCAAAAACTCTCATCCATTCTTTTAACATGGCCATACCTTAAAAGTCTCCCGTTTTGCTCACATTTCCCTATACTGTCCTCTGAGGTCATCAGATCTAAGCCTGTCTTTAAGACTCACATTACACATCCATCATATGATTCTCATATCATTTCTATCCATGCAACGCATGTCCTCAACCCTCACTGGCCACGTTTCACCTCCATACATCATCACACTGTACACATGCCTGATAGACTCTTCTGGTTTGTAAAGGCAGAAGTTCCCTGAACTTACTCCATCGACTCTACTCTTGCAATCACACTAACACCTGCTCCACCCCGTGCTCCAATGGTATCACCAAGGTAACAAAACTTCTTGACGATATCAATATACTTTCTCCACATCTGAGTTTTCATCCATCTCCATCATCATACACTTCTTGCATACAAACCAGTTACCCTCTCTTAACCTATCTGTAATTCAACTGCACTTCTTGTGTGCCCAATGCTTACAAGTACCACAAAAAATTAAGTTGCACCCAATTATCTTTCCACAAACTGAGCAATGAAACTTTCTGGAGCCTCTCCAACACTACAACCTATAGAGTCGATGCTTAGGGCTCAACTGTACGACTAGTTGAGCAGCAAGATAAGTCAGAGTGCCAAGCACATCAAAATGCCTGTTTATAACAAGGCTAGAATGTTCCATTATGCTCAGAAGGGAAAGTCCATTCTCTGTGTTCTGATTGGCTGAGATTCATAAGTGGCCATTCTAGTGTATAAATGTTCATTCATTCGAACAAGTATTCTTCCATGAGATGGATGCCAGTTGAGGCGTTTATGCCGGTAAGTGTTAGTTTGATTCTATACAACCCATATGAAAAACCATGGTTAACCTTCAATTGTTTCACAGGCAAGTACATTGAGTAAATTATATATTTTATCTAAGGAATACAAAATAACGATTATGAAAATAGTGACAATTGCATGGAATTTAAATCAGAGGCAGATCAACACACATGAGCAGGATGGAGTAAGTAACGAAGAGTCTATCAGGAATGGGTGCGCAATGTGATGATAAATGAAATCTGTAACGGTTGAGGATATGCGTTGCATGGAGAGAAATGATATGAGAATGATATAATGGATGTGTAATGTGAGACTTGAAGACAGGCTTAGTTCTGATGACCTCGGAGGAAAATTACATCTGAACAGTATAGGGAGATGTGTGCAGAACATGAGACATCGGTGGTTTGGTCACATTGAAAGAATGGGTGATAGTTCTTGGGTTAGATGTAGAACAGTTGAGGTAGCAGGATCAGTTCGTATGTGAAAGCCAAGGAAAACATGGGAGGGAATGACAAAGAGGGATTTGAGAGAAAGACTGAATCAGAGATAGGTTGGTTGAAAGTCAAGTTCAAAAAGCCGTCCAACACATGCCAGCATGTAAAAAAAAACATTAAACCAATGATGATGATGATGATGATAATCGTCAATCATTTTTGTATTTTGTATTTTGTCAATGTGTGCATTAAGTGATGAAACTTGACGGACAGACAGACGGAGCCTGATATGAAGACATGTGGACGCATCTAAGAAATGTCTGCTTATGAATTTGAGTATTGATATTAGTTACAGATAATTGATATCAATAAGTTGAAGCCAAGATTAGATCCATTTTCAGTGAGCGGTGTGGGGTGGGTGGGGGTGACAGGATGGTGCCAATACTGTACAGGTTGCTCTCTCGGGTGTCAGTGGGTGGATAAACGAGACAGTGAAAATGGTGGGGGGGGGATAGCAGAGCGAGCGTGGCTGTTTGCAATTTTGCTACTGACAGAGGAAAGTCTAAATGTCTAGCAAGGTACTCCCATAGCACCCGCTACCCGCCACCCCCACGCCTCAGTAATTGTTGACAATTTCCTTCATTAGCTTGTTGAGTTTTACAGCATGTCAACCGCCCCCACCCCCGAGTCTCCATTTACTTGCCTCCCTACGAGGGCAGAGTTACACAGAAGGGGACACTCTGGATTGGGACAAAAATTTAAATTGCCTCAGTCTAGAAGGTAGAAGGATTTCTCCTTCACTAACAGAGGATAAAAAAGATAAAGTGTAATATCAGAACAGATACTACACTTTGTTCAGAGTCAGAAATGTCATTTTATACTAAAATCATATTTTAGCTTTTGTAGATTAATTTGTTTTGTAGATTAATTTGTTTTGTAGATTAATTTGTTTTGTTAATTAATTTGTTTTGTAAATTAATTTGTTTTGTTAATTAATTTGTTTTGTAAATTAATTTGTTTTGTTAATTAATTTGTTTTGTAGATTAATTTGTTTTGTAGATTAATTTGTTTTGTAAATTAATTTGTTTTGTAGATTAATTTGTTTTGTAGATTAATTTGTTTTGTAAATTAATTTGTTTTGTAGATTAATTTGTTTTGTAGATTAATTTGTTTTGTAAATTAATTTGTTTTGTAAATTAATTTGTTTTGTAGATTAATTTGTTTTGTAGATTAATTTGTTTTGTAAATTAATTTGTTTTGTAAATTAATTTGTTTTGTATATTAATTTGTTTTGTAGATTAATTTGTTTTGTAAATTAATTTGTTTTGTAAATTAATTTGTTTGGTAGATTAATTTGTTTTGTAAATAAATTTGTTTTGTTAATTAATTTGTTTTGTAAATTAATTTGTTTTGTTAATTAATTTGTTTTGTAAATTAATTTGTTTTGTTAATTAATTTGTTTTGTAGATTAATTTGTTTTGTAGATTAATTTGTTTTGTAGATTAATTTGTTTTGTAAATTAATTTGTTTTGTAAATTAATTTGTTTTGTAAATTAATTTGTTTTGTAGATTAATTTGTTTTGTAGATTAATTTGTTTTGTAGATTAATTTGTTTTGTAGATTAATTTGTTTTGTAGATTAATTTGTTTTGTAAATTAATTTGTTTTGTATATTAATTTGTTTTGTAGATTAATTTGTTTTGTAAATTAATTTGTTTTGTAAATTAATTTGTTTTGTAGATTAATTTGTTTTGTAAATTAATTTGTTTTGTAAATTAATTTGTTTTGTAAATTAATTTGTTTTGTTAATTAATTTGTTTTGTAAATTAATTTGTTTTGTTAATTAATTTGTTTTGTAAATTAATTTGTTTTGTAGATTAATTTGTTTTGTAAATTAATTTGTTTTGTAAATTAATTTGTTTTGTTAATTAATTTGTTTTGTAAATTAATTTGTTTTGTAAATTAATTTGTTTTGTAAATTAATTTGTTTTGTAAATTAATTTGTTTTGTTAATTAATTTGTTTTGTTAATTAATTTGTTTTGTAAATTAATTTGTTTTGTAAATTAATTTGTTTTGTAGATTAATTTGTTTTGTAAATTAATTTGTTTTGTAAATTAATTTGTTTTGTTAATTAATTTGTTTTGTTAATTAATTTGTTTTGTAAATTAATTTGTTTTGTAAATTAATTTGTTTTGTAAATTAATCGTAAATAAGGGGTAACTCCACATTCCTGAAAGCTCCCAATTTGGGGGCTCACCACTGGATGCATTTGAAGATTATACCCAGGATCCAAGAACAACAAAATATAATGCAGCAAAAATGGAGGTGGGAAAAAGAAAATTAAAATGTCGAACTTGTTTGGAGTCGGCTTCGTCATTCTGTTGATGAATTTATTTTGTCGAGTTCCTCGATTAAAAGTTAACACCAAGCCTTCACGCACTTGCCTTCACGCTCGCTTCAAGAGTGATCGTAACTGCTACACAAATAAAAAAAAAGGTTGTGTGATTCACAATAAGAAATAGCCTGAAACTGCAGTTGTAAATTGCATATCAGAGAGATAAAGTTTTGGGCAATTGTCCACCGTAGGGTCCCGTGGTATTGTGTTTCACACAAACCCTGTTCATGGAAATTCTGTTTGATTTTAGGGAAATAGAGGAAGAAAGGAAAGTTCGACAACTTGATTCATCACAGATTCAAACAACTTACTCATGATGCACGGGAGACTGACCAGTCTGTACTGAGATGCAGAAGACCAATATCCTTAAAGCAATGATTGAACAGTTTTGTGGATATAAGTAGGGGTGGGACGTAATGGGTGAAATTAGGGGTGGGACGTAATAGGTGAAAATAGGGGTGGTACATTACGGGTGAAAATAGGGGTGGGACGTAATGGGTGAAAATAGGGGTGGTACATAATGGGTGAAGATTTCAGATTCATGCGAGTAGTATTTTTTTGTGTTCATTTATACATAAATAACACTAAACAATCAAACATTTTGAAAGTTTTGCAAAATTCAGAAGGTGCAGGCCAATAGTTTTTGGCTATTTTACATTCATGAAAACTCTTTTACAGCCTGAAAATGGTCCTAAATTACAGTATTATATCAGATTTAACCATCTATATCCATTCATAGCTTTTGAGGATGTTTTAGGACCTGCAATGTCGCATGAAACCACTTTTTTACAGAAAACTGATGGATTTTGAGTCCCGTGGAGCCCTAATGGCTATTTTTGGTCTGCACCTTCTGAATTTTGCAAAATTTTCAAAATGTTTGATTGTTTAGTGTTATTTATGTATAAATGAACGCAAAAAAATACTACTCGCATGAATCTGAAATTTTCACCCATTACGTCCCATCCCTAATATAAGAGAAAGTTTTGGTAGCAGATTCTTAAGCACAATGATTGGAATGTTGTCATGATGTCTTACTTTTTTTTTTTTACATGATTCACCCCAAACAAGGCAGGACGCCACTGTAAACGTAAGGGGCTACTGAGAAAAAGGAAAAGGGGAGAAGGATTGGTGGTTCAGCTTAAATTGGGATCTGAGCAGCGAGATGTCTGTTTACATTAGTTTTAAATTTCTGCATGTCAGTACTGTCGGGCAGGGAGGGAGTTCCAGAGGCCAGCAGCACGAGGAAAGAAGCTATTTGAGTAGAAAGCTCTCCGGCATCTGGGAACCTCCACAGTGAATGGATGAGATTTAGTAGAATGTCGAGTTAGTCTAGTGAATTTACGTCGAGGGGGCACCAGAGTAGCCAACTCATCGGAGCATAATCTATTGAAGTATTTGTAAAATAAACACAAGGATGCTACATTACGGCAATGGGACAAGGGCTGGAGCTTAATGGTATCTTGATTCTTCGTGAGTTTGGCAACATTCCGGACAGATATATGGATGTCACTTATAGTATTTTCAGTCATCTGTGGGAAATTCTGGAAGTAGCTGGCCCCGATGGCAAAGGGTGAAATTTGATGCAAGGTTGGCTTCATCAGATGCTGAGGAGATTACCCATGGTGCATTGGTGATGGTTGGAATAAAAGTCTTACATTTGTTCAATACCGTTTTTTTATTCTTCAAAACTCATGGCAACCAAGCCTCTGCTCTGCAACTCTGGATTTAACAGATTGGACATAAGAATCTTTTGCGTTTTTTTATAATCCATTTGCAGAGGTTGCAGGTAGTTTTAATAGCAGCTTCGGTTTCAGGATTTTGTTGAAAAATATTGAAATAGGAGTTTATGTGAGCAATAGCAGCGACCCACTCAGGGGTGTACCATGGCTGACTGTTTGGTCTCTGTTGGAAATTTTTAGAGGGTTAGGGTATAACACTCAATACCAAATATATATTAGAGGCAACACAGGACACAGGCTTTCAGAAAATGGAATGTAGAGGAATTTCAGAGAGAAAATATCAGAAACTTTCCCAATCAGTATTTGAGGAACATCCTCCGAAGTCTTCCTGGTTTTCATGGATAGAACTGAGTGATCGGAGGGTCCGAGAGGAGATGTAAATGTGCACTGTTCAGGACAAGTTGCTAGAAAAAGATCAAGAAGGCTTGCAAAATGTCCATCAGCATCCGATATGCGAGTGGGTTTCGGTTATTCATGTTTACTGCCCGTTGGGAGAGGTTAGGGTTGGAGTTAGGGTTAGGGTTGCTTTTGCTCAATATTTTTCAATAAAACAGAAGTTTAGATTTTTGTGAGTCCTGTTTGCTGTCCTGTTGATACGAATATCGGATCTCAGTTTTGTTTTTGTAAACATGAAGCCGCCACTGTAGATGTAAGGGGCTACTGAGAAAAAGGGTGAGAGTTTTTTTATTTTATTATTTTTTTATTTTTGTGCAGCGAGATGTCTGTTTACATTAGTTTTAAATTTCTGCATGTCAGTACCGTCAGGAAAACAGGGAGCAGGGAGAGAGTTTCAGAGTCCAGCAGCACGTGGAAAGAAGCTTTTGAATAGAAAGCTCTTCGGCATCTGGGGACCTCCACAGTGAATGGATGGGATTTGGCAGATTGTCGGGTTGGTCTAGTGATTTTGCGTTGTGGGGGGCACCAGAGCAGCAAGTTCATCAGAGCACAGTCCATTGAAGTACTTGTAAAACAGGCACAAGGAAGCAACATTGCGGCGGCGGGATAGGGGCTGGAGCTTGGTGGATAGTGAAGGGCCTATTAAGTTGGCGACTCTTTTTTGGACCTTGTCTAAGAGGGAGAGACTAGCGGATGATGCACCAGCCCATATGCAGCAACAATACTCAATGTATGGGCGGATGGTGGCTTTGTAGAGAATCATTCTCATATGATTTCTCTCCATGCAACACATACCCTTAACCCTCAGTTGCCAGGTTTCACTTGCATACATCATCACACTGCATACACATACCGAATAGACTTTACCCTTGTCCGACAGTGGTAACACTCTGCTGGTTAGTAATGACAGACTCCATCCATTATAAAAAGTAAATTTGACGAAGATAAATGTTGTCCGACCTTGCACTGCAGGCGTAAAAAAATAAAAATGTTGAAAGTCTTTTTGTGCTCAGCAGATTGTTGTGAAATAATTCGGTTTCTATGTATTACTTTGTGTTCAAGAAAATTTGATACGACAGCTATGAGGTCACACTTCCCGATTGGCAGGGATATCTAAGGATAGGCAGGAATAGTAGGAGGAAGAGGAGGAGGATAGTTTAACGTGACATGAAATTAATGTTAAGTGAATCAATAAGAAATTCAATAAAAACCCTAACCCACCCCGACCCCCACCCCAAATACTACCCCACCCCAAATACACCTCACCTACTTCAGCTTTCTTTGCCACACCCACAAAAGTATAGTATTGCAATTGTTAGCATTTTTTTAATAAAATACAACCATCAACCCCTCCCCGATAGCATTTCATCGCACTACCCACAAAACACTAGACATTATCGTGTTTAGTAAATCAGATAAAAAGAGAAAGAGATACGAACACTTCAACACATCCACACACAAAAAAGAGCTAACTATTACCATCAGAACTCTGATATATAAAAATTACTTTTCTTCGGGTTGAGGACATGCGTTGCATGGAGAGAAATGCTATGAGAATGATACGATTGATGTGTAATGCGAGTCTTAAACACAGGCTTAGATCTGATGACCTCAGAGGAAGATTAAATCCTGGACAGTATAGGGACATATGTGCAGAACAGGAAACTTCGATGATATGGCCACGTTGAAAGAATGGATGAAAGTTCTTGAGTTAGTAGATGTAGAACAGTTGAAGTAGATGGCTCAGTTCATAGGGGAAGGCCAAGAAAAAATGTGAGGAAGTTATAAGAAAAGACTTGAGAGAAAGATGGATAAATACAGACCTGGCCAGAGATAAGTTAGTCAATTTCTAAAAGCCGTCTAAGTCATGCCAGCATTTAAAATGCACATTAAACCGAATGAGATTACTTCCCTATAAAAAAGAAAATTATGGAACAAAACAAAATACATGTGAATGCTAAAGAAAGCCCAACTAGGATTTTTAAAATAACTGAAAAGAATATTATTTGTCGATGGTCTGAGGAGGAAACCATCCGCATGTTGGTCATCCAAATCGCACCTGTTGGCTGAAGGAGGTACAAAGGCGGCCAAATAAAGACATGGATTAAAACGGTGACGACAAACATGAAGCTGGCACCCACATTTTGGGTATTCATCATTTGAACAGTACATGGTGGAAATATGCCGAACACTTAGTTGCCTATCAACGTGAATGGCCCATCTTGATGTAGGACGTGGTGAACTCATTTAGAGCCGGCTCAACTAAAACACTTGAACTTGTAATGGCATTCAGCCAGGTGAATGCCATTACAAGTTCAAGTTTTTTGGTTGTTTATACAAATAGCAGGGACCAATATGAATACTCAGTCAGTCCCCGTTTGATCTAGAGTAGCTAGTGATTTTGTTACAAAGCTGTTCAAGGTCCATGTCTCAGTCAGTCCCCGTTTGATCTAGAGTAGCTAGTGATTTTGTTACAAAGCTGTTCAAGGTCCATGTCTCAGTCAGTCCCCGTTTGATCTAGAGTAGCTAGTGATTTTGTTACAAAGCTGTTCAAGGTCCATGTCTCAGTCAGTCCCCGTTTGATCTAGAGTAGCTAGTGATTTTGTTACAAAGCTGTTCAAGGTCCATGTCTCAGTCAGTCCCCGTTTGATCTAGAGTAGCTAGTGATTTTGTTACAAAGCTGTTCAAGGTCCATGTCTCAGTCAGTCCCCGTTTGATCTAGAGTAGCTAGTGATTTTATTACAAAGCTGTTCAAGGTCCATGTCTCAGTCAGTCCTTGTTTGATCTAGAGTAGCTAGTGATTTTATTACAAAGCTGTTCAAGGTCCATGTCTCAGTCAGTCCCCGTTTGATCTAGAGTAGCTAGTGATTTTATTACAAAGCTGTTCAAGGTCCATGTCTCAGTCAGTCCCCGTTTGATCTAGAGTAGCTAGTGATTTTATTACAAAGCTGTTCAAGGTCCATGTCTCGGTCAGTCCCCGTTTGATCTAGAGTAGCTAGTGATTTTATTACAAAGCTGTTCAAGGTCCATGTCTCGGTCAGTCCCCGTTTGATCTAGAGTAGCTGGTGATTTTATTACAAAGCTGTTCAAGGTCCATGTCTCAGTTAGTCCCCGTTTGATCTAGAGTAGCTAGTGATTTTATTACAAAGCTGTTCAAGGTCCATGTCTCAGTCAGTCCCCGTTTGATCTAGAGTAGCTAGTGATTTTATTACAAAGCTGTTCAAGGTCCATGTCTCAGTCAGTCCCCGTTTGATCTAGAGTAGCTAGTGATTTTATTACAAAGCTGTTCAAGGTCCATGTCTCAGTCAGTCCCCGTTTGATCTAGAGTAGCTAGTGATTTTATTACAAAGCTGTTCAAGGTCCATGTCTCAGTCAGTCCCCGTTTGATCTAGAGTAGCTAGTGATTTTATTACAAAGCTGTTCAAGGTCCATGTCTCAGTCAGTCCCCGTTTGATCTAGAGTAGCTAGTGATTTTATTACAAAGCTGTTCAAGGTCCATGTCTCAGTCAGTCCCCGTTTGATCTAGAGTAGCTAGTGATTTTATTACAAAGCTGTTCAAGGTCCATGTCTCAGTCAGTCCCCGTTTGATCTAGAGTAGCTAGTGATTTTATTACAAAGCTGTTCAAGGTCCATGTCTCAGTCAGTCCCCGTTTGATCTAGAGTAGCTAGTGATTTTATTACAAAGCTGTTCAAGGTCCATGTCTCAGTCAGTCCCCGTTTGATCTAGAGTAGCTAGTGATTTTATTACAAAGCTGTTCAAGGTCCATGTCTCAGTCAGTCCCCGTTTGATCTAGAGTAGCTAGTGATTTTATTACAAAGCTGTTCAAGGTCCATGTCTCAGTCAGTCCCCGTTTGATCTAGAGTAGCTAGTGATTTTATTACAAAGCTGTTCAAGGTCCATGTCCCAGTCAGTCCCCGTTTGATCTAGAGTAGCTAGTGATTTTATTACAAAGCTGTTCAAGGTCCATGTCTCAGTCAGTCCCCGTTTGATCTAGAGTAGCTAGTGATTTTATTACAAAGCTGTTCAAGGTCCATGTCTCAGTCAGTCCCCGTTTTATCTAGAGTAGCTAGTGATTTTATTACAAAGCTGTTCAAGGTCCATGTCTCAGTCAGTCCCCGTTTGATCTAGAGTAGCTAGTGATTTTATTACAAAGCTGTTCAAGGTCCATGTCTCAGTCAGTCCCCGTTTGATCTAGAGTAGCTAGTGATTTTATTACAAAGCTGTTCAAGGTCCATGTCTCAGTCAGTCCCCGTTTGATCTAGAGTAGCTAGTGATTTTATTACAAAGCTGTTCAAGGTCCATGTCTCAGTCAGTCCCCGTTTGATCTAGAGTAGCTAGTGATTTTATTACAAAGCTGTTCAAGGTCCATGTCTCAGTCAGTCCCCGTTTGATCTAGAGTAGCTAGTGATTTTATTACAAAGCTGTTCAAGGTCCATGTCTCAGTCAGTCCCCGTTTGATCTAGAGTAGCTAGTGATTTTATTACAAAGCTGTTCAAGGTCCATGTCTCGGTCAGTCCCCGTTTGATCTAGAGTAGCTGGTGATTTTATTACAAAGCTGTTCAAGGTCCATGTCTCAGTTAGTCCCCGTTTGATCTAGAGTAGCTAGTGATTTTATTACAAAGCTGTTCAAGGTCCATGTCTCAGTCAGTCCCCGTTTGATCTAGAGTAGCTAGTGATTTTATTACAAAGCTGTTCAAGGTCCATGTCTCAGTCAGTCCCCGTTTGATCTAGAGTAGCTAGTGATTTTATTACAAAGCTGTTCAAGGTCCATGTCTCAGTCAGTCCCCGTTTGATCTAGAGTAGCTAGTGATTTTATTACAAAGCTGTTCAAGGTCCATGTCTCAGTCAGTCCCCGTTTGATCTAGAGTAGCTAGTGATTTTATTACAAAGCTGTTCAAGGTCCATGTCTCAGTCAGTCCCCGTTTGATCTAGAGTAGCTAGTGATTTTATTACAAAGCTGTTCAAGGTCCATGTCTCAGTCAGTCCCCGTTTGATCTAGAGTAGCTAGTGATTTTATTACAAAGCTGTTCAAGGTCCATGTCTCAGTCAGTCCCCGTTTGATCTAGAGTAGCTAGTGATTTTATTACAAAGCTGTTCAAGGTCCATGTCTCAGTCAGTCCCCGTTTGATCTAGAGTAGCTAGTGATTTTATTACAAAGCTGTTCAAGGTCCATGTCTCAGTCAGTCCCCGTTTGATCTAGAGTAGCTAGTGATTTTATTACAAAGCTGTTCAAGGTCCATGTCTCAGTCAGTCCCCGTTTGATCTAGAGTAGCTAGTGATTTTATTACAAAGCTGTTCAAGGTCCATGTCTCAGTCAGTCCCCGTTTGATCTAGAGTAGCTAGTGATTTTATTACAAAGCTGTTCAAGGTCCATGTCCCAGTCAGTCCCCGTTTGATCTAGAGTAGCTAGTGATTTTATTACAAAGCTGTTCAAGGTCCATGTCTCAGTCAGTCCCCGTTTGATCTAGAGTAGCTAGTGATTTTATTACAAAGCTGTTCAAGGTCCATGTCTCAGTCAGTCCCCGTTTTATCTAGAGTAGCTAGTGATTTTATTACAAAGCTGTTCAAGGTCCATGTCTCAGTCAGTCCCCGTTTGATCTAGAGTAGCTAGTGATTTTATTACAAAGCTGTTCAAGGTCCATGTCTCAGTCAGTCCCCGTTTGATCTAGAGTAGCTAGTGATTTTATTACAAAGCTGTTCAAGGTCCATGTCTCAGTCAGTCCCCGTTTGATCTAGAGTAGCTAGTGATTTTATTACAAAGCTGTTCAAGGTCCATGTCTCAGTCAGTCCCCGTTTGATCTAGAGTAGCTAGTGATTTTATTACAAAGCTGTTCAAGGTCCATGTCTCAGTCAGTCCTTGTTTGATCTAGAGTAGCTAGCGATTTTATTACAAAGCTGTTCAAGGTCCATGTCTCAGTCAGTCCCTGTTTGATCTAGAGTAGCTAGCGATTTTATTACAAAGCTGTTCAAGGTCCATGTCTCAGTCAGTCCCCGTTTGATCTAGAGTAGCTAGCGATTTTATTACAAAGCTGTTCAAGGTCCATGTCTCAGTCAGTCCCCGTTTGATCTAGAGTAGCTAGTGATTTTGTTACAAAGCTGTTCAAGGTCCATGTCTCAGTCAGTCCCCGTATGATTTGTGATAGCTTGTGATGTCTTTATGAAGTGATTAGGAGTTTGTGTTTCTGATTAGCTTCAGTTTGATCAGCAACAGCTGGCGACTTTATTAAGCCAGGATGATTTAAGGTTCATTGTTTCCTTGAGCTGCCGGTCTTTGGAACTCCCTCCCTACTATCTGTTTCCAGACTATACTGACATGTAGAAATTTAAAACTAACGTGAACAAACATCTCGCTGCATAGCTCCCAATTTAGGATGACCCTTAAAACTTTCACTCTAATTCTCAGTAGCCCCTTACGTCTACAGTGGCAACTTGCCTAGTTTGGGGTGAACTAAGTTTTAAAAGAAAAAATCAGCTAGCATTATGAAGCAGTTCGAAGCTTGTGGTGTTTTTTAGGAACAGGTATCCAGAGATTTGTAGTCGTGACATAAGCAGTTCCGACTACAAATGGAGAAAGTTGAATCCAGTTCAGTCTTTTACCGAAATTTACAAATAAAAATAGTATTACTTGGAAGACGATTATTTATCTATCAACTCAAAAGATCAAGTTAGGGTTAGTTACGGATTAACTTATGGTTAAGGTAAAAAAAACAAAAAACTTCGGTTCTTTTTGTGTAGAAGAAAACCGAATACACTTAAATACAAGATAAAATCAACAATTTCTTTCGTTAAATAATTTCTTTGCAAAAAAAAAAAAAGCTTAATAATACATTCGGTTTGTTCGGTGAAGTTCGTTAACACCGGCTAGTCTCGGAAGTCTCCGGTGAAATTCAGAATTGATGACGTAGTAAGTACTGAAATTTTCTTGGATACCTATTCCTATAAAGTACCCATATCTTGATTGGTCCCAAATACAAAAATCAATCCAGGTTTTCAAAGTAGGATTTTACATGGATCCCATTTTCATTTCGTCTTTTATTTTCATTTTTTTTTTTTTGTCACACTTTTACATGTACCACTCCTGTCAAAAAACGACACACAAACTGTCGTTACGGGTTAGCCTCAAAGTGAATAACCAAATACATAATAATGCCGGATGTGAATTTAATTATATTTAAATACATGCAATCGTTAATAAAATCCAGTCATATTTAGTACAAATAAACTTCAGTTGATGCCTAGCTTGCCCATCAAGTTTCAGTCATGAATCTCCACCAGTCTTTGTTTTATCGCAGTTTAATTATATGCAGGGACACTTCGGTGATCGTCTCATCAGTGATTCTGGATGAGCTTCATACTCACCAAATCATAACCCCCCTCCCAACTTCCGATTTTTATCTGTGACGTTATCTCAAAAATAATGTTTATCAAAACAATGCACAGACTATTCTTGAACTGAAGGCGGCGATCACAGTAAAAATCAGAGAAGAGTGTCTCAGAGTTACTGACAATTATGCACGTCGTATCCAGCTTAGGGTTAGGGTTATGCATGTTGTATCCACGTGTGCTTATCATGGAATGGCAATAAAACAAAGACTGTTGGACATTCTCGACTGACACTTGGTGGACAAGTCAGGTCTTACGTCGTTGTGATATGCATAATTAAAAATGCCACAATGGATTTGGAATGCGAAGACAGTGAATTGAAGGAGATTTGGAAAAAAATACAAAGTTATAAACATTACGTATAAATTTTGCTTGGATACGTTTTTAAGATTCATTAATCATCTAAATATTCAGGTAGATCATAATTAAATGATAGGGTGCGACTGCAGTGAGCTGTCAAGTAAAGGTGGGCGATTACGTAATTTCTTTACTTGCAAAATCAAAATAAAACTAGCATGACCTGTGGAAATTCCACGGTTGCTTCTCTTTTTTCTTTGCGTAAAATTTTGATCTTTTTTTTAAATATTGTTCTAACCATAAAATAATTAATCAAACGAATGTCAGTTTTTAAGTCCATCACAACAGAATTGTATTTATGGCATCTGATTCAATTTTGGAACAATTCATTTTAAAATGGAAAAAAAATCTGAATTTTTGAACCACAGTGACACCAGATTATTACAAGATGTTTGAGAGAAATTATACAGTTTTCGGAAAAGAAAAAAAACATCATATCTTGGCCAATAATTGATGTATTCTCAAAATTCCAAAATGAATCTTTTAGAGGATAGTTTTCCAAATAGAGCTCACTCGAAGAAGCCGGCCTGAGCCTCCACCATAACCTCCAGGTGAGACCTGAACCGGGAGCACTTTTACGGTATCTTTCAAGAGACGCCTGAGCATCAGTTTGAACCTGGCGATCAGCTCATCCTTGGTGTTGTAGGTTGTATGGTTGGTTTTTTATCAACTGCGTCCATGGGGGGGTCGCAATCAGGCAAATTGAGGGGGGGGGGGCGATGTTGGGACTGGTGAAGTCATGGAAGTTCTCAGACAGCCACTTCTAGGTTTTCCAGGAGGTGCGACATGAAGCCGAGTCCGGCTGCCACATGTATAACCTTCTTGCAGCCCCCCCCTCTCCACCCTAACCCCCCCCCCCCCCCTCTCCACCCAGCACTTGACAACAGTGGACAGCAACTCAATATAGGCATCTGAATTTAGTCGGACTTACTTTTTAAAGATATGGGGTGGCATGACGTTGCTTTCACTTCGAAAGATCATCACAGTTTGAGGGAACTTGGTCTTCATGACACGCAGAACTTTGTGCGGACTGTAGGTGCGCCACCTGTTGTTCTGCAGGTTGTGCAACTGGCCCTTGGTTTTCATAAGGCGGTTCTGCTTGGCCTTGGCGGTGAGTAGTTGGTCCTTGCCACTCTTATATGAGGAATATGGTGAATATCCATGTTCAGTGCTTTCTTCACAGTCCCTAAACCCAACCCATAACCTCTAAACCCTAACCCTAAACCTAACCCTAAGCATTTTTTGGGGAAAGGTCTTTCCAGATTGTTTCAAGTTAATTTACTTTTGGGGTTTGCGATGTGGTTCTACATTGTAAATTATAAACAAAGCCCACCCCCCCTTCAACAGCAAACACGCACACCGCTGCCAAACAAACAAGTCGGTGTGTATCCTTGCCCTCCCCTATATTAATTCCATTACGAAATTAAATTCCACCATAATGCATTTCGATTTATTCGTTCACAAATCAGCCATATTATTTTTATTAAATTGTTCATTACAAACAAAGTCCCCATTCCAAAAACACTGCGAACAAGCAAAAATGTCAGTGAGTATCGTTCTCACCCCAAATATTTATTTTATTACGAAATTAAATTATACCATAATGCATTTCGGTTCATTCGTACGCTAATCAGCCATTTTATTCTTTTGTTATATTGTAAATTAAAGCAAACTCCTAACCCAACTCCTAATCCTAACTCCAACCCTAAACCCTAAACCTATAACCCTAATCCTAACCCCTAACCCCACTCCTATGGATTCTCTCTCCATCTGTCTGTTGCTTTGCCTGAATCTTGCCATGCCTTTTTTCTGCAACTTCAATGAATTTGTTGTGCGAATACTGTCAGAACACCTGCTACGATACTTCCTGCTAGCCACTGATTCCACATCTCCATCGCAATTATCTCGCTCATTCCTCACAGCCTTCAAGAAGCACTGAGCTGCAGCTAAGGTTTCCGAATTTCTTATACATTAAGTGGATGACGTCATCCTGTGTGCACGGAGACAAACAAACAGGATAATAAACAAGATCCACAGCGTTTTAGTAGTAGCTAGATGTGTGTGTACATTTTTTAAATTTTAACTTAGTTCACCCCAAACAAGGCAAGTTGCCACTGTAGACGTAAGAGGCTACTGAGAATTAGGGTGAAAGTTTTAGGGGTCATCCTAAATTTGGGGCTTTGCAGCGAGATGCTTGCTCCCGTTAGTTTTACATTTCTGCATGTCGGTACAGTCAGGGGAACAGGGAGCAGAAAGGGAGTTTCAAAAGGCCGGCAACTCAAGGAAAGAAGCTATTGGAGTAGAAGGTTTTCCAGCATCTTGGGACCTCCACAGTGAATGGATGAGATCTAGTTGAGCAGCAAGTTCATCGGAGCACATTCCACTGAAGTACTTGTAAAACAAGTACAAGGATGCAACATTGCGTCGATGGGACAGGGGCTTATTCATTAAAATAAGAGATGTAGTGTCATCTAATATATAAAGTTATCTTGTCAGATTTTCAAAGTCAGACCCAAATTTAAGCTGACAAATCAAACTTTGCTTCTGACCAGCCAATTTTCATTTATTATTGTTGTACTGTGTTATTACGAATTTAATAACATCCTCATCTACAATTTATTTTAAAATTTACTTAGTCCAAGCCAAACAACTGCTAATATGAAACAATTTTTAAATAATCACCTAAAAATAAAAATCATCAAAGGGATAACATTGAAAAATATAATAGGAGTTGTCTACCTATAAAAATTAATAAATAGAATGAATTTACTGCATTCCAGCTAGAAATAAATAAATATTAAATACTAGTGGGACTCGTGGAAATTCCACGGTGATTTCTACATCAATTTGTATAATTTACTGTTGATAATAATATTTCTTTTTGAAATAATAAATGTCTGTCAGAGTCAATATTATTAAGAAAAAATGACCATTTCTTCTTTCATAAAAATAATTTTCAGCGAAATATTTTTTAAATAAATAAAACGGATATCTCTTGTCTTTACTTATTTATTTTTTAAAAATTTCAAAGCGATAAATATTCTTTGTCTTATCCTAAAAATAATTGTCAACTAAATATTTTTAAAATCAATAAAGCGAAATTTATTTAAAATTGTGCTGTTTTAGTCGACGGGGAATTCGATTTTGGAAAAATTAATTATAAAATGGCTAAAGTCGTAATTTTTTATCTTAGCAATGTCGGATTAATTACCAATCTCCATCTCTGCTAATCGGACGATGTTATTTTTTTTTTTTTAAATGTGTGTGAAAGGTGATAAGGTACGTACCACACATGACGTGGCTTAGCATGGAGCAAAAAAAAAATCAGTTAAACCAGAAGATACCGAGAATTGCCGCAGAGGATTATATTTTTTATTTTTGTTTATCGGAGAATACGGAAGTGTAAATGTAATAATTTTGTTTTGATTAATTGCCAAAACAGCGTGGGATTTATTAAATTAATTACGAAAAGATGTGATAATCTAATTAATATCAAATTAAATGACGCCCAACCAAAGACGCAAAACACTAAACCTTAAGAAATGCAGATTTAATCAGATATTAATTTAGACGCTTCGAAAAACATGTTGCGTTTTGATTTCAGAACACATTAATATTTGATGCGTTCAATTGCAGAATCTATCAAATGTGTGTCAAGGTTTCTCTATCGTGCAATCAAGTCTAATGGATATGACCACAGACTACGGGATAGACTATGTCAAATTCGAATCAGATCTTTTGTTTTCTGGAGAGTAGAAGGTTGGTTTGGTTTGTTTTACGGCATAGCAACCAACTATGGGTTATGTAAGCTATGTTTCTGACAAAGGGAGAAGAATTGCTGCTTTCTGGCTAGTCTGTTGTTTTGAGTGAGTGTTATTTGGAAATTCTCAATCCTCTCATAATATTCATCATCATTCAAATGTCAATCTATCCATCTCATTAACCCTTATCCTTGAGTGTTTTTTAGCCTTGATAAGTGGTGACTGATGAGTAAAAAAATGTAATTAATCACTAATACTGTTGGATGCGAGGATGCAGTCCCACGGTAATGTGTTCCACAGATGGGAAGTTATTGGAAAGAAACTGTCCATGGAAATTACACCTGATGCTAGACACATGGAGGAAGAAAGAAAGAGATTACCAGAAGCAACGCTGGGGTAAGCAGAGAAGTTTTCCATCACTCATCTCAGTACTGACTAAACTCAATAATACTTAACTTGGACAATATAACAAACATAGCTATAAATTATATCTATTATCAAACTAAAACTGAGTTAATCAACGTTTGTTTCCCCTCGGTCTTTTTCCGATATATCTTCATCGCACAAAATGCATGCTAAAATATTCCTCAATTTTAGAATGGAGTTATGTTTGAAAAAAAATAAATAATAAATTTTCATTGCCATTAATTCACACCCTCTTCCTTTCTCACTGTATGGTGTTTGACCCCCCCCCCCTCCCTTTGATTCTATACCGTTTCTATCATTCTCGCTTCCGTAGCTTTCTCTATTGCTCGCAGTTTAATAATTGCCGAATGTAATAAAGAAGGGAAGGAACAAATAAAAGATTGGACTAGTCCATTATGAACAAAAGGGAAGAACACCACAAGTAGTAAAAATATTTAATCCGTAGATGAGAGGGAAAGAGATATGGGAGATTTAGCGAACATTAAGTGACTAATTTGGTATTTTGTCTTTATTTTTTTTTATATTTAACTAGCTTTGCAAACTCATTTTTTTCATGTGGCGAATCAATGGAGTTAAAATGATAACGTTACTTCTGTGCCATTCCTTTGTGGTCAAACCTTCCCCGACTTTGCATGCAATTGTTTAGCCTTGTTTGCACTTGGTGTTTGGGGTAAAAACCTGCAATCCTAACGAATAGCTGCGTCTAATGAGGCAGACTTCACGCAGATCAGACAATCTTGAGGCACGATCTTCGTGAGCTTGCTTAACAAACAAACAAACAAACAAACGAACAAAAGCAACTGCAACAACAAAAAAAAAGGGATGCGTGATTGTCTTATTTGATATTTTATACATTTCTACGTAACGTTGCGTGCCGACTTGGATTTAGCAAAACTGTGTTCATTAAATGCGCTGATCTACAGAACCCGTTTCTTCTTTATGAAATGAAGGATTTGTCAGACTTAAGAAACTGTCAGATTTAAGATCTCCCCCCCCCCCCCGCGTCACTGCCAATTACTTCTTTAAATTGGAGGTTTTGCTGTATAAAGTTCGACAATCAACATCAGAATTCAAACAATAATGGATATTCTTAAGATACATCCATTCAATCCACTCATTTTGTTTGTTTGTCTGTCCGTCAGTCACAATTTAAAAAAAATCTTAACTTCTTTTAGAAATGGAAAATATTGCATTAATACTAAATAATAAATTCCCAACAAATAAAGCGGAAATTGAAACCGAAACCTTGAGATCTTCAGTCTGATGTTCTACGAACTGAGCTATTTAGATTTTCTTATGAATAGATCTTAAAACATTACTTTAACAAAATAATTATAGCTTTGACATGACGTCATAAATTTATGATTTACGTCATGCTTCAAAACATGAATTCAAACATAAGCGATCATAAAAATAAATAAATGATTAATTAAACATTATCAATAGCGTTTGAAATTCTTTTAATAGTCCAAAACAAATTTATTTTACTTTAACCACGTGTTGACGTTAAAAACTTTTTCATATATAACTAGCTGGACCCGTCCACCGGCGTTGCCCGGGAGAAATATAAAAGAATTAATTAAAATTTGTCAACATCCGACAGAACGTATTAATTTAATGTTTAAAATAATTGTCGGTTTGGAATTGTTGAAGTGTGAAAGAAGGTTGTAGGAGTCTTCCTGGCCATCCCATGGTACCTGTATTTCCCAAACACCCGCTCTATGATAATGAGCACTTTTAAAATTAAAGAGGCCTACAGAGCCCTATTAAATCCAATCTCCCTTCTGCTATCTTTATATAGAAGTTCCATTTTTTGTGAGGAAAGAAAAAAAGAAAAATGAGTATGCCTCCTGAGCACTACTGAAACACACAAATATAATTAAAGAGTCTGCAGAGCACTAATAAACCATGTGTGTTCGAAGAGAAATGATGATATTCACAATAGTTAAAAGTACTACCTATGACATTGATTTCTTTTCGAAAAAAAATCCATAATCCTCCCTTCCCCTCCTCCCTCGTAGGCAAAAGTTTAACAATGTAAAAAAAAAAAAATGTGTGTGTCGACTGGGGTTGAACCCTAAAGCTCTCGGTCTAGGATCTACGGCGATAACCACTTAGCCACAAAAGCGATTCAAAAATCTATTGAAAAATAGGTCAGTAAAACTAAGCATGTAGCTGGACTGCATTTTATATTACGATCCGAAAGGCGACCAAATGTTGGGTCCACCAGTCACACGTTTTGGGTCATTGCTATACGAAGAAATAGATGTTTTTTTTCTCCAATTTTTGGATATTATGTGTGTGAAAGGTGTAGGATTCAAGAAATGTCAACTTTATGCAAGTCTGTCTCGTAGCTTGGAGTATATTGACTTAATTCAGAAGTCGAGTCGCTGAAGAAATTGTAGCCGCCATCTTGAATAATGAAACACTGCAAGGAACTATGTTCGTTAATTGCATTCTCTAAAAACCGGAATGAGTATAAATGTATACGTAATGGGTAGAAATAACGTAATCTGATATTCTCGAAAATCAGCGAGATTAGAGGGAGCTTCACTTTAATGTGTGCGTAATATTTTGTATTATGTAGTAAATTAATAGTAGACAAATCGTAAATATTAACGGACACTTTTTTGAAAAGTAGATGTTGTTTATTAGTTCCCGGTGTCAATGGGGAGAGTGTCAGTACTGAAGTATTAGAGGGAAAAGTTTTTGCTACCACCTATATGGAGTATGATTTCAGGAGAATCGAAGATGGTGGGCTAAAAGTAATATGTAGTGTTAGCTCGAGAAAAATAATAACAAATTTACTAAACCATGATCGAGTAAATAAGCGTAATATAGTGGTGAGTTTAGTAGCCTGTAATGCATGTGTGTGGTTATTTTCCTATTCTTCAAAAAGGTACAGGGGAAAAATCGTCTTAACTTTATACATTAGATATATACTAGAATTTTGGGCACGTATATATATATATATATATATATATATATATATATATATATATATAGGAGGGCGAAACTCGAGTCTAGGACTTCTGGTTTGTTTCTTTCATAGGTTGTGGACTGCGGCGTTGTCTGATTGTGGAAATAATTATATATATCATCTCACATTAAAAAAAAAAATCTAATATATATATATATATATATATATATATATATATATATATATATATATATATATATATTTGTAAATATTAAAGTGTTTATACATACAGACGATCTCGTTTCGGGTTTTCTACCCTCATCAGTGCAGGAGTGGCGATTGCAAGCAATTCGTAAATTCAGCCTAGAATAATGAACCTAACGCCAATGCCCACGAAAAATCACCACAGACAGTAATTGAAATTAACATACACTTACCCGAGAGGCGGGGGCAAGCGTCATGTTGTCGATAGTGTTCAACGCTCACGCAGAACTTTACTAAATCGCAGAATAACAACAATCTTGTAATCTCAAACAGGGCTCTACTATTAAGACTGTTAAATCTAATAATAATATAAATATATATATATATATATATATATATATATATATATATAGACAAACTGTCTATGCCCGGAGGGTCTAGTCAACACATTTGAAAAAAAAAAAAAAGAAAAAAGTGTGACAAACCAAGCGCCGGACAAAGCCTCTTACGGGCCTTGATAGTTTGTCATATATATATATATATGAGAGAGAGAGAGAGAGATAGTTGGTCTGTCACGCTTGTATATATATATATATATATATATATATATATATAAAACTATTTCATGTATCCACATAAAATATAATAAGGAGATATAATTTTTTTATGTATCAATTTTCAGTATTTACTTCAACAGTGCTTGATACGTAAGTAGAACTAGGTAGTAAGCTATGAAAATATATTTATGGCAATTAAGCTACACAGAGGCTCCCGCGTTTCATCCCCGGGGGGAATCTTCAGGCTAAATATATATATATATATATATATATATAAATATATATATATTTAGTTGGTCTGTCACGCTTATATATATATACATTATATATATATAAGCGTGAGCTGTGAAACAGCGAAACAGGCTGTATGTGGATGACTATATACATTATATATATATATATAGTTGGTCTGTCACGCTTTATATATATATATATATAGTTGGTCTGTCATGCTTTATATATATATATATATAGTTGGTCTGTCATGCTTTATATATATATATAGTTGGTCTGTCATGCTTTATATATATATATATAGTTGGTCTGTCATGCTTTATATATATATATATAGTTGGTCTGTCATGCTTTATATATATATATATAGTTGGTCTGTCATGCTTTATATATATATATATATATATATATATAGACAAACTGTCTAGGCCCGGAGGGTCTAGTCAACATAAAAAAGGTGTGACAAACTGAGAGACGGACAAAGCCTCTTACGGAGATGTATGGACGCATTTGAAAATGCTATTTCAAGCATGACAGATCATTGTAAGAAATAAATATAAATATAGATTGTAAGAAGTAAATAATTAGTTTGGGATAATTTAAGGCAAAAAAAAAAAACGTAAGATAAAGAAAAATGCTAACATAAAATAATAATGCAGATTATTTGGATCCGCGTTCTCATCTTGGCTATTATTCTCACAGCGTTTCGACTGATTATGACTTAGCACCTTTATCCGGTGCAAAGTAGTAATAAAGAGTCATACTAAGTGACGACAGTCTTCTGGAGGTTGAGGGTTCAATCCTCAGCATAGGCGATTCGAAGTATATAATTAAGAATCTATTAAGACTTCTACCTGGTCATGGCTGACGGAACAAGAACAATCTACCCCCGTGGATTAAATAAAGGATTCAGTTAGAAATTCCATACACATTCTCGAGTTCTACAAAACCCATCTGAAGAAAGTCGAAGGTTACATCGGCCGAAACGTTGTGAAAACAACAACCAAGATCAGAACAGTATTCCAAATAATACAAGTTTATCAAACCATAAAATGATGATATCCGAGGGCGGATCAAAAAGTTTGCGGATTTTTTTTAGTAGCAGTAAAATTATCAAGTTTAAACATGTCAGAACACTTTAGTAGCAGTAAAATTATCAAGTTTTAAACATGTCAGAACACTTTAGTAGCAGTAAAATGATCAAGTTTAAACATGTCAGAATACTTTAGTAGCAGTAAAATTATCAAGTTTAAACATGTCAGAACACTTTAGTAGCAGTAAAATTATCAAGTTTAAACATGTCAGAATACTTTAGTAGCAGTAAAATTATCAAGTTTAAACATGTCAGAATACTTTAGTAGCAGTAAAATGATCAAGTTTAAACATGTCAGAATACTTTAGTAGCAGTAAAATTATCAAGTTTAAACATGTCAGAACACTTTAGTAGCAGTAAAATTATCAAGTTTAAACATGTCAGAACACTTTAAAAGCAGTAAAATTATCAAGTTTAAACATGTCAGAATACTTTAGTAGCAGTAAAATTATCAAGTTTTAAACATGTCAGAACACTTTAGTAGCAGTAAAATTATAAAGTTTAAACATGTCAGAAAACTTTAGTAGCAGTAAAATTATCAAGTTTAAACATGTCAGAAAACTTTAGTAGCAGTAAAATTATCAAGTTTTAAACATGTCAGAATACTTTAGTAGCAGTAAAATTATAAAGTTTAAACATGTCAGAAAACTTTAGTAGCAGTAAAATTATCAAGTTTAAACATGTCAGAAAACTTTAGTAGCAGTAAAATTATCAAGTTTAAACATGTCAGAACACTTTAAAAGCAGTAAAATTATCAAGTTTAAACATGTCAGAACACTTTAAAAGCAGTAAAATTATCAAGTTTAAACATGTCAGAACACTTTAAAAGCAGTAAAATTATCAAGTTTTAAACATGTCAGACCACTTTAGTAGCAGTAAAATTATCAAGTTTAAACATGTCAGAACACTTTAGTAGCAGTAAAATTATCAAGTTTAAACATGTCAGAACACTTCACTGGGTGTTTAGCTTGCTTTTAGTTACCTGTAAGCCTCTGTTTTGTTCGGACCCTTTTACAGAGAAGATACTTTTAAGACTATGGAATACACATATTTTGAGATAAGGTCGAATATCAAATGTTTGGTAAATCTCGAATGGAAAGGGACACAAAATGCACACGATGCATATCTAAAAAACTAGAGGTGATGAGTAAAAACGGATTTCGAATTTGAATTCAGCACCCAAAAATTAGGTAAAACTGGGTATTTTTGTGCTTGCTTCAATTTTTTTGTAAACCAGTGTTATTGATGCGTTTAAAGGAAAAAAGCGCCAGAAAACGGCCGCAAATTAAGAAAAAGGTGCTCTTTCACCAAGATTATGCACTGTCACCAGTCGATCGCAAAACTACATGAATTGCATTTCTAATTTCCTCTGCAGCCTCGGTAATCACTCAAAAATCGAAAATTAAACAGAATCACAGATAATAACTAGCCAATCAAGTGAAAATTGAACGGTATATTTTCATTACCAGTATTTTTGTTTAATTTTCGATTTTTGTTTGATTTTCGAGGCTTCGCGTGGCTGTAATTAAGTCACCATTTTTTTTTTTTTTGTTCTAACTTAACAGAATTGACACTACTTTTGTATTTAACTAACAAAAACGCTTTATAATTAGTTTTAAAAAAACAAAAAAACTTATGCATTGTGGTGGACTTAAATTCCTAATTAAATTATATTTTTAAATAGCATTTAAAAAAAAAATTATTTGCATTTTTGATTGCGATAAATATTCGATTAACATTTAAAAAATAATAATAATGTGTTAATCAGGCAGAAGCGAAAAGAGACAGACACGCGCACTTTTATTAATATAGAGATTTTGGAAATCATCCTTTTCAAATTTAAATGTTTATTTTTGATTATGTAGTCATGGTTTATTGCACCATTTATCACCTAATTTTCAAGAAAACACTTTCAGAACAAAAGCAAAATAACTAAATAAATGCTTAAACATAAAAATCAATCAAGTATTCTGATTCAATTCTATTAAAAATGGGCAAAACAAAACAAAAATTAGAAATACATTTTTTGGTGCTTCTGCATGATGACAACAAAACGAAATTTCCTTCCTTATTTCTAGGAGAGTGAATCGTAAGGGGAGATAATTTGATTTTGTTTTTTTGGGAGGGGAGAGAATTCAAACTGTCTTAATTCTTTTCTTAATTTTCTGAAAATGGATGTCAATGCGTTAAATCTTCATCGTCGTTGGACGTTATATCTTTTAACTCCGCAACCTTGGTTAATACATAACTAAACTAGCCAATAATTTAATATTCATCAAAAGAACATGGTTGCAAGCGATTAAAACATTTACTAAAATTTAAATTTAAAAACTTTAAAAAATAAATTACAATTTTATTCTAAGACTAAAAATTAATTTGATCCAAAAAATAAATTACAATTTTATTCCAAGACTAAAAATTAATTTGATCCAAAAAATAAATTACAATTTTATTCCAAGACTAAAAATTAATTTGATCCAAAAAATAAATTACAATTTTATTCCAAGACTAAAAATTAATTTGATCCAAAATGTGTTTGAAAACCAAACGAAATGAAATTTTTCCAGGGATATGGAGTCAGAACACAAAACTTTTGACTGACTCCTCTTTATATAACTAAAGTTATGACCCACAAATCGTTATGCGAGTGAAAATTCAACTGGTGTCAGAATCGGTATAGTTTTATTGTTTTACCGACTCCAACTGGATTTTTTGACGGACCCTATAATTTTACAGTTGAACCTATAAATGAAGGAGTTAGACAACTATTATTGAAACTATGCTCACAAAGCCCCAAAATAAACTTTCGTTCAATTGTACTATAGGGGCCATTGAAATATCTCACCAAAAATGTTGGATAAAATCGATTCTTTGCATTACAATGAATTCTTGCCCTGAAATAAAATTCTAATTTCATTTTTAACATAAATAAAATTTAACTTTAATGCCAAATTATTTTTTACTCTTTATTGCAATTTTCTATTCGAGAATTTGTTATTTTTAAATTATCAACTGGTATGTTTTACTTTTGAATTCATTAAAACTTTTTTTTTGTCTAAAAGTTCGTTTTTTGTATCAAAATTGTGTGTGTGTGTGTGTGTGTGTGTGTGTGTGTGTGTGTGTGTGTGTGTAATAAAATTTTAGTAAATATATATTTTATGTATGAAAAAAAAAAAAAAGGAATGCTCGCCAGCGCTTAAAATAATTAATTAAAATCAAATTCTTAAGACTTTAAAAAGTAAATGATAATTTTATTTCTGGCTAAGAAATACAATTTAACACGAGCAATCAATTTAATCTAAAAATGTGGACAAATAACCAAGCAAAATGGTATTTAAACAAATGAACCTAAGCTTTCTTTTAAAAAAAAAAAATTTATTTTTTTGTGTAAAAGTTCGTTTTTTGTATCAAAATTTTGTTCTTTGTGTTTTTGCTTCATTTTACTTCAGTGGAAGTTCTCAGAAATAACACTTGATCTCTTTATGAGATACATAGATATCCTAATGTTCCATTAAAGTTTTCCTTTACCTGTCAAACGTCAAGTTAGTAAAGAAGTGAAGAACATTAATTTTTGCTCTCCCTAATTCAACACTTGATTATGTTATAGTATATCTTTCTTTTTGGTCTCTTGATCTTACCGGATTTCACGACAAGAATTCATCTAGTCTGGTGGAGTATCCAGCTAAGTGTTGTTACTTGAGGTAACATGACTTGGAGAAGATGCACCATTCCTTGTATAGCCGTGTCGAGAGAATCTCATTTGGATTTTGAATATTTGGTTAACTTGTAGGTGTAAGTATCTTCATGTCAGGTTGTCCTGACAAACCCTTTTACAAAGAAACCGAAGACACTCAAGGACGGTGTCTAGTAGGTAATTCAAACTCTCCTGTTCTTTGTGTGTGTGTAATAAAATTTTAGTAAACATATTTTTATGTATGAAAAAAAAATAAGCAATGGTCGCCAGCGCTTAAAATACTGAATTAAAAATCAGATTCTCAAGACTTTAAAAAGTAAACGATAATTTTATTTCAGGCTAGAAATACAATTTAAGACGAGCAATCAATTTAATTTAAAATGTGGGCAAATACTAAACTAAATGGTATTCAAACAAATGAACCTAAACTTTTTTTTCAACAAAGTCGCTAAAAAAGAAATTTTTTTTTTTAAAAATGTACGTTAACAAAATGTGAAGGAAAATATGAAAGTGGTAAAAAACCTGCAATATTGTAATGCCTCCAGTGTTGAACAACGGTTGGGCACTTTTCAAAGGAATCGTCGTAAAAAAGATCCCGGAAAAAAAAAAAAAATGTAGTTTGTGTTAAAGGAAAAAAGAAAGGCGGCAACGATTTCTTTGCACTGCTCTTAAGTAAACAAGCAGAACGCGTCTAATGATTAAAGAAAATCGAAGGAGAAAAGACAGGTGGGTTACACGAAAGGGGGGGGGTACGAGAGAAGCAGTTAGAGTGTAGCCGAGTGTGTGGGGGATATGGATATATGAAAGCTGACGGGCAGATGAAAAAAAAAAAAAAACGTGTGTTGAGGTGTCAAACAGCGAGAATGGGTGGGATAGAGCTAGAAAAAACAAATAGTGCATTTGTTTCAGTAAATCAATGAAATATATATATTCATAAAAAGCTTTTAGCCATTTATACATGAAAAAAAAAATAACAATATAAATGCATTCAGCATTAATAATAGAATGCAAGCTATAGAAAAAAAAAAACAATTTACATACACCATACACGAGAAACGCCATCCAAAGAAACAGCCCCCACTGCTAACAATACAGAAGCATTCCACCCTTCCATATTCTAAGTGAGAGCAATACTATACTAACACTATACATATATATCTATAAAAGTATAAAAATATACTTATGGTAAATGACGAGTAAAAATATATGTATGATAAGTGTGCTACACTGAAACGGGTAGGTTAAATGCATGGATTTACATTCTGCACTCCTTTTTATAGTCAAGTAGTGTCCACTCCAATCTTCAACCAATTAGAGTCATTGATTTTATTGCCTCATTTCCACCACTCCTTCCATATTCATCTCCATCAACCAATAAATTTTCCCCTCGCTTGTTTTTTTAAAGATTTTAGCGCTCTTTATTTTTAAGAGAGTCAAACACACAAAAACTGATCGTAGTTACTTTGCTTCTACGATTTAGTATATTTTTGTACGTCTTTAAACTTTACGATTTCTAGTTTCTCGCTCAGACATAATCTACATGGTTTGACTAGAAATCTAAATACCTTAGCTCACCTCAATTTTTTCCACTCAACTACTGGAGATCATCTGCTTTATTTAATTTCCTAAAAATGGTTAGATACTGACGTACTTACTATATCTATGTTTCTTGGTATTAAATTTATTTTTGTGATTATATCTTTTTTTAAAGTCTAATGCGGTTTCCCCGATATAAGATTCTTTGTTATTCAAGTTTTCAGTAATATATACTGTGCTTTGATAGATTATGATTTTTGCTAAACAATTATTTTCTAGAGGGAAATTTATCCTTATTTTACAGTTACATTTTTTTCCTCAGTTTTACTTTTATTTATTTCTATCTGAATTATTGCTATTTCTATCAGAGTCATTACTTTTTTTTAAAAATTATTTTGTTGTATTCACTAGAAGTTCTCACAGGAGTTATTACCGGTGATTGTTCACTCTTAAAAACAGGTCGTGTTTCCTTGAATCTGGGTGACAATAAGTTTCCTCAGATTTCCAGCACTCTCCGCTTCTTTCGATCACTGTTGTAAATCACGTTGCATTCTCACAACAGCTGTTTACAATGGCTGGTAACAGCCATTAGGTTTTCTGGAGTTTGAGTGGCAATAAGCGTTAAGACTTCAGTACTCTTTGTAGACTGCAATTGGGGGGGGGGGGCCAGATGGTACTCTCCCTCTTCAGAATAATTTAAATTTTATCCATTCCATTCATCATTTTCAATCTTCTCATAATATTCTTCATCATTCAACCGACAATCCATCCATTTCATTAACCCTTATTCTCGAGTTGATTTTGGCCTTGATAAGTGGTGACTCATTAGTATAATCAAATCCTCTCATAATATTCTTCATCATTAAACTGGCAATCCATCCATCTCATTAACCCTTATCCTCGAGTTGATTTTGGCCTTGATAAGTGGTGACTCATTAGTATAATCAAATCCTCTCATAATATTCTTCATCATTCAACCGACAATCCATCCATTTCATTAACCCTTATCCTCGTGTTGATTTTGGCCTTGATAAGTGGTGACTCATTAGTATAATCAAATCCTCTCATAATATTCTTCATCATTCAACCGACAATCCATCCATTTCATTAACCCTTATCCTCGAGTTGATTTTGGCCTTGATAAGTGGTGACTCATTAGTATAATCAAATCCTCTCATAATATTCTTCATCATTCAACCGACAATCCATCCATTTCATTAACCCTTATCCTCGTGTTGATTTTGGCCTTGATAAGTGGTGACTCATTAGTATAATCAAATCCTCTCATAATATTCTTCATCATTCAACCGACAATCCATCCATTTCATTAACCCTTATCCTCGAGTTGATTTTGGCCTTGATAAGTGGTGACTCATTAGTATAATCAAATCCTCTCATAATATTCTTCATCATTCAACCGACAATCCATCCATCTCATTAACCCTTATCCTCGAGTTGATTTTGGCCTTGATAAGTGGTGACTCATTAGTATAATCAAATCCTCTCATAATATTCTTCATCATTCAACTGGCAATCCATCCATCTCATTAACTTGAATGGCTTTTGGCCTTGATAAACGATTATTTCTTAGTAAATAAAAATAAAAATGTCAGTTCACTTCCAATTGAAAAATTAAAAACTCAAATCCAGTCTCATATTTTCTGAATCGTATATCATGCCAACAAAATCAAACATACTTTTAAATATTTTGCCATCCATGTTTGACAGAATGTTAGGAGCATAAATGGACATAAATATACATTTTAGATTCAATTGGGTCAAACATCAAAATATTAAATTGTATTTAATATTTTGATTTTTTTGTACATTTGTAAAATTTCACGTCATTTTGTTGAACGTCCGTTTTACATGCTGACATGTGTTGGACAGCATTAAGTAATTGACTTCCAAACTAAATTATCTCTGGCCTAGTCTTTATTTATCCCTCTTTCTCTTAAGTCTATTTTTATCACTTCCTCCCGAGTTTTCCTTGGTCTTCCTCTGTGAACTGAACCTGCTACCTCAACTGTTCTACATCTACTGACCCCAAAGCACTCTCATCCATTCTTTCAACGTATCCATCCCATCGAAGTCTACTCTTCTTCACACATCCACCTATACTGTCCAGATTTTATCTTCCTCTGAGGTCATCAGATCTAAGCCTGTTTTTAAGACTCATTACACATCCATCGTATCATTTATCATATCATTTCTCTCCATGCATTACATATCCTCAAGGTTTCACTTCCATACATCATCACACTGCATACATATGCCTGATAGACTCTTCCGTTGGTCGACAGTGATAACGCTCTTCTGTTTAGTAAAGACACATTTTCCCTGAACTTATTCCATCCACTCCTAACTCTTGCAATCACACAAGCACCAGCTCCTCCCTGTGCTCCAAGGGTATCACCAAGGTAACAAAACTTCTCGACAACCTCAATAGCTTCTCCATCCAGATATACTTTCTCCACATCTGAGTTCTCATCCGTCTCCATTGTCTTTCACTTCTTGCACATAAACTGGTTATTCTCTTGCAACCTATCAGTAGTTCCAATGCACTTCTCGCATACACAATACTTACAGATACCACAAAAAATTGAAGGGAACTTTTCTTTTGGGGAACTTTCTAACATTAGAACCATTGATCATCACTTTGGTCTTGGTAATATTCACTCTCAGACCTTTACTTTCCATAGCATTTCTCCAAGTCTTTAACTTAAAAAGAAGGTCTTCCAATGTTTTACAGACAAGTACTAAATCATCAACATACAACATCCCTTCTTGACAACCCATACAAAACTCTCTGGACAACATTTCTAAGACACAAATAACAAGCAACAGACTCAATACAGAACCCGGATGTACTCCTACTTTAACATTAAAGTTGTCACTGAATGTGTTGTTAATGCTTTGGAGTATTTTTATATATTGTTTGAACAATATTCACCGACCACTCATTTGCCCCGAGTTTACACAAAGCCCGCCACACAACCTCTCTTGGCACTCTGGCAAAAGCTTTCTCTAGATCCACAAAAGCAAAATATAGGTTCTTATTATTATTGCATTTGCCACAGAATAAACACAGCACCAGTGGTACTTTGTCCAGGCATAAAACCAAACTGCAGTTCATCTATGCTTATCTGACTTATTATTTGCTGCTCAATTATTCTCTCAACCACTTTCAGGACTTGATCCATCAACTTGATCCATCAATTTGATCGACCAACTTTAAACCACTGTAATTACCTCTATCATGTGCTTCCCCTTTACCCTTGTAACAATTCACCACTGTACTAATGCTTCTAACAAGCTTTTTTATTGTAAGGGTAAAGAACTTTGGTAGTAGCTTTCTGAGTTGGCCTCCAGGGGTGTCTCCATGCATCCCAGTACTATGTGATGCACAAAATATCTCGATAATACCCTGTTAAACCACCCCACCTAATAAATCAGTATCGTCCGGGCCTTTGGGTCTGGATTTACGCCGGTCTATTAGGGGTTGTCTTGTCCTGTGCAGTTCTAGGAGGTGCACCCTCCCAGGCTTTGCCTCCCCTCTTTGGGGAGGAGTAAGTTTATTGCTTACTGTCTGAGGCGCCCCTACCGGGGAATGCCGACAGGGCTGCCCAGGCAATTTTTAAATGGCCAGAGTGCTCACTTTCTCGGGCGCTGGCTTTTAAAACCCCACTTTCCCGACCCGATCTTGGGTCACATCTTACTTGTGGGAGTAAGATAAAACTGGCCTTGTGCCTAATTCCTGGGGAGGAGTAAATAAATACCCTGTTAATGTGCTTAAATGGACAGAGAGAGAATACGGCTGATCTAGAGCAGTAAATGTTGACCACAAATCTTGCTATTCAACGGGTAGTAGTAGTAGTTCCAGTTGCGCTCATCAACAAACCGATGATCTCGTTCTGAGCACAGCACGGCTTTGCAGAGGATCATAACTGATTTACTAAATAGTCACTTGAAGACTCAAGGCAAAGCAAGGCAATTAGTTTTACTAATGGAACCAGAGGCACCAACAACTATAGGAATAACAATGACTTTTGTCTTCTAAAGTTGCAATATGCACTGAAATATACATTTGTATAATTGATCGATACATTTTTGATGGGTAGCATGCTGTTTACTTTGAAATATTTAGCATAGCAAAAAGCTAATAACTAAAACAGTGACAACAAATTTCTATCTAAGAACGTGAAAAACGAAAAAAACAAAAACAATTAGAAAATGTTCTTTCTAAATTTAGTACAAGACAAGATTTGCAGCATCCGCTTTCTGTGACTTTGAACAAAAAAAAAAATATATAATCGTTTGATTGGTTTAGAAGGCGGTTTGCTTGTAAATCTTAAATTTATTTTTTTCTTTCGTAAACATTTGTTGAATTTTTTTCTTAAAATATTTTTACAAAATATAAAGAATAGATATTCTCAAGATATGTCCATTTAATCTGTTTAAGAGACGGAAATACTATATCAAATTTAAATGTGACCAACTGACCAAAATTTCTATTTTAAATTGCAGTGTGACAAACTGAGAAAAATGCTATTTCAAATTTAAATGTGACAGACTGAGAAAAATGCTATTTCAAATTTAAATGTGACAAATTCTATTTTAAACTGCAATGTGACAGACTGAGAAAAATGCTATTTCAAATTTAAATGTGACAAATTCTATTTTAAACTGTAATGTGACAGACTGAGAAAAATGCTATTTCAAATTTAAATGTGACAAATTCTATTTTAAACTGTAATGTGACAGACTGAGAAAAATGCTATTTCAAATTTAAATGTGACAAATTCTATTTTAAACTGCAATGTGACAGACTGAGAAAAATGCTATTTCAAATTTAAATGTGACAAATTCTATTTTAAACTGTAATGTGACAGACTGAGAAAAATGCTATTTCAAATTTAAATGTGACAAATTCTATTTTAAACTGTAATGTGACAGACTGAGAAAAATGCTATTTCAAATTTAAATGTGACAAATTCTATTTTAAACTGCAATGTGACAGACTGTAAAAATGCTATTTCAAATTTAAATGTGACAAATTCTATTTTAAACTGCAATGTGACAGACTTTGTTCCCATATATATTTAGATCATGTGTTACTACTATTATATCCTGAATTACATCATATGATAATTATTTATTTTCTGTAGCCACTTAAAAATACTTTTTCTTTATTGTTAATATTGTTGTTTACAGTTTTTTTTGTTAAAGATTAGTTTATTAATTGACAATTATTGAGAGAGAGAGAGAAAATCCTAAACATCTGTACAAATTAAGATTTTTAAAAATCAGCTCCCTGCACGTAAAATTCAAGTTTGAAAATAAAATAAAATAAAATTAAAATAAACCTATTCATCCATATTACAGAATTAACCTTTGCCATTCTCATTTGTGTGTTGTAGTGTCTTCTGTATTCTCCTTTTCATCTACAGGAAGAGAATATCTGAAATCGAAGAGTGCCTCGTCGACAGTGGGGCGGGAGTCTTAGCGCAAGCAAGGGTTGAAAAATCAACATTGAAAAATGTAAATATTGATATCTGCTAATCAAGTCCACACAAAATCTGCTGCTTCTACTTCCTAACACCGTAGGGAAGTAGTTATCCAAGAATGTCAAAGAATTGTAACTTTAAAACTTACTTTTTCAAACCTTTTATCTTTAATAATCTGTCCCCAAAAAAGATAGTTTTTTTAATTTTATTTTTAACATTAACAAAACAGTTCAAATATTATTCAAGTCTTTAAATTGAAGAAAAAGTTATCCAAGAATGTCAAAGAATTTTAACTTTAAAACTTACTTTTTCAAACCTTTTATCTTTAATAATCTGTCCCCAAAAAAGATAGTTTTTTAAAATTTTATTTTTAACATTAACAAAACAGTTCAAATATTATTCAAGTCTTTAAATTGAAGAAAAAGTTATCCAAGAATGTCAAAGAATTTTAACTTTAAAACTTACTTTTTCAAACCTTTTATCTTTAATAATCTGTCCCCAAAAAAGATAGTTTTTTTAATTTTATTTTTAACATTAACAAAACAGTTCAAATATTATTCAAGTCTTTAAATTGAAGAAAAAGTTATCCAAGAATGTCAAAGAATTTTAACTTTAAAACTTACTTTTTCAAACCTTTTATCTTTAATAATCTGTCCCCAAAAAAGATAGTTTTTTAAATTTTATTTTTAACATTAACAAAACAGTTCAAATATTATTCAAGTCTTTAAAATGAAGAAAAAGTTGGAAACAAATTAATTTTCTAGAAATGGGAGGTTTTTTTTAAGTATAAAATATATTCTACAAGTATAAATAAATTATAGTGTAATAACAAAGTAATGATCAGATACGCAATGTTGAGTCGGATCAGACTCGGCATATTAGCTCCGATACGTTGTTGGTGAGGCTGAATATACTAAAGATGATGAACTCCTGGTGATCATATTTCTGAATTTTTGAGATGAGGATTGATAATTTATATCATTTGGGTTATTCAGACTACATTTCTCATCTTTAGCGTTATCATCACAATGTTTCGGCCACTGTAACCTCTGGCCTTCTTCAGGTGTATCTCTTCGAACTTGGAAATATTTCTGTGTAACTCGGGAATCTGGACGGAATTTCGAATGGAACCCTTTATTTAATCCACGGGGGTAACATGACGGAACAGGTCAGCCATACTAGAACTGTCCGCAAGGACCCGTGGCGCAGTGGATATAGAACTGAATTTAACTTAGTACTAAGTGATAGTCATCTAAAAGGTTGAAGGTTCAATCCTCTGTGCGGGCAATAAGAAGAATTGCAAATTACTGAAGACTTTTCTCGGGGTCATGGCTGACGGAACAAGAGCATGCTACCCCCGTGGATTAAATAAAGGGTTCTGTTCGAAATTCCGTCCAGATTCCTGAGTTCGAAAAGACACACCTGAAGAAGGCCAGAGGTTACAGCGGACGAAACGTTGTGATGATAACACTCAAGATGAGAAATGTAGTCTGAATGGTGATCAGTCAGGTACGTTGGTTTGGCCACGTTGAAAGGAGCAACTCTCGCATAAGAAAATGCAGAGATCTTGAGATGGAAGGCAGGAGGAAAGTTGGACGACCCAAGAAAATTTGGATGCAGATCATCAACAAGGATCTTAGACAACAGTGGAATTTGTTGAATGGAATCAATCCTCAAGAGCACCAAGCTTGGAGAATGCAAAAAAAACATTACACCAAGGAGGTGGGGGGGGGGGGGTGATGATGATGATGATGATGATGATTTTTTTTTCTTTCTTTTTTCTTTTTAGTTGCATTAGGCTACAGAATGCATACATTTTATGCTGGGTAGATAGTAATTTAAACTTATATTTTCACTGCAGAAAAATGTTTTACCACAGAAAAATGTTTTACGTGAACCATAGACCTGAAAATTCTTCAATGCTTTTTGCTTAATAAATGTTATGATAAACATCCAGGATCATCTCCCTCTTAAAAGAACTCTGATAATGCAAGGATGGCTGCCTTGCATGCTACAGTAACAATAAAAAAAAGCATAGCACTGTAATCTTTGTCTTAACTCTTATATATAAAGTATATATTATTTGTGATAAATAGCTTTTTTAACAAAAAGGTGGATAAACAAATCTGTTTGGGTTTGTCAGATAAAAAAAAAAATATTTTCCATCGATTTTAATATTTAGTCCTAATCAATATTTTTTTTATTATTATTAGTTATCAATAGAGGAAGGGGCGAAGGAGCTTTCACCCTCATAGCCAGAAGTCCTGATACTGCTACTCAAATTACCAGGTACTATTTTTATAACCGACAAATATTGGGATATTCACTGATGAAAAAGAGAGAACGGAAGTCTTCATTTTCCACTTTTTCTTTCCTTCTCTGCTTTCTTTTGTTGCGCTTGTGAAGAGATTTATCTTCCTCCCACAGCGGTAAGATGTGACACAAGGTCGGGAAAGTGGGATTTGAAAAGCCACCAGTGCACAGAAAGAATGCAGCTCTTCTGGTTCTAAGCAACCGTGAGACACAGTTCACAACACAGAATTGATTTGGTGACTCGAACAGTTTACAAGATGTTTTTATACTTCAAAGCCAAAGTTATGAGTTCGAACCTAAACTGAGCATAAGTATTTGTACTCAGAGTTTGTCCAAAAAACATCGCAAATTACGATATTAAGCAGATTGTTTTGTATTACTTTTTTTTCTGCAATTCTCTGTAATTGTGTCTAATAAACCCTCGATTCTGCGGTAAATCTTGGTTATTCAGTGCAATAAATTTATCGAATAGAATTAAATATTCGTAAGTAACACAAACCAGCCTAGTTTAGAGTGTGAAAATTCACTTGAATTTCAAACCAGTTTAGAAAATGGGTAAAAATAGTGAAATTCACTTGGATTTCAAACCAGTTTAGAAAATGGGTAAAAATAGTGAAATTCACTTGGATTTCAACTTGTGATATCTTGTTGACTTTACTAGATGAGAATTTATTAAATAGAAATTTAAATATTTTACAAATGAAAAAAAATTATATAAAAGGGGAAAACGTCAAACATTAATATCCCAGGAATCTAACAACACATTAAATAATAGTTAACTAATAAAATATTGAGAAGGAAAATGGGGTGGCGAATAATAATTAATTAAAAACCAACATGCAAGCATCAGAAAGTTGCATCGGATGTCTGGCTGGCTTGGTAGGCTGAGAGCAGGTTCAAGGCATTTCCACGAATTGTGGCAATGGAGAGGCGCTCGTAAAGCTGAGTAAATTCACGATGGTTCCCGGTGTGACATGTCATTAATAGACCAAGACTGACAGGGAGGTCACGCGTGGCGGGACATATCACTCACGGCGATCGGTTGAAATACAAATCTGTCGAGAAGACCAACATATTTTGACTGCTTGCGGCTCTCTGCTGACAATGCTGCATGTCCAGGGTTTGTTGCCGATTCTTTCACTGACGAGGGCGCAAAAGTGTCGACACAAGTCGCATCTCATATAAGTCACTTGCCGTTTGCAAAGGGAAACACCGTCAGGCCGTTTGCCATCCCCTCTATCGAGGCCAACTGGTTCGAGGATCGACGGGAAGCCAGCGATGTCTCGGGCTCGTTGGACGATATCCTGAATATTGATGGCAAACTTTCAAATAATGAAAACTCTCAACATGTCAAGTTTTCGCAGTAAGTAAAAGAAAACCCCAGGCGGATAAGCATGAATAAGAAAGGAAAAAAGGAATCTGCTTCGGTTGTGGTCCAGCGAGGAAATATCAAACCAAGCAGAACGGCAAGAAATGCGTCAGAAGAATCAATGTTCTTAAACGGTGAGTAAAAGGCGGCGGGGAATGTCGTAATCTAGGCCACAGATTAAAATAATCGTATGAAAGTTTGTTTTTTTGTTGTTTTGTTTTTTAACTTAGTTCACCCCAAACAAGGTAGGACGCCGCTGTAGACGTAAGGGGCTACTGAAAATTAGGAATGAAAGTTTAGGGGGTCATCCTAAATTGTGAACTATGCAGCGAGATGTCTGTTTGCATTAGTTTTAAATTTTGCATGTCAGTACAGTCGGGGAAACAGGGAGCAGAGAGGGAGTTCCAGAGGCCGGCAGCACTAGGAAAGAAGCTATTGGAGTAGAAGGTTCTCTGGCATCTGGGGACCTCCACAGTGAATGGATGGGACGTATCTGATTGTCGGGTTGGTCTAGTGTATTTACGGGGGCACTAGTGCAGCAAGTTCATCAGATCACACTCCATTGAAGTACTTGTAAAACAAGCACAAGGATGCAACATTGCAGTGATGGGACATGGGCTGGAGCTTAGTGGATAGTGAAGGACCTATTAGATTAGCGACTCTTTTTTGTCTAAGAGGAAGAGACTAGTGGATGGTGCACCAGCCCAAATGTGGCAACAATACTCCATGCATGGGCGGATGGTGGCTTTGTAGAGATACAGGACAATGTCAGGTGTGAGAAGTTTACTAGCACGGTAGTTCATGAGAAAAAAGAACATGTGTATCCAAAGAAGGAGAGAAAGAGAAAAAAAATTTATCAACGAAACAAATATTAAATATACGAATTGTTCAGACAACAGAATTCCTGATTTTTTTTTTTATCTCTATTTATGTGAGATTGAAATGCCAAATTCATATTAAAAATAGTAGAACAATAGCTTTCTAGTATACTGGTCATGTGTTTGTAGTCAACGTATTACAATTAACTAATCTGCATATTGATTTGCAAAAGGACATCTTATTAATTAACCATTCGTTCTTATTATTTTCTAATTCAATGATCGTTTTCATTTTATTATTACACAGCCTTCTAAGTTCTATTAACGCGTATTTAACTTAACATTTTGGGTGAAAGAAGTATTTCCAGTCTTTTGAGGTCAATTTACTTCTGGGGATTGCGATCAGGTTCTACATTGTGAATTAAAAATAATCCCCCACACACACAACGGCTAAGCAAACAAGTCAGTAAGTAACTCCATCTCATTACGAAATTAAATTCCACCATAATGTATTGTAAATACCCCCTCCCCTAATTTTTTACCAATATTTTTTATATCATGGTGGGTGAAATAATCTTTCCGGTCAATTTACTTCTGAGGGTTGCGACATTTGGTTTCTTCAATTTTCCCCAGGCAAGCCTGGGACAAAAGTCACGCTAGTTGGTATAACAAATTCGTTTCTTAGACTAAAGGTTCTGAAGGTCGATGGTTAACCCTAATTTTATAATGTTAAGCAAAACAGATTGTCTGAAGCCATGTAGCAGGATGCTAGTCTATCACCGATTATACTCCCAGCAAAGCTGAGCTTACAGAAAACACAATATTTTTAAATGGTCACCCATCTAAGTACTAATCAGGCTAAACGGTGCTTAACTTCATTCAATGATCTAATTAGAACCGGAGTTAAATCCTATTTTAGTCACCAAAATAATTGACAGTCAAATGAGCTGGTGAGTTTGGCCACCTAACCCTAAACCTAACCATTCCCAAACATTAGCAAACATGGCACATCAATTTTACAGTTGAAGTAACCGGAAATGGTGATCAGAGTTATCTTGCTTTTCGCCACTTCCCCGAACTATAAAACTAAGATGCTCATTCTTATTATAAATTTCATTAGTTTTCTCCTGCCATCACTAACCAGCAGAGCGTTACCACTGTCGACCACGGGAAGAGTCTATCAGGCATGTGTACACAGTGTGATGATGTATGGAAGTAAAATCTGGCAGTGAGGGTTGAGGACATGCGTTGCATGGAGAGAAACGATATGAGAATGATACAATGGATGTGCAATGTGAGGCTTAAAGACAGGCTTAGATCTGATGACCTCAGAGGAAGATTAAATTTGGACAGTATAACGCTAACCCCAAAAAGCCCATTGTAAAAAGTGTGCCGCTGATCCTTATCATAAGCATCAGTGGTTTAACGTCTGTTTTACATGCTGGCATGCGTTGGACAGCTTTTAGAAAGATGGACGGCATTAAGAAATTGACTTCCAAACTAACCTATCTCTGGCCTAGTCTTTCTTTATTCCTCTTTCTCTCAAGTCCATTCTTATCACTTCCTCCCATGTTTTCCTTTGCCTTTCCCTATAAACTGAACCTGCTACCTCAACTGTTCTACATCCACTAACTCTCATCCACTCACTTTACACATCCATCGTATCATTCTCAGATTATTTCTCTACATGCAACGTATGGGCAGGTTTCACTTCCATACATCATCACACTGCTTACACATGCCTGATAGATTCTTCCATTAGTCAACAGTGGTAACACTCTGCTGGTTAGTAATGGCAGAAGTTACCTGAACTGACTTCATACATTCCTAACTTTTGTAATCACACTAGCACCTGCTCCTCTCCGTGCTCCAATGGTATCACCACGATAACAAAACTTTGTAAACCTCAATAGCTTCGGCATCCAGATATACTTTCTCCACATCTGAGTTCTCATCCGTCTCCACTGTCTTACGCTTCTTGCACACAAACTGGTTATCCTCTCTCAACCTACCAGTAATTCGACTGCACTTCTTGTGTATTCAAAGTTTTTATGTAGCACAAAAACTTGAACTGCACCTAACTCCCTTTCCACAAACTGAGCAGGTGAACTTTCCAACTCTACAACCACTGATCATCACTTTCGTCTCGGTAATATTCACTCTCACAGTTTGTACTTCTACTTGAATAGTAAAGCTGTCACTACCTGTGCTGTTAACTCTAACACGACTTTAACCATTTCTGTAGATTGTTTGAACAACTTTTACCAACCACTCATTTGTCTCGAGTTTACGAAACGCCCACCAAACAACCTCTCTTGGTTCTCTGTCAAAAGCTTTCTCTAGATCCACAAAAGCGAAATACAGGCTCTACTCTTTATCAAGATACTTCTCTTGCATTTGTCTCAGAATAAATACAGCACCAGTGGTACTTTGTCCAGGCATAAAACACAACTGCATTTCATCTATGCTTATCTGACTTTTTATTTGCTGCTCAATTATTCTCTCAATCATTTCTTCGCTTACATTTTATTGTGGTGGAATGTTGACATTCTCTTGGCACGCTCAGCTTTACAGATACAGTCAGCTCCCCAGCCCCGCTAAAGGGAACAAAAGGTGGAACGTCCATTTACCTTAATTTCAAGGTTAACTCTGTTCATCCACGATTCTTTCTCGGTTCGATGGAAAGAAATGACATGAGAATGATACGATCGATGTGTAATGTGAGTCTTAAAGACAGGCTTAGATCTGATGACCTCAGAGGAAGATTAAATCTGGACAGTATAGGGAGATGTGTGCAGAACAAGGGAATTCGATGGTATGGCCATGTTAAAAGAATGGATGAGTTATTGAGTTAGTAGATGTAGAACAGTTGAGGTAGCAGGGTCAGTTGGCAGGAGTAGGCCAAAGAAAACATGAGAGGAAGTGATAAGCTTGGACTTGAGAGAAAGGGGGATAAATTAAGATCTGGCCAAGGATAGAATAGTTTAAAAGTCAATTTCTAAAAGCCGTCCAACACATGCCAGTGTGTAAAAATTGGACCTGGAATCGAATATTAAGCTTTACAGACTGACGGACAAAACCTCTTATAGAGATGCATAGATGCATTTAAAATAAGAAGTGTCCATTACGATTGAACTGACGATCCTCTAATGGACGGACAGAGCCCTTTTTTTAGATGCTTAGACGCATCTAAAGCAACAAAACATGGATAATTCGAATTGCCATTCGATATAAAATTAACGGTGTTTTGTAGTTTCACAATAACATGTTAGGCCTCTCCTTAAAACAAAATAGCTAAAGAAATGTATAAACTTTGTTATGTATTTATGTGGTAGCTTGAAAGAAGACTGTACACCAAAAATTACGCAAATTCATCCAGTATTTATTAAATAAAAAATAAAAAACGAGTTTATCTATGTGTCACAATTTTTCTTATATTTTGACTTTTTCCGAAAGTTATCCCCCTTGCCTGATTCGTAAGCTGAAATGTCTACCGATACGTAAGATCGTTTTTTCTTTCTTTTTCTTATAATTTAATAAATACTGGATGAATTTGCATCATTTTTTCTGTCCAATCTTATTTTCAGCTAACATGTAAGTACATAACAAAGTTTATAAATTTCTTTAAATATATTAATGTCATTGTGAAGCACCAAATTAACATTATTTCTTTTAGAAATCTTACAAAATTTGACCTGAAAATCAGAAACTGAAGAATTCTGAAGAATTCCTCTGCAATAACTTATCATGATGATAGGCAAATATTCTAATTTTTGCCCAATAAAGAACACATTCATTTATAAATATATTCAAACAATGCATGTTTTGTATATACAAGTACGGAAGGGGTGGACGTTTGCTTGATATAGTTAAGAAGGAACTATCTATATTATAAGTTAAAAGAGCATTTGAGTTTTCTAAAAAAAAATGTTAAAAATCTTTTTTAGATGTGTACAACTAACTTTATAAGAAGCTCTGTCGGTCAAACGGTCTATCATCTTATTTATCAGGAGGTTAGACACAAGGCCAGGTGTTATTTTGAGAAGCAAGTCCACTAGAATAAGCACACTCTGGCCTACAAAAAAGTCTGAGTGATCCTGTCAGCATTCCCTGGTATGGGAACCTCAGGCGATTAGCAATAAACTAACCCATTCCCAGAGAAAAGGTAATCCCTGGAAAGAGTGGATGTCTCAGGACTGAACATAACATACCTCAACCCTACAGCAACAAAGTCACAGCTAGACTTATTTGAATCATAATTCTATGATCTATCATACTTAGCTTGAAAAAGCATTTTCGTCGGGCTGTCACGCTTATGTTTGAAAAAACATGTTCGTCGGTCTATCACGCTTATGTTTGAAAAAGCATTTACGTCGGGCTGTCACGCTTATGTTTGAAAAAGCATTTCGTCGGGCTGTCACGCTTATGTTTGAAAAAACATTTTCGTCAGTCTGTCACGCTTATGTTTGAAAAAACATTTTCGTCGGTCTGTCACGCTTATGTTTGAAAAAACATTTTCGTCGGTCTGTCACGCTTATGTTTGAAAAAACATTTTTGTCGGGCTGTCACGCTTATGTTTGAAAAAACATTTTTGTCGGTCTGTCAATCTTATGTTTGAAAAAACATGTTCGTCGGTCTGTCACGCTTATGTTTGAAAAAACATTTTCGTCGGTCTGTCACGCTTATGTTTGAAAAAGCATTTTCGTCGGTCTGTCACGCTTATGTTTGAAGAAACATTTTCGTCGGTCTGTCACGCTTATGTTTGAAAAAACATTTTGCAGGTCTGTCACGCTTATGTTTGAAAAAGCATTTTCGTCGGTCTATCACGCTTATGTTTGAAAAAACATTTTTGTCGGGCTGTCACGCTTATGTTTGAAAAAGCATTTTCGTCGGTCTGTCATGATTATGTTTGAAAAAGCATTTTCGTCGGTCTGTCACGCTTATGTTTGAAAAAGCATTTTCGTCGGGCTGTCACGCTTATGTTTGAAAAAGCATTTTCGTCGGGCTGTCACGCTTATGTTTGAAAAAGCATTTTCGTCAGGCTGTCACGCTTATGTTTGAAAAAACATTTTTGTCGGTCTATCACGCTTATGTTTGAAAAAGCATTTTCGTCGGGCTGTCACGCTTATGTTTGAAAAAGCATTTTCGTCGGGCTGTCACGCTTATGTTTGAAAAAGCATTTTCGTCGGTCTGTCACGCTTATGTTTGAAAAAGCATTTTCGTCGGGCTGTCACGCTTATGTTTGAAAAAGCATTTTCGTCGGGCTGTCACGCTTATGTTTGAAAAAGCATTTTCGTCAGGCTGTCACGCTTATGTTTGAAAAAACATTTTTGTCGGTCTGTCATGATTATGTTTGAAAAGCATTTATGTCGGTCAGACATTTTGTTTATTGAAAGGGGGAAGTAATAAACTTTATTAATAACTACGGAACTTAAAATGCTTACAACTTCTATGAAATATTAAATTTTTATAAACGCAAATAGGTCACAGATGAGTAGGTAAACCAAAATAAATTGTTTTGGACTAATTTCCCAACTGTATTTCTTTTGAAATAATTCGTAACGTTGATCAGAAAGAAATATTTTGAGAAATAAATGTATCTAAAAGTGTGTATATAAGTACAGAACATTTGGTGAAAATGTGACACTTGATTTTTGTAATAGTAATTTTATGAATTGTGTTCCTTTAACCGTGCAACGCGTTTTTCCTTCTTTTTCCTCCGTCTTCTCCCAACGTATCCGATCTTCGTGACGTTCTCTACTCGACTGCCACCGATCCAAAAGACACCGCCTTTTATATAGCCTTCTTGCTACACCTAATTTGCATAATGCAACCCTCTCAGTCTCGTAATTTAATGGGCGTGGGTTCGCGCCTCGGTGTTACGACTGTCTCCTTCCGAGCCATCACTACACTCCCCCCTGATCTCAGGCGTGGGCTTCTTCGGGGGTGTGGGACTCTTCAGGATTGCGGGCTTCTACTTTTGTCTCGGGTAAATCATCAGACTCCGTGTCGTCGTCAGTTATCAGACTCTCTGAAGATGTTGCGCTGTCAGAATCTTCCTCTAACGAGAGTATACTGTAGCGTGGGCGCAGGTCCTTCACATGTCTGGGCATTCCATTCACCGCGACAGATTGTGGACTGATTAGTTCTGTTACCCGACCTTGGCCAAAACTCGTGGTGCAGCGATTCTCCGGTGACTTCACCCACACGCAGTCTCCAACCTGGTAAGGACCGTGTTCAGGACCTGCTGATGATGGCACCACGTCAGCCCCTTTTACCCTCACTTCGTAACGGTAGATCGCATTGGCTGGTGCGGTCAAATGTGACTCATCGTCTTTTGGTGTGACGTTATGCCAGTAGACAGCCTCTTGTATGGAGCAGCTCATTCTAGCCGCAATCCGTTTTACGGTACGGTGGCACCGCTCTGCAATTCCGTTCCCGGCTGGGGCATATGCACAACGGAATCTCAGGTTCACGCCCCATTCATCTGCGAAAATCCTGAATTCCCTGCTGCGAAAGGCTGTGTCGTTATCGGTGAGTAGTTCCCGCGGTGGGCCACGCTCAAAAAAGACAACTCTCAGTTGACCAATCACGCTTGCCGAGTCCTGTCGTGCCAACTGCCTCCACACAGAAAACCGCGACGGGCTACAATCTGTGATAGTTAGGAAATGATAACCACCATAATGTGTAATGTCCATCCCCAACCTCTGCCAGTTGCTGCTCACCTCCAATTTTCCCTTCTCCCAGTGGACCGGCGCTGGATCTATTGATTGGCATTCTACGCAGGTTTGTATAGCCGACTTAACCGTTGCTTTCGCCGTTGCAGGACAAACTCTTCTGGCGAAATAAGTTGTGCGTCGCACTCCTGGGTGTCCACTGCGTTTGTGAATATCCATGATCTGGGCTGCGTCCAGTTCATCTACGTGTACAGCACCTATCAGGGGCTCGGCCCCCTTTTCCCTTTTCATTGCGTCAAACCACCGCTGTGGCACGCGCGTCAGTTGGTCGGCCACGTTTCGAATCGATGCAACCAACGTTACGTCCACCGAGAGCTTGTACTCCATCACAAGCTCCTTGAGTGTGCTCAACCGTCTCCTAATTAGCATCTCACTGGCTGCCTTGGTGCGAACTCGTGTTTTCTCAGTTAGAGTGCCCGACACCCAGTGGTACACACATGCAGAGTCGGTCTTTATATGCAATACCTTGCTCTGCCACTGCAGAGCCAAGTTGATGCCCTTCAACACGGCGTCCAGTTCGGCTAAATTAATATGCTGGGCATCGTTCTCAGGTCACAGCCAACAAGCATCTTCCAACACTGTCCCCTGTCTTTCCAATGCTACCCCAGTTGCTAGCGAGCTGGCATCGACCCATACATTCACTTCCCGGCCGTTCACGCACCAGTCTCCACAAGCTGGATCACTCCGCTTCACTTCATCCATAGTCTCGCACATCATATTCCGGAGAAGGGGGTCAGTCACTTTGTCATCCCAGCCTTTTGTGATCGAACTGGCTCTCCTCTTAATCACTCCGCATGCCACACGAAGCCATGCACACACCGGGAAGTGCCCAACAAGCCTTCCACATAAGGAGAACACAGTTCGTCGTGTGACGATGTCGGGAACTTCTTGAACTGTGTGTCCTCGCTTCCAGCGCAAGACGCCGCGCTCCCTCCAGACCATTAATCCCAGCACGCATGTGCCGTCCCCCAACCGCTCCGGGTCCTTACATTCCAGTCCGAACCGAGCCAAATGTTCCCTGACACAAGACGCAGGCATAACATCTTCGTCGACCAGGATATCATCGATGTAAGCCGATGTTGCGCGGTCCATGGCTTCCTCCTGCGATAGAACCGTGCTGACGATGGCCTTCATGACAAGGGGAGCCACATTCAATCCAAATCCTAAACGCGTCAGACAGTACCTCTTTCCATCGATCTCCACAGTCTGGTACGCCCACAGTGTCTCGTGGATTCGTACTTGGAGGTACGCTCTCCTGAGGTCCAGCAGAGACGCGTTAGCTCCTTTCTGGCGCCATTCACGCATCTTAGCAGCGCAAACATCAGCGTTTGCCGTGAATATGTCCACATCAAGTTCGCGATAGTCCATCACTGGGCGCACCTTTGCCTTATTCCGCTGTACCACGGCCATCAACGGAATCAAACCCTTGGGAGGTCCCAGCCTTTCTTCAGGGTATGGCACGAGCCAACCCTTATTCATCCACGTGCAGAGCTCCTGATCATATTCTGGTCGAATTTCCGCAGCCACCCGATACTCGGACACTTCATTACGCAGCTCTTCAGGTGCGCGGTTATCTGCCCACTTCCACGCCGCGGTCCATGATCGTCTTTGACTGTCGAAAGTAGCAGTAAAGTCGGGTTCGTTGATGGAGATAGCCGCACACATAGAAACTTTCCTGTCGCCGATCCGAACCGCTCCTGTCGGTCCCACAGTGACACCTCCCAACGCCTTAATCGCATCGATCCCCAATAATAGATCAAATCCCAGTGGTCTACCACGCACCACCAGAACATCTATCCTGACAGCATTGCCTTCATCTGTGGCAATGGTGACCGCACCACTGCCGCAGCATGCACCGGACGCGCCTCCAACGGTCACGATGTCCACCTTCGCCGTCTTCCAGGATCGGCATCTGCTCGCATCCACTATTGTTTGTGCACATCCCGTGTCAACTAACGCTGAACACCGCATTCCATCAACATGGATAATAACCTCCGGGAGCGCCCTGTTTACATCCTGGTGGGGGAGAAGGCTGGCGCTGATGCTTCGTCCCCTGGCTCGTTTCCCGAACAGTTCCGGGCCCAGTGTCCAACCTTGCCGCATTGGTAGCAACGTGTTTCACGTCTTCGGCAGTCTATTGCTATGTGACCCCTGCCGCCGCATCTGTAGCAGGTTATACCAGTGCTGTGGCAGCTCTTGGGAACTGCTGTTTTACTGCCAGGTGGATACACGGCTGCAATCACATGTTGGCTTTGGTCCCTAACTGTTGTTAGTACCCTTGCTCTCGCTATTAGGTCTCCCATGGTTAGAGTCTCAATGTTTGGCGCTTGTTGGAGTCCAATAGAGATGGCCTCAGGGAATCCCGTGACAAAAACCAGTTTGACAAACTTCTCAAGTCCGACGCCATCGAAACCTGCTAGTCCGACCAACCGTCTGATGTTATTGGCGTAAACATCCACCTGCTCGCCAGCCCATCTAACCATGGTCAACTTCCTATAGGCTGTGAATGCGCCGTCCGTAAACGCCTCCTTTAACCGGGCCTCTATCTGCTCTACGTCCAGTTGGTCGCTCTCGTCCATCTCCAAGTACAAGGCCAACGCGTCCCCCTCCAGATATAATGGGAGCAGGCTCGCCACATCATCCACCTTCTGAAGTCTCGCCACCAGTCTAAGTTTCTTAAGCCATGCTACCACGTCTCCCTCGCCAGTAAATGGCTTTACCATGTCACTGTGTATGCGTACCTTCGCCATAGCAAAAAAGCCGAAATAGCTTGTAATAGTAATTTTGTGAATTGTGTTCCTTTAACCGTGCAACGCGTTTTTCCTTCTTTTTCCTCCGTCTTCTCCCAACGTATCCGATCTTCGTGACGTTCTCTACTCGACTGCCACCGATCCAAAAGACACCGCCTTTTATGTAACCTTCTTGTTACACCTAATTTGCATAATGCAACCCTCTCAGTCTCGTAATTTAATGGGCGTGGGTTCGCGCCTCGGTGTTACGACTGTCTCCTTCCGAGCCGTCACTACAATTTTTCATAGAATTTTTAGACATGAGAGTCGGTGCGCGTAGAAAAAAAATGGCTACATTAAAAGTGCGATGATTTAATAAATCCATAATGTAAACACCGTTTTCGTTTGTAATTATCATTATTTTCGTACAAATATCGTCAGGCGTTCCTTTAATATTTCTTCTTCTGAATGGCCCCAAATGTATGATGATTATATTAACGTTTATTCAAGTTTTATTAAGTTAAATAAAGGGTGGGGTCATTTCAATCATCGAATTAAAGGTTCCTATGGTTCATGATTTTGTTGATGTTTTACACCTGATGGCGACGAGTGTGTTATTCATATTTTGAAATAATGGTCTACATGTTCTACGGATTGGCGTCATCGAAGTATTGCTTAAAAATTATTATTAAAAAGTTTAATTACAGGAACTACTCGATAATTTGTCCTAATTTTTGTCTGCGTATACTAATTTTTACCTGATACGTAAGTGTAAAAAAAAGGAGTGTTTATTTGAAATTGCGTTTAATTGGGTCTTCCAACTGCGACCTTATCTCGATAAGCACCAAAAATTCTTATGTGTAACACAAACAGTAACTTTTTTGGTAATTTGGTGCTTCTACAGAATTTGAACCGAACCAAACTGACTTTTGTCGAACTAAACCTAGAATTTAGTTTAGGGTTTTAAAAAACACACACACACACAGTTTGGTTCAAATTCTGTGGAAGTACCGGTAATTTTATAGACTCACTCTCGTCTCCCCCCCCCCCCGAAAACTCTCCCTCAACCCTATCACTAACCCTAAGTCCAAAAAAGATCGTAATTTAAAATGTAAATATCTTGCAAACTTATAATCTGCGATAGATTTAAGATAAACATATTTTCCCAAACAATTTTACATAATAAACATATTTTCCCAAACAATTTTACATAATAAACATATTTCCCAAACAATTTTACATAAACATATTTTCCAAACTACGTAGGATAAAAAACGGGAGTGATTCTATAAACAGGCCACTTTTTACGTTATGTAAGAGTGAAAATAGCGCAAATAAAATTACAACTTTTTTCAAAAACGTTCCATTAATAAAAACAGGAAATTCATATTAAATAATAGTAAAACAAACGTAAAAATAATCTAAACTTTTTTTTTATTAATGAAACACGGGAAGTTAAAAAAAACAAAAAAAAATGCGATTCTCTTCTATTTCAGACTCCGTGCAAATGATTATTTACTTCCCGCGTCATTATTTTCCACAAATTTATTTCGTTTCATTCTAACGACAAAATAGAAAATAATTAAAAAAATTATAATTACATTAGTTCGTTGTACCATCTTCGCAGCTGGGGTAAACTTTTTATCCACTATCCGTCTAAAAATTGCGATTCAATTTCACCACCGTCGTCTACAAATTGCCAATCTTTTCAAGGGCAATCACTCTCCCACGATTGAAAATTAATTAGAATCTCAAACTCATTATTACTCGTCGGTTAAACAATTCGATGGTGTTTAAGTATCGTAGGGTCGCAAAAAAAAAAGGGTGCTTGTACAGATTAGCGTGCATATGAAAAACGCTGAAAATCGCAGTTCCAATTAAATTAACTCTTTGAAACACTTATGTATCAAGCAAAAATAGGTTTGTACACCAAAAATTAGCAAAAATTATCGAGTAGAATTGTAATAAAAAATTAAAATCCGTTATATCATTGATTCGAGCGAAAAACACGAAATTCAGGGGGAGGTAACCCAGTCTGTCATATTAACACGTAATAAATCAATGGCAGTCATCAAAATACGATTAAACTGATTTTGATTTTTAATTAAAATTCTACTCGATAATTTTTCCTACTTTTTGTTGAGGATACTTATTTATGCAGATGCGCATAACAAGGAGGAACGTGGTTGCCAATATTCATAAGTGGTTGCCAATATTCATAAATGGTTGCCAATATTCACAAATGATTGCCAATATTCACAAATGGTTGTTAATATTCATAAATGGTTGCCAATATTCATAAATGGTTGTTAATATTCATAAATGGTTTTCAATATTCATAAATGATTGCCAATATTCATAAGTGGTTGCCAATATTCATAAATGGTTGCCAATATTCATAAATGGTTGCCAATATCCACAAATGATTGTCAATATTCATAAATGGTTTCCAATATTCATAAATGGTTTCCAATATTCATAAATGGTTGCCAATATTCATAAATGGTTGTTAATATTCATAAATGGTTGCCAATATCCACAAATGGTTGCCAATATCCACAAATGATTGTCAATATTCATAAATGGTTTCCAATATTCATAAATGGTTGCCAATATTCATAAATGGTTGCCAATATTCATAAATGGTTGCCAATATCCACAAATGATTGTCAATATTCATAAATGGTTTCCAATATTCATAAATGGTTGCCAATATTCATAAATGGTTGTCAATATTCATAAAAGGTTGCCAATATTCATAAATGGTTGTCAATATTCATAAATGGTTTTCAATATTCATAAATGGTTGCCAATATTCATAAATGGTTGTCAATATTCATAAATGGTTGTCAATATTCATAAATGGTTGTCAATATTCATAAATGGTTGTCAATATCCATAAATGGTTGCCAATATTCATAAATGGTTGCCAATATCCATAAATGGTTGCCAATATTCATAAATGGTTGCCAATATCCATAAATGGTTATCAATATTCATAAATAGTTGTCAATATTCATAAATGGTTATCAATATTCATAAATAGTTCTCAATATTCATAAATGATTGTCAATATTCATAAATGATTGTTAATATTCATAACTAGTTGACAAAATTCACAAATGGTTGTCAATATCCATAAATGGTTGGCAATATTCATAAAAAGTTGCCAATATTCATAAATGGTTGTCAATATTCATAAATGGTTATCAATATTCATAAATGGTTGTTAATATCCACAAATGGTTGCCAATATCCACAAATGATTGTCAATATTCATAAATGGTTGCCAATATTCATAAATGGTTGCCAATATTCATAAATGGTTGTCAATATTCATAAATGGTTGTCAATATTCATAAATGGTTGTCAATATCCATAAATGGTTGCCAATATTCATAAATGGTTGCCAATATCCATAAATGGTTGTTAATATTCACAAATGATTGTCAATATTCATAAATGGTTGTCAATATTCATAAATGGTTATCAATATTCATAAATAGTTCTCAATATTCATAAATGATTGTCAATATTCATAAATGATTGTTAATATTCATAACTAGTTGACAAAATTCACAAATGGTTGTCAATATCCATAAATGGTTGGCAATATTGATAAATGGTTGCCAATATTCATAAATGGTTGTCAATATTCATAAATGGTTGTCAATATTCATAAATGGTTGCTAATATCCATAAATGGTTTCCAATATTCATAAATGGTTGACATTTTCACAACTGGTTTCCAATATTCATAAATGGTGCTATGGAACTTACAGGATTCGAACTTGCCACTCCAGGTTGTTATTCATTTCACCTCCCCAAAATACAATTTAACATCACCAATCAATTTTATCCAAAGCGAAATGGGTGAGATTTTTCAAGAGTCCCTATTCTACAACTTAACTATCCTGATGCCTTCTTTTTTTAATATTTTTAGTTTGTTCTAAAACGACTGTATAGTACAGTTCGAACTGTGTTTATTCAGACTAAAAAAATATTCAGACTAAAAAATTATTCAGACTAAAAAAATATTCAGACTAAAAAAAATATTCAGACTAAAAAATTATTCAGACTAAAAAAAATATTCAGACTAAAAAAATATTCAGACTAAAAAAATATTCAGACTAAAAAAATATTCAGACTAAAAAATTATTCAGACTAAAAAAAATATTCAGACTAAAAAAATACTCAGACTAAAAAAATATTCAGACTAAAAAAAATATTCAGACTAAAAAAATATTCAGACTAAAAAAAATATTCAGACTAAAAAAATATTCAGACTAAAAAAATATTCAGACTAAAAAAAATATTCAGACTAAAAAAATATTCAGACTAAAAAAATATTCAGACTAAAAAAAATATTCAGACTAAAAAAATATTCAGACAAAAAAAATATTCAGACTAAAAAAAATATTCAGACTAAAAAAATATTCAGACTAAAAAAAATATTCAGACTAAAATAAAATAATAAAATCTGGTAATTTTATAGACTCACTCTATTTAGGCGATTACATATTAACAGCCAGGAAAAACTATCCCACCACTTCCGAGCCAGTTAGCGATAAATAGAGACGTGTAACCATTTCCCCCAACTTTTTAGTAATATATTTAGATAAATAGAGTATGAACACTGGCAAAGCATAACTTTTTTCTGCTATTTTTTGACGGAAGGCACACATGCAAATATATATATATATATATATATATATATATATATTTAAAGTAAATATTAATTATTTATACCTACAGACATCGATGTTTTATGCTTATGCAATCTTCAATGTAGGGGATGTTAATTCACGTCGGTCGAAGGGCTCGAACCCGGTTTTACAAATCGCAACTGATTCGTAGTCGGGTGTTTTTCCCCTTCGGCCGGCATCAATTCGCATGACAGTTAGGAGGGATTTAAATCTATAAACGCCAAATCGGCGGACGCATATAGCGAGAAGTGATTCAACAAGAAAAACAAACGGGGTCAGAATCTTGCTTTTGAACCATAGTATTACTGCTCGTTTATAAATTCTCTCAGAGTGCACCAATCCTAGTAAAGGGGGCTATAATGATATTTTTAAAAGTAAATATTCATTATTTGTACCTACAGACATCGACGGTCATTGGTATTGTCCTGGCCTTTGGGTCTTGATTTACGCCGGTCTATTGGGGGTTGCTGGTCCTGTGCAGTTCTAGGAGGTGCGCCCTCCCAGGCTTTGCCTCCCCTCTTTGGGGAGGAGTAAGTTTATTGCTTACTGTCTGAGGCGCCCTACCGGGAATGCCGACGGGGCTGCCCAGGCAATTTTTAAATGGCCAGACTGCTCACCTCGAGCGCGGGCTTATCTAATCCCACTTTCCCGACCTTGTGTCACATCTTGCCTTGTGGGAGGTAGATAAATATACCTACAGACATCGACGTGTCATGCTTACACAATGATCAGTGTAGGGGATGTTAATTCACGTCGTATATATATATATATATATATATATATATATATATATATATATATATATATATATATATATGCTTTAGAGTGGGGGGGTCGGTTTACTTTACATAACATAAATATACACGTAAAATTATCACCCAGTTCTTAGAGATATGGCATAGGACAGAACGAGTAACCATGTTTTGTATTTCCAAAAGGGTAGCCATTTTGGAAATACAAAGAAATAGTTAATCATTCTTGTCTACGTTATGTAGTCAAAAGGGGCATTTATAACGACAGATAACAGAACGAAAAGGGGGTTAAAAAAAAACAAATAAGCAACAAATAAATGTTACCAAAGGCAAGATAAGTTACTCTTTTACTAACTTGGATAAGTTTTAACATATTTTAAATTTTTATTGTTCAAAACAAACCTGGTATCCACCTGTTCAGTTTGAACGAAAAATAAATGGCTGTTCCTGAGCCCAGCACGGGGACCATTGATAATTGGTGAAAAATCGAAAAATAAACAAAATAGTGCTAGAAACACATCCAATAAATGTCACCAATCGTGGGAAAATGTAATGTTCTACCAATATTTTGCTTAATTTTCGTTTTTTGAGCGATTATCGAAACTGTAATTTCAGTCATTTTTTTTCCGTTCTAACTGAACAAGTGGACACCAGGTTTGTTTTGAACAAAAAAAACTCTTTAAAGTAAGTTAAAACACAAATAAACTTATCCAGGTTAGTAGAAGAGTATCGATTTACTCCTCTCCAGGAGTTAGGCACAAGGCCAGTTTTTATCTTACTCCCACAAGATGTGACCCAAGGTCGGGTCGGGTAAGTGGGGTTTAAAAATTGCCTGGGCAGCCCCGTCGGCATTCCCCGGTAGGGGCGCCTCAGGCAGTAAGCAATAAACTTACTCCTCCCCAAAGAGGGGAGGCGAAGCCTGGGAGGGTGGACCTCCTAGAACTGCACAGGACAGATCCATAGACTGGTGTAAATCAAGCCCCGAAGGTCAAGACAATGCCAGTCTATGGGGTGCAGTATCCATCGGAACAGATACTACACTTTGATCTTAGCCAAAAGGCCAAGTAGAAGAGTAACTGATCTTGCCTTTGGTAACATTTATTTGTTACCTATCTGTTGTTGTTTGTTTTTTTGTTTTTTCATCCCTTTTTCGTTCTGTTAGGTGTCGTTATAAATGCCCGTCAAAAATTATGTGACGAAAAACATTTTCGGGCCAGGAAGCGGCTGATCATTTTACGTTATATTTATAAAGCAAAGTGAACGGCCACTCTAGCGTCTAAAAAAATATATTTAATATTTTTTCTTTCCGGGTATTTCTAGAGTGTTGCACTGAAAAAATAGAATCTCATTTTTAGGTTCCCCTTGACAGCGTGGGGGCTAAGGATGAAATTTTACCTTTAAAAAAAGTCAGCGACATAATAAGTAGTTAAATCTTTTTTAGGTAAAATTCTATCCTTAGCCAACACGCTGTCAATGTATATATATATAGTAAGTTATGAAAATATAGTTATGGCAATTAAGCTACACAGAGGCTCCCGCGTTTCATCCCCGGGGAGAATCTTCATTTTAGCCTGAAGATTCCCCCGGGGGTGAAACGCGGGAGCCTCTGTGTAGCTTAATTGGCATAAATATATTTTCATAACTTACTACCTAGCTCTACTTACGTATCAAGCAGTTGAAGTAAATACTGAAAGTTGATACATAAAAAATTATGTGGATACATGAAATAGTAATATATATATATATATATATATAGTATTTCATGTATCCACATAAAAAATTTATAAGGAGATATAATTTTTTATGTATCAATTTTCAGTATTTACTTCAACAGTGCTCGATACGCAAGTAGAGCTAGGTAGTAAGCTATGAAAATATATTTATGGCAATTAAGCTACACAGAGGCTCCCGCGTTTCATCCCCGGGGGAGGGGGGGATCTTCATGCTAAAATGAAACGCGGGAGCCTCTGTGTAGCTTGATTGCCATAAATATATTTTCATAACTTACTATATATATATATATATATATATATATATATATATATCGGAAAATTGAAAAAATAAAAAAAAGTCGCCACTCCGTGTTATTTAATAATATTTGCCTAAATGAAAATATGCTGCCTAAATACACACACAATATATATATATATATATATATATATATATATATATATATATATATATATATATATATATATATATAAATATATATATATATATAAATATATATATATATATAAATATATATACATATAAATATATATACATATAAATATATATACATATAAATATATATATACATATCAATATATATATATATACATATCAATATATATATATAAATATATACATATAAATATATATATATAAATATATATATACATATAAATATATATATATATATATATATATATATATATATATATATATATATATATATATATATATATATATATATATATATATATATATTTATGGGGATTGCCTTTTTGTAAAATGAAAAGATGGAGACAGTAGATATGTTTATGTTATTGTTTGTCCGTTGGGGACAACCGCATGGATACGCATGAAAACAATTGCAATCTGAAGAGAAAAAAACAAGTGTCCATTCGACTTATTATTGTTCCCCCTTTTTTTTGTTGGCCCTTTTTCTACTCCGTTCCTACCTTTTTGTTTTCGATTTCATTGCTTGGCTCGCCATTAACTCCAACTTCAGCCATATTCATGTGTCTCAAATGGTGTATGGCTCGGCCTTAGGTGATGTCGAGTAGCCAACTTCCTTTATTTTCTTTCTTTTTTTTAATAAAGTCCGTAGAAGAAGAAGAAGAAGAAGAAGAAGGATGTTTAAGACGAACAAACGCCGTTGCCACAGCAACGACGTTTTTCCATCACGTACGATTATCCAACCTCTCTTTTACTTCCTCCTTCTTCTTTTCTTTCTCTCTTCTTTTTCAGAATCAAAGATTATTATTCGAAGTTACGTGAGAAGATCTTTCTCTGCTAATTTGCATACTTGCACACGTGCTTATGCGCGCACATGTTGTATTCCTTTTATGCATATGTCATTTAGTACTTACACATAATTTACGCTTAAGAGATGCTTATGTGGTTTCAATTGCAGTTTACGTTTAGCGGGGCGGGGGGAGGAATTTCTTTGGTTTATGGCCACATTTTTAATAATAATAATAATAGTCATGAAAACACTTTAAATAAATGCTTCACCATTGATATGTTGTTTTAAAAGATTGCAGTAATTTTATAGAATCACTCCCGTCTCTACACCATAGCCATAACTGTAAAGGACGGGAGTGATTCTATAAAATACCGAAATTCCATCATTTATTTTTTTAATATAGATTAAATATGTTTTCAAGCGAAAATGACAAAACTGAGGTATGACTACTTGTGTTGTAGGTCACTGCTGATCGGTCTAACAAATAAGAAACGAGACTAGCTTATCAAAATGTTGACTTGTGTTGTATCTTAGAGAAAATACTATAATCCACACTTATATGTTAGAAAAATGTTAGAAAAAGAATACAACAACATCATCATCATCAGCAGCAGCAGAAGCAGCAGCAGCAGCATCATCACCACCATCATCATCATCACCATCATCATCATCATCATCATCAGCAGCAGCAGCAGCAGCATCATCAGCATCAGGGTCTTTTTATTTCACTTCTGATGAAGGAACCCCTCCCTGGTTTCTTTCCTCTCTGGCTAGGCGTGACCAAGTAGAACCTAGCTGACTATCGAGGTCGTCTCTCCACCGGGTTTTTGGCCTTCCTCTAGGTCTTTTCCATTGCCTCAGGGTCCATTCTGTCGCTCGATATGTCCACCTGTTGTCTGTACATCTCGAAAGGTGACCTTCCCATCTATGTTTTGCCATTCCTATGGCAGCGATGATGTCGTTTACTCCAGTTTGCTGTCTGATCCAGGTGTTCCTTTTTCTATCATGTAAACTGATGCCGAGCACAATGCGTTCCATTTTGTATTGTGCCACTCTTAGCTTTTCTATTGTTGCATTATAAAGCGCCCATATTTCGCTACCATATGTCATAACAGGCATGATGTATTCATTGAACACTTTCTGCTTCATGTTCATCGTGGACTTTCTACTCTTTATGATGTTGTCTACTTTGGAAAAGGCTGTCCATCCAAGCACAATTCGCTGTTTGATTTCAGGCATGATATCAGCGTCACTTCTCGCCATCTTCCCTAGGTAGATGTAGTTGTCAACTTCCTCGACATTTTCACCTTTCGCTATGACTGGGACTTTTGTGGCATATGTTAGAAAAAGAGTACAATCAGATAAAAATATAAAAGTTGAATGAATGAAGAAAACATTATTTAAAGAACACAAAATTTTTATACAAAATTAAAAGACATTTTATCTAAGTAATTATTCATTTGAAATGTTCAGTTCAGTTAGATAATGGCCCTATGGAAATGGACGTATCTGTTGGAGATTGGGTTTGACTTGCGCGAATTAACGCGGGGCAGTCGAGTGCAGAACAGGGCTTGTTCTCACAGTCAGAGCTGGCAGACGTGACAAGGTTACGTGTGACGAGACCTCAGATCAAGCGTCAGTCTACACCTGCGAGAGGCTCTGTGACTTCGCGGGTCCTGCGTGGGAAACTAAGGGATCTGTGACGTCACTCGTTCTCGGAGAAGCAAGTTTTTAGTCAGTCTGATTCGGAGAGCGAACTGAGAAGACATGCGATTCACAATGTAAAGATACGGAATATTTCCCTTCAGGGAAGACAAGCGCGAGAATCCTTCCCCTCCCCCTCTCTAGGAATAGTTAAGAAAACATTAATAACTAACTACGATAACGTGGGATTTGCTCTCTTCCTCTCTCTCTCGGCGTGGTGAATTTCCCCCAGATGAAATAACAACGCTTGAATAAATGAATTAAATTCAACGGAAGAGTTTGTCTTCGGAGTGCAGAACATGGCTTTTATTGCAGACAACAGACGACGACAGAGAAGAAAGAATTCACTCACTGAGACGACATGACCAACCCTCTACCCAACAAGTATATGAAACGCGTACTGCCGCGGTCCAGGCAGGAGTAGTATGCAACAATTTATGCATGCTATGGTGTAGCCATTTGTGTGATACTTTGCCCTAGAACCCGTAAGTGTATGAATGTGTACGTGTCGCCTTTTGTCAGGGTGTGTAAGTGTATAACTGTGTGTGCGCGTGAGTTTAGAATTAATTGGGACATTTATGTGTGTGCCACTTTTTGTCAGGGTGTGTAAGCATGTGTATGAGTTTTAAAATTATTTTTTACATTAAAGGTCACCGCTTATCAAGATCCAAAGGCCATTCGAGGATAAGGGTTAAAGAGTTTGACTAGTTGACTGTGAGACAACATCGCGATCACCGGCACGATGGTTGTAGCAGGGCAGAAATTGATCATTTACGGGGACGGTTCAACAAGAACGTGTTTACATTGGACTTGAAGACGACCATATTGTAGTTGGTAGGGAAAGAGGCTCGCAGCACTGTGTTCCACAGAAGGGCAGTTCTAGGAAAGAAACTCTGCCCATGGAAGTTTCGTTTTGTCTCTGGCACGCAGAGGGAGAAAGGGAAATCATTGACAGTGGTAGTAGCTAGGCGGGTTCTTATTGTGAATGTTTTACATAGATTTGAGCTCAGTTGAGCATCTACCATGAAAATAATGGTAGAGCAAAGAAGGACTAGAGTTGAAAATGAATAGTAGAAGCTCCCCAAGCCCAAGAGGGCGAGGGAAGTGGAAACATTGTCCGTTTGTAAACCGTGCGCTGACCTTTTTCCAACTCACTTACTCGACGAAAATCTCACCTTAAATAATGTTTCAATCGGCTCCAGAAAGCACCTTTTTGGAAATAGTTTGAATTGCCGCTGTGCGGCGGACGTAGTTGAAAGTATATCACGTGACAACCATTTTTGTTTTTTTTTGGTAAATATGCCGCTAGGAGCCGGTTTTGAAAGAAAAATCTAATTTCTTTTTTTAGATGGAATTTTTGGGCATGGCTTGTGTTTTCGCCCATGCGATGGTTGGTCAGTTAATATTATAAGATTGGAATACATGTCATACATGTCATGTCATAACCAATACATGTCATAAGATTAGGATACATGTCATTCCTATGAGACACAGACAAAAATATGGTAATGATTACGAAGAAATGGCGAACGCAGGTGAATAGTGTAAAAATATTTTATTTCACAAAAAAGTTGCAAAATAATGACAAGGTAATAACAAAATAATAACAATGTAATAACAAAATAATAACAAAATAGTAATAAAATAATACAAAAATAATAACAAAATAATAACGAAATAATAACAAAATAATACAAAAATAATAAAATAATAACAAAGTAATAATAAAATAATAACAAAAATAATAATAAAATAATACAAAAATAATAAAATAATAACAAAGTAATAATAAAATAATGACAAAATAATAACAAAAATAATAACAAAATGATACAAAAATAATAAAATAATAACAAAATAATAACAAAATAATAACAAAATAATAACAAAATAATACAAAAATAATACAAAAATAATAACAAAATAATGACAAAATAATAACAAAATAATGACAAAATAATGACAAAATAATAACAAAATAATAACAAAATAATAACAAAGTAATAATAAAATAATGACAAAATAATAACAAAATAATCACAAAATAATAACAAAGTAATAACAAAATAATAACAAAATAATAACAAAATAATAACAAAATAATAACAAAGTAATAACAAAATAATAACAAAATAATAACAAAATAATAACAAAATAATAACAAAATAATAACAAAATAATAACAAAGTAATAACAAAATAATAACAAAGTAATAACAAAATAATAACAAAATAATAACAAAATAATAACAAAGTAATAACAAAATAATAACAAAATAATAACAAAATAATAACAAAGTAATAACAAAATAATAACAAAATAATAACAAAATAATAACAAAATAATAACAAAATAATGACAAAATAATAACAAAATAATAACAAAATAATGACAAAATAATAACAAAATAATAACAAAGTAATAACAAAATAATAACAAAATAATAACAAAGTAATAACAAAATAATAACAAAATAATAACAAAATAATAACAAAATAATAACAAAATAATAACAAAATAATAACAAAATAATCACAAAATAATAACAAAGTAATAACAAAATAATAACAAAATAATAACAAAATAATAACAAAATAATAACAAAGTAATAACAAAATAATAACAAAATAATAACAAAATAATAACAAAATAATAAAATAATAATAAAATAATAACAAAATAATACAAAAATAATAACAAAATAATGACAAAATAATGACAAAATAATAACAAAATAATAACAAAGTAATAACAAAATAATAACAAAATAATAACAAAATAATAACAAAATAATAACAAAATAATAACAAAATAATAACAAAGTAATAACAAAATAATAACAAAATAATAACAAAATAATAACAAAATAATACAAAAATAATAAAATAATAACAAAATAATAACAAAATAATAACAAAATAATAACAAAATAATAACAAAATAATACAAAAATAATAAAATAATAACAAAGTAATAATAAAATAATAACAAAAATAATAATAAAATAATACAAAAATAATAAAATAATAACAAAGTAATAATAAAATAATGACAAAATAATAACAAAAATAATAACAAAATAATACAAAAATAATAAAATAATAACAAAATAATAACAAAATAATAACAAAATAATAACAAAATAATACAAAAATAATACAAAAATAATAACAAAATAATAACAAAATAATAACAAAATAATGACAAAATAATGACAAAATAATAACAAAATAATAACAAAGTAATAATAAAATAATGACAAAATAATAATAAAATAATAACAAAATAATCACAAAATAATAACAAAGTAATAACAAAATAATAACAAAATAATAACAAAATAATAACAAAGTAATAACAAAATAATAACAAAATAATAACAAAATAATAACAAAATAATAAAATAATAATAAAATAATAACAAAATAATACAAAAATAATAACAAAATAATGACAAAATAATGACAAAATAATAACAAAATAATAACAAAGTAATAACAAAATAATAACAAAATAATAACAAAATAATAACAAAATAATAACAAAATAATAACAAAATAATACAAAAATAATAAAATAATAACAAAATAATAACAAAATAATAACAAAATAATAACAAAATAATAACAAAATAATAACAAAATAATGACAAAATAATAACAAAATAATAACAAAATAATAACAAAATAATAACAAAATAATAACAAAGTAATAATAAAATAATGACAAAATAATAACAAAATAATAACAAAATAATAACAAAATAATAACAAAGTAATAACAAAATAATAACAAAATAATAACAAAATAATAACAAAATAATAACAAAATAATACAAAAATAATAAAATAATAACAAAATAATAACAAAGTAATAACAAAATAATAACAAAATAATAACAAAATAATAACAAAAAAATACAAAAATAATAAAATAATAACAAAATAATAACAAAATAATAACAAAGTAATAACAAAATAATAACAAAATAATAACAAAATAATAACAAAATAATAACAAAATAATACAAAAATAATAAAATAATAACAAAATAATAACAAAATAATGACAAAATAATGACAAAATAATAACAAAATAATAACAAAATAATAACAAAATAATAACAAAATAATAACAAAATAATAACAAAGTAATAACAAAATAATAACAAAATAATAACAAAATAATAACAAAATAATAACAAAATAATAAAATAATAATAAAATAATAACAAAATAATACAAAAATAATAACAAAATAATGACAAAATAATGACAAAATAATAACAAAATAATAACAAAGTAATAACAAAATAATAACAAAATAATAACAAAATAATAACAAAATAATAACAAAATAATAACAAAATAATAACAAAATAATAACAAAGTAATAACAAAATAATAACAAAATAATACAAAAATAATAAAATAATAACAAAATAATAACAAAGTAATAACAAAATAATAACAAAATAATAACAAAATAATAACAAAATAATAAAATAATAATAAAATAATAACAAAATAATACAAAAATAATAACAAAATAATGACAAAATAATGACAAAATAATAACAAAATAATAACAAAGTAATAACAAAATAATAACAAAATAATAACAAAATAATAACAAAATAATAACAAAATAATAACAAAGTAATAACAAAATAATAACAAAATAATAACAAAATAATAACAAAATAATAACAAAATAATAACAAAATAATAACAAAATAATAACAAAATAATAAAATAATAATAACAAAATAATAACAAAATAATGACAAAATAATAACAAAATAATAACAAAGTAATAACAAAGTAATAACAAAATAATAACAAAATAATAACAAAGTAATAACAAAATAATAACAAAATAATAACAAAATAATAACAAAATAATAACAAAATAATAACAAAATAATAACAAAGTAATAACAAAATAATAACAAAATAATAACAAAATAATAACAAAATAATAACAAAATAATAACAAAATAATAACAAAGTAATAACAAAATAATAACAAAATAATAACAAAATAATAACAAAATAATAACAAAATAATAACAAAATAATAACAAAATAATAAAATAATAATAACAAAATAATAACAAAATAATGACAAAATAATAACAAAATAATAACAAAGTAATAACAAAATAATAACAAAATAATAACAAAGTAATAACAAAATAATAACAAAATAATAACAAAATAATAACAAAATAATAACAAAATAATAACAAAATAATAACAAAATAATAACAAAGTAATAACAAAATAATAACAAAATAATAACAAAATAATAACAAAGTAATAACAAAATAATAACAAAATAATAACAAAATAATAACAAAATAATAACAAAATAATAAAATAATAATAACAAAATAATAACAAAATAATGACAAAATAATAACAAAATAATAACAAAATAATGACAAAATAATAACAAAATAATAACAAAGTAATAACAAAATAATAACAAAGTAATAACAAAATAATAACAAAGTAATAACAAAATAATAACAAAATAATGACAAAATAATAACAAAATAATAACAAAGTAATAACAAAATAATAACAAAATAATAACAAAATAATAACAAAATAATACAAAAATAATAAAATAATAACAAAATAATAACAAAGTAATAACAAAATAATAACAAAATAATAACAAAATAATAACAAAATAATACAAAAATAATAAAATAATAACAAAATAATAACAAAATAATAACAAAGTAATAACAAAATAATAACAAAATAATAACAAAATAATAACAAAATAATAACAAAATAATAACAAAATAATACAAAAATAATAAAATAATAACAAAATAATAACAAAATAATGACAAAATAATGACAAAATAATAACAAAATAATAACAAAATAATAACAAAATAATAACAAAATAATAACAAAATAATAACAAAGTAATAACAAAATAATAACAAAATAATACAAAAATAATAAAATAATAACAAAGTAATAACAAAATAATAACAAAATAATAACAAAATAATAACAAAGTAATAACAAAATAATAACAAAATAATAACAAAATAATAACAAAATAATAACAAAATAATGACAAAATAATAACAAAATAATAACAAAATAATGACAAAATAATAACAAAATAATAACAAAGTAATAACAAAATAATAACAAAATAATAACAAAGTAATAACAAAATAATAACAAAATAATAACAAAATAATAACAAAATAATAACAAAATAATAACAAAATAATAACAAAATAATAACAAAATAATCACAAAATAATAACAAAGTAATAACAAAATAATAACAAAGTAATAACAAAATAATAACAAAATAATAACCAAGTAATAACAAAATAATAACAAAATAATAACAAAATAATAACAAAATAATAAAATAATAATAAAATAATAACAAAATAATACAAAAATAATAACAAAATAATGACAAAATAATGACAAAATAATAACAAAATAATAACAAAGTAATAACAAAATAATAACAAAATAATAACAAAATAATAACAAAATAATAACAAAATAATAACAAAATAATAACAAAGTAATAACAAAATAATAACAAAATAATAACAAAATAATAACAAAATAATACAAAAATAATAAAATAATAACAAAGTAATAATAAAATAATAACAAAAATAATAATAAAATAATACAAAAATAATAAAATAATAACAAAGTAATAATAAAATAATGACAAAATAATAACAAAAATAATAACAAAATAATACAAAAATAATAAAATAATAACAAAATAATAACAAAATAATAACAAAATAATAACAAAATAATACAAAAATAATACAAAAATAATAACAAAATAATAACAAAATAATAACAAAATAATGACAAAATAATGACAAAATAATAACAAAATAATAACAAAGTAATAATAAAATAATGACAAAATAATAATAAAATAATAACAAAATAATCACAAAATAATAACAAAGTAATAACAAAATAATAACAAAATAATAACAAAATAATAACAAAGTAATAACAAAATAATAACAAAATAATAACAAAATAATAACAAAATAATAAAATAATAATAAAATAATAACAAAATAATACAAAAATAATAACAAAATAATGACAAAATAATGACAAAATAATAACAAAATAATAACAAAGTAATAACAAAATAATAACAAAATAATAACAAAATAATAACAAAATAATAACAAAATAATACAAAAATAATAAAATAATAACAAAATAATAACAAAATAATAACAAAATAATAACAAAATAATAACAAAATAATGACAAAATAATAACAAAATAATAACAAAATAATAACAAAATAATAACAAAATAATAACAAAGTAATAATAAAATAATGACAAAATAATAACAAAATAATAACAAAATAATAACAAAATAATAACAAAGTAATAACAAAATAATAACAAAATAATAACAAAATAATAACAAAATAATACAAAAATAATAAAATAATAACAAAATAATAACAAAGTAATAACAAAATAATAACAAAATAATAACAAAATAATAACAAAATAATAACAAAATAATAACAAAATAATACAAAAATAATAAAATAATAACAAAATAATAACAAAATAATGACAAAATAATGACAAAATAATAACAAAATAATAACAAAATAATAACAAAATAATAACAAAATAATAACAAAGTAATAACAAAATAATAACAAAATAATAACAAAATAATAACAAAATAATAACAAAATAATAAAATAATAATAAAATAATAACAAAATAATAACAAAATAATAACAAAATAATAAAATAATAATAAAATAATAACAAAATAATACAAAAATAATAACAAAATAATGACAAAATAATGACAAAATAATAACAAAATAATAACAAAGTAATAACAAAATAATAACAAAATAATAACAAAATAATAACAAAATAATAACAAAATAATAACAAAATAATAACAAAATAATAACAAAATAATAACAAAATAATAACAAAGTAATAACAAAATAATAACAAAATAATACAAAAATAATAAAATAATAACAAAATAATAACAAAATAATAACAAAATAATAACAAAATAATAACAAAATAATAACAAAATAATAAAAAAATAATAAAATAATAACAAAATAATACAAAAATAATAACAAAATAATGACAAAATAATGACAAAATAATAACAAAATAATAACAAAGTAATAACAAAATAATAACAAAATAATAACAAAATAATAACAAAATAATAACAAAATAATAACAAAATAATAACAAAGTAATAACAAAATAATAACAAAATAATAACAAAATAATAACAAAATAATAACAAAATAATAACAAAATAATAACAAAATAATAAAATAATAATAACAAAATAATAACAAAATAATGACAAAATAATAACAAAATAATAACAAAGTAATAACAAAATAATAACAAAATAATAACAAAGTAATAACAAAATAATAACAAAATAATAACAAAATAATAACAAAATAATAACAAAATAATAACAAAATAATAACAAAATAATAACAAAGTAATAACAAAATAATAACAAAATAATAACAAAATAATAACAAAATAATAACAAAATAATAACAAAGTAATAACAAAATAATAACAAAATAATAACAAAATAATAACAAAATAATAACAAAATAATAACAAAATAATAACAAAATAATAAAATAATAATAACAAAATAATAACAAAATAATGACAAAATAATAACAAAATAATAACAAAGTAATAACAAAATAATAACAAAATAATAACAAAGTAATAACAAAATAATAACAAAATAATAACAAAATAATAACAAAATAATAACAAAATAATAACAAAATAATAACAAAATAATAACAAAGTAATAACAAAATAATAACAAAATAATAACAAAATAATAACAAAATAATAACAAAATAATAACAAAATAATAACAAAATAATAACAAAATAATAAAATAATAATAACAAAATAATAACAAAATAATGACAAAATAATAACAAAATAATGACAAAATAATGACAAAATAATAACAAAATAATAACAAAGTAATAACAAAATAATAACAAAGTAATAACAAAATAATAACAAAGTAATAACAAAATAATAACAAAATAATGACAAAATAATAACAAAATAATAACAAAGTAATAACAAAATAATAACAAAATAATAACAAAAATAATAAAATAATAACAAAATAATAACAAAATAATAACAAAATAATACAAAAATAATAAAATAATAACAAAATAATAACAAAGTAATAACAAAATAATAACAAAATAATAACAAAATAATAACAAAATAATACAAAAATAATAAAATAATAACAAAATAATAACAAAATAATAACAAAGTAATAACAAAATAATAACAAAATAATAACAAAATAATAACAAAATAATAACAAAATAATAACAAAAAAATACAAAAATAATAAAATAATAACAAAATAATAACAAAATAATGACAAAATAATGACAAAATAATAACAAAATAATAACAAAATAATAACAAAATAATAACAAAATAATAACAAAGTAATAACAAAATAATAACAAAATAATACAAAAATAATAAAATAATAACAAAATAATAACAAAGTAATAACAAAATAATAACAAAATAATAAAAAAATAATAACAAAATAATACAAAAATAATAAAATAATAACAAAATAATAACAAAATAATAACAAAGTAATAACAAAATAATAACAAAATAATAACAAAATAATAACAAAATAATAACAAAATAATGACAAAATAATAACAAAATAATAACAAAGTAATAACAAAATAATAACAAAATAATAACAAAATAATGACAAAATAATAACAAAATAATAACAAAATAATAACAAAATAATACAAAAATAATAACAAAATAATGACAAAATAATAACAAAATAATAACAAAATAATGACAAAATAATAACAAAATAATGACAAAATAATGACAAAATAATAACAAAATAATAACAAAGTAATAACAAAATAATAACAAAGTAATAACAAAATAATAACAAAGTAATAACAAAATAATAACAAAATAATGACAAAATAATAACAAAATAATAACAAAGTAATAACAAAATAATAACAAAATAATAACAAAAATAATAAAATAATAACAAAATAATAACAAAATAATAACAAAATAATACAAAAATAATAAAATAATAACAAAATAATAACAAAGTAATAACAAAATAATAACAAAATAATAACAAAATAATAACAAAATAATACAAAAATAATAAAATAATAACAAAATAATAACAAAATAATAACAAAGTAATAACAAAATAATAACAAAATAATAACAAAATAATAACAAAATAATAACAAAATAATAACAAAATAATACAAAAATAATAAAATAATAACAAAATAATAACAAAATAATGACAAAATAATGACAAAATAATAACAAAATAATAACAAAATAATAACAAAATAATAACAAAATAATAACAAAATAATAAAATAATAATAACAAAATAATAACAAAATAATGACAAAATAATAACAAAATAATAACAAAGTAATAACAAAATAATAACAAAATAATAACAAAGTAATAACAAAATAATAACAAAATAATAACAAAATAATAACAAAATAATAACAAAATAATAACAAAATAATAACAAAATAATAACAAAGTAATAACAAAATAATAACAAAATAATAACAAAATAATAACAAAATAATAACAAAATAATAACAAAGTAATAACAAAATAATAACAAAATAATAACAAAATAATAACAAAATAATAACAAAATAATAACAAAATAATAACAAAATAATAAAATAATAATAACAAAATAATAACAAAATAATGACAAAATAATAACAAAATAATAACAAAATAATAACAAAATAATAACAAAATAATAACAAAATAATAACAAAATAATAACAAAATAATAAAATAATAATAACAAAATAATAACAAAATAATGACAAAATAATAACAAAATAATGACAAAATAATGACAAAATAATAACAAAATAATAACAAAGTAATAACAAAATAATAACAAAGTAATAACAAAATAATAACAAAGTAATAACAAAATAATAACAAAATAATGACAAAATAATAACAAAATAATAACAAAGTAATAACAAAATAATAACAAAATAATAACAAAAATAATAAAATAATAACAAAATAATAACAAAATAATAACAAAATAATACAAAAATAATAAAATAATAACAAAATAATAACAAAGTAATAACAAAATAATAACAAAGTAATAACAAAATAATAACAAAATAATAACAAAATAATAACAAAATAATAACAAAATAATGACAAAATAATAACAAAATAATAACAAAGTAATAACAAAATAATAACAAAATAATAACAAAAATAATAAAATAATAACAAAATAATAACAAAATAATAACAAAATAATACAAAAATAATAACAAAATAATGACAAAATAATAACAAAATAATAACAAAATAATAACAAAATAATAACAAAATAATAACAAAGTAATAACAAAATAATAACAAAATAATACAAAAATAATAAAATAATAACAAAATAATAACAAAGTAATAACAAAATAATAACAAAATAATAAAAAAATAATAACAAAATAATACAAAAATAATAAAATAATAACAAAATAATAACAAAATAATAACAAAGTAATAACAAAATAATAACAAAATAATAACAAAATAATAACAAAATAATAACAAAATAATGACAAAATAATAACAAAATAATAACAAAGTAATAACAAAATAATAACAAAATAATAACAAAAATAATAAAATAATAACAAAATAATAAAAAAATAATAACAAAATAATACAAAAATAATAAAATAATAACAAAATAATAACAAAATAATAACAAAATAATAACAAAATAATAACAAAATAATGACAAAATAATAACAAAATAATAACAAAGTAATAACAAAATAATAACAAAATAATAACAAAAATAATAAAATAATAACAAAATAATAACAAAATAATAACAAAATAATACAAAAATAATAAAATAATAACAAAATAATAACAAAGTAATAACAAAATAATAACAAAATAATAACAAAATAATAACAAAATAATACAAAAATAATAAAATAATAACAAAATAATAACAAAATAATAACAAAGTAATAACAAAATAATAACAAAATAATAACAAAATAATAACAAAATAATAACAAAATAATAACAAAATAATACAAAAATAATAAAATAATAACAAAATAATAACAAAATAATGACAAAATAATGACAAAATAATAACAAAATAATAACAAAATAATAACAAAATAATAACAAAGTAATAACAAAATAATAACAAAATAATAACAAAATAATAACAAAATAATAACAAAGTAATAACAAAATAATAACAAAATAATAACAAAATAATAACAAAATAATAACAAAATAATAACAAAATAATACAAAAATAATAAAATAATAACAAAATAATAACAAAATAATGACAAAATAATGACAAAATAATAACAAAATAATAACAAAATAATAACAAAATAATAACAAAATAATAACAAAGTAATAACAAAATAATAACAAAATAATAACAAAATAATAACAAAATAATGACAACGGAGATACTGAGTGATGTCTCTGGGAAGTGAAACGGCTAGAAGAGCAAAAGTGTCTCACTGGAATCTGAATAGCAGGAAAAGGCAAGATGACGTTACTGAAAACTGGAATGTAAGTACAGGCAGGTTGACATCACATGGAGATTAATGTGACTGTAACTGAGGTATGATAAGGTGCCTCAGGTATGTCCGGTCCGCATAGACATGGCCAAGAGCTCTATCGGCACGAGGATGTCGCCGGGAACTGGATTGGTAGAAGGGTGTCACCAGGTGCAGGAAAGGCAGGATGCTCACGGGAACTGGAATGGTAGGACGTTATCAGGTGCAAGATAATGTCAGCAGGAACAGGAGATGCAGGAAGATGTCAGCAAGCTGCAGATGATGATGATGCATGGCTCAGTTGATAGATTCTGCAGTTGCTGTGATGATGATGATGATGATGATGATGATGATGATGATGATGATGATGATGATGATGATGATGATGATGATGGCAGTCAGTGTTGATGTGCTGTAGAAGGAAGGAGAAAGGCTACTGCTGCTGTTGTCGTCGTGATAGTAAAAATACTGTTTAATTCAGAAAGAGATTCGAGAGGGAGAAGGCTGTTTCTGCTGGATGTCGCTGTCTCAGTGGTGAAATAGCGCCGTAATGTCTAGCAAAGGTTTGTGGAGCAAAGTGCGGTTGACTGAGATGGAGGAGACAGTGTCTCGTTGGGCTTCGAAGCCAGGGGGACAACGCTCCCGAATGAGAGGCTGTTTAAAGAGATGCACTCTATTTTATACTGTTTTGGTGAGCTGCTGCTGATACGATGCTTTGATGAGATCTGATTGGTTGGCTTCAATGATGATGTGTGCAGAAAGAATGAAACTGTGTTGGTTTTTGTCACACGGGCAAAGTTGTTCAAGGATTAAACATCCGGCTCTGTTAGGGTTAGAGTTAGGGTTAGGAGTGCAGAGTCATGAAATGGAGTCAGCATGGCAAGAACTAAAGTATCCAAGGAACAGGGATGTAGGAAGACGTCTGAGGAACCGGATATGCACGATGACGTCGGCAGGTGAAGGAGAACAAGTTGCAGATGTTGATGATGCATGGATAAACTTATAGCTACTGTAGTTGTTGCGGTGATAGTGATGATGATGACGTGCTGTAGAAGGATGGGGAAGGCTGCTGCTGCTGTTGTTGTCATCATGATAATAAAAATATCGTTCCGTCCAGCAGAGATGCTAGGGGAAGAAGGTTGCTGTTACTGTATGTCATCGTCAGTGATGAAACGGTGCCATAATGTCTACAAAGTTTCGTGGGGTAAAGTGCAGTCACCAGAGACGAAGGAGACAGCGTCTCGGCAAGACCAGGGCAGGCAAAGCCTCTGAATGAGTGATTAAGTGAAGAGACGCACCCTATTTAATACTGTTTTGGTGAGCTGCTGCTGATACGACACTTTGATGAGATCTGATTGGTTGCCTTCAGTGATGATGTTCTCAGAGAGAAGTTCTGGTTTAGAAGCATGTCGAACACACGGTTAAAATCGGTTTTGACTGCCAGACTGCCACCCCCACCTTCTATGAGAGAACCGCTTAAAATGTCTTTTCTCCCTCCAACTCCATGGACAGAGATCAACGCTGATTTGGGGCATCATCCAAATGGGAAATACATGCTAGTATTAATGTGGGAGTATTCACGTGCCCATGTTATCACCAGTGCTTCACATTCTGTCTGTGAGTATCTCTGTTCCACTGGTGTTAGAACACGACTTACAAACTGAATGACACGCTGAAATGATTACTGGACTACCATCTGTGTAGATTTTCGGATCGAAATAGGCTAAGGTGCACGCCTTACCCAACGTTGTTTTACCTTGTTGAGGGCATCGGCGTGATGCTGCATCCAAATCCATGGGATAGTCTTCTTCGTTATTGACCTAAGTCATGGGTTGCATGGTTGCATAGTTCACAATGAAGTGTGCCCCGCAGAAGTTTGTCATTCCGAGGAAGCTGCAGACTTCTGACGCGTTCTTTCGAGTTGGAAAGTCCAAGATCGACTTGATCTTGTCATTGCTCGGCTTGAGGCCTTCCTTTCCGAAGATATATCCTAGGAACTCGAATGACTCCTTGTTATATTTACACTTCTCTGCATTCAGGGTGAGACCATTCTCTCGAAGTTGTTGAAACGTTGCTTGAAGGTTACCATCATGATCTTGTTGAAATGTTCCAAAGCAAATATGAATATTTTGCTTCTAGTATTTTAAGTCTGTTTGTGCAGTTATTCTTGTCTATTATTTTGGTGTTAGAAGTTAATATTTTCCGTATATCGGCCGACTGTAGTCTTTTGTTATGTGTAGTAATGTGACGTTGGATGGCGCTGGTATCGGATAAATGATAAGTTAGACGTCGAGAGAGAGTTGTTGTAGTGTGGCCAATATAGGTGTTATGTAATTGTTCTGTTTGGGTTGTAGGGAGACATTCCTTAAAAGAGCATGAGAACATGTATATAACGTTAGTTTGGCTGAGAGTTGTATTGACAGTGTTATTTTTTTAATAATTAGGTTATTTGTTTTAAATTTTGTATAGTAAATTATTAGTTTGATCTTTTTTGTTGGTCGTTAGGTTTAGTGTATCGTTTTATTATGTGAAGTATTGCTTTTTCGTCGAGTTTGTAGTTACATTGCGTCCGGTTTTTGTAATAGAGGTTGATCGTGTCTTTTTTGTAATGGGTTTAATTTTTGTTTTTATCGTGTATGGAGTTTATGATTTTATTTGTTCGTCGACTATTTTATTGGGGAAGTTGTTGTTAATTAATGTTTGATGTCTGTACGAGTTTGCGTATGGTTTCTTGGAATATTTCGCTTGTTGACTCCAAAAAACAGTAGCTTATATTTATACAAGAGTAGGTGCGTTGCCAAAGTTGTTATGTACCGTGATTCCTCAGCTCGTTGTACTCTTTCGCCTTTGACATCATGGTCTCGGGCTCATCAAACGTTGGTGTTGAGTGGTGTTCTATTTTTATGGCCTCGTTTGCTACGCACATGTCTATGCAGATTCAAACCTTTCCTGGTGATTTCTTTGGTACCACAACAATTGGGGATACCCTTGGAGTCGGTCCACTTGCCTTTTTAATCATACCTAACTCCTCGTCCTTTTTTATCTGTTGTTCAATGTGTTTTCGGATGTGGAATGGTACAAGTCGATATTGTTGGGCAACAGGAGGAATGTCTCCGTTGATGTGCAATTTGATTTGTCAGTCCTTAAATTGTCCGAGGCCATCAAAGAGATCCGTATATTGCATTAGTAGTACTAACCTTAACCCTAACCCCCCAGCAGTTTTAGTTCATTCGAGATTTCCCAGCCTATAATGGGGTTTTCTTCATCATTCACCACACATCTTGTGGTGTGGCACATATCGTCTCCGGCACTGGTGTGGGCTTCTCGTTGTCATAGGCCGATATGACCGTCCTAGATTTCTCTAGTATGGGTTAAGGGAATAATTTTTGGAAACCTGCTTTGGAAAGGATATTGACTGTGGTTCGAGAATCAGCCAGAAAATTCAACACTTGGCAGGTTGCTCCAACAACGTGAATGGTGAATGGTGAATTGTGATAGGGCCTCGTTTTTGTCGGTAGCCTTATACAGAATTTGGTTTCAGCGTCTAACACGCTGTCATCTTCAAGGTGGTGTACTCTCCTGTTAGGCATTCAGCTGTATTTTGCTGAGGAGTGCGGCTGAGGGTTTTTGCAGTGGTTGCCTACATGTGGGTTGAGAACGGCAGACATGGGCAAATTGATTCCACTTCGTGCACAAGTGTTGCAGCGGCGGTTGTATGGTCACGTGCTACCACAGTTGTGTCAGTTGGTTGTTTTGTGGTTGGTGGCGCCTGGTATCAGCACAACACAATTAACGTCAGCAAAGTGGTGGGGTTCAGTCATCTGTTGGGACTGAGATGTCACTAGCTGTAACGTCCTGGCGAACTGCAGTAGTTCTTGTAGGGTTAGGTTAGAGTTGATAAATCGCTTTTCTCGAACCCTGTTCAATTTGCAACCTGCGATAATTTGTGCTTTAATCTCCCGTAAAACATAAGTAATGCCACCTGGCGTGAGTCGTCCTCGATTCTGTTGGCTACGAAATGGGTTCCAAGTCGCCTCACCCACTTGCCCCAGCGTAAATCTTTGTCATCCAAACGGCAGTTGAATAGGGGGTATGTTGGTATGGCTGCCATCTTAGTATTCCACACGTGCGTCTATGGAAGTGATGGATTAATATGCTTATTTGGGCAATCCGGTGAATAAAAACTTTATTTTTATATTGTCCTCGTCGTCCTGTGATATTTATTATTCCAATATTTGCTATTGATAATAGATGTTGGTGTATTAAAATAGCTGTCCAACTACTTTTTTTACCGTTCACCGTTTCTTACCCTGGTGTCCCCTTTTCTGGTCCCCTAGGTAATAATCGGCGGGTTGTAGCCATTGAATTGCACTTTAGCTGTACATTACAATTGGCATCACAGTCAATGATGAAATCATTTCGTCCACAGTTCCATTCCAAAGGAGATTCACCTAAAAACTATGACAGCTTCATCAGATTTGCATGCCAAGCAACCCAGAAGAACATACGTACCTGGACTTCGTGCGCAATGACCTCCCTATCAAAAGGCCGCCAATTTAAATGACAAAATCTGTTGGCGACAACTGATATGACGAAGAATAGTAAAAAGGTCTAATCAAAAAAATCGGCAACGATCCATCAACTTGAATGCAACAGTAATACACCATCACTGCCAATCAAGTTGCACATCAGTTGTTGCTCAATGGGAAGTCCATTACCAAACAGCAAAGACCAAATGTAAACCGACTTCAATACTACCAAAGCACCGGACTGCCTGAGCCATTCTTACTTGAAGTGCTTGATGTCAGCATCAGTGCCATAGATGATAGCACTTTGGAACCGAAAATGGATCCTTGAACAATTGTTGACAAGAAACATTCAAAAGATCTATAGAAAATCCAGAATCAGTGATCTTCTCAAACCTGGCAAAGATCCAGTGCATACAAAGAGTTTTCATCCGATCTCCCTCCTATGCCACCTGTTTGAGCGCCTAATCTGCAACAGGTTGACCTCAGTTGCTCAACCAGCCATCATCCCCCAACAAGCAGGATTCCAAACCAATTCCTGAATCTCACTGGAAGACAAATGCTTCTATGTTACTCTAAACAACAAAGTCGTTGGTGCTGATCCATTATTGTGTAACATTTACACCAATGACCAACCAATAGATCAAAACACTGAGCGGTTCATCTATGCTGACGACATCTTTGTAACATCTCAAGAGAGTATAGACAAAGCTCAACTCAGCCCTAGATAAGCTACTCATATAACCACCTGCATGCAAAAATTCAAGTCTGCTCACTCCATCTAAAGATTAGTATTACTGGACGAATATTTAATATAATTAGATCCTTCCTAACGAATAGAAAGATCCAAGTTATCCTCAATAGCCGTTCATAGGGATCTCTTCTTGGACCTTTATTGTTCCTGCTTTTCATAAGCGACCTCCCTGATGGCATTGTGTCTGAGATGGGAATATTTGCAGACGACACCATGCTCTACTCTCGTCATGTGAGTAAAACGGACACGCACATATCCGAGGCAATGGCTGAATCCTTAAAAAGTGACCTCAAGTCTGTAGTGGAATGGGGTCAGAAATGGATGGTAACATTTAATGCTGCTAAGGCAAAGCTCCTTTCCTTCAACTTCAACCACCGATTGCCATGGCAAATAACACCCTACCTGAGAGTACAACATTCAACCTCCCCGGCCTATCATTCACAGGTAACATGAGTTGGAGCAAGTATATAGAATACATTACCAAGGCTGCTGCAAAGAAAGTGGGTTCCCTCTACCGTGCTAGAAAACTTCTCACACCTGACAGTATCCTATATCTCTACAAAGCCACCATCCGTCCATGCATGGAGTATTGTTTTCACATCTGGGCTGGTGCACCATCTACTAGTCCCTCCCTCTTAGACAGGGTCCAAAAAAGAGTTGATAATCTAATAGGCCCCTAACTATCCACCAAGCTCAAACTCCTGTCCCATCGCAGCAACGTTGCAACGTTGTGCTTGTTTTACAAATACTTCAATGGATTATGCTCCGATGAATTGGCTACTCTGGTGCCCCTTGGACGTAAATTCACTAGACCAACTCGACAATCAGCTAGGTCCCATCCATTCACTGTGGAGGTCTCTAGACGCCGGAGAGCCTTCTACTTCAATAGCTTCTTTCCTCATGCTGCTACTCTATGGAACTCCCTCGCTGCTCTCTGTTTCCCCGACTGTACCGACATCTAGAAATTTAAAACTAATGTGAACAAGCATATCAGTCCACAGCTCCCAACTTAGGATGACCCCTACAATTTTCACCTTAATTCTCAGTAGCCCTTTACGTCTATAGTAGCAACATGCCTTGTTTGGGGTAAACTTTGTAAAAAAAAAGAATTAAGAGGCCAACCAACCTCTGAACATCACGTGGTCTGGACTACAACTTGAGAACCACACCAACCCTGTCTACCTTGGTATAACCCTAACCCTCTCATTGAAAGAACATATAAAAAAGACAAAAATGAAAATCAGCTCCCGGAACAACATCCTTGGCCTTGTGCTATTCTTCTACAGCGTATGCATGTCCTATTTGGGAGAGATTAGCGCATGGCAAAAAATTAGATGCATGCCACTTGATCACTGGTTGCCTGAAGCCTATCAACCTGAAGAACCTGCATCTCCTCACTGGCATTGCCCCTGCAAATATGAGACTGGAAGTTGTCAGCCGAGTTGAGGTTAGTAGAGATCACAAAAGACTCGCAACAACTGAAATCAACATCTTAGGCCCTCCCTCCTGGCTAAGAAGCACCCTAGGTCCAGTGGAAAACACTCTAGGTCTGCTTGAGAACAGGAATGGGGCAACCCAACCATCTGCAGAACGTGGAGAAGAAGACCATACGATGCAACAATGCCTTGTCTGCCCAACCATTGTCTGCCCAAAGATCTTACAGAGTGCAACAAAAATGCAAAACGACTGCATAAAAAACATTTTGTTTAACCAATTTAGATTATTTGGACTATTGTTCTCATCTCGGATGTTATTCTCACAACGTTTCATCCGATGTAACATCTTCAGGCTTGTCGAACTCAGGAATGCATATGGAATTTCGAACTGAGCCCTTTATTTAATCCACTGGTGTACATTGTTCTCATCCCATCAGCCATGACCGGGTAGAAGTCTTAAGTAATTCTAATTATATTCTTCGTATCGCCCGTACTGATGATTGAACCTTCAACCCCCAGAAGACTGTCACTTAGAACTGATTAGCATTTTATCTGTTGCACGATGGGTCTATGTGAGAATAACATCCAAGATGAGAAAAGTAGTTCAAATAATACAAATAATACAAATTATCAATCCTCATCTAAAAAATTCCGAAACTTTATTGCATTCTTTAATAATGAGGTCATAAAAATGAAAGTTGAAAAACTTTTTCTGGAAAAACAAAACTTTTTCTGGAAAAGCAAACTTCAACGGGAGACCACCTTTCGTCTTCACCACCACCACCACCACCAATCGTCCAGGTATCCAAAATTACTGCCACTTTCAGGTTACCTGTCTCCTTCAACGCTTGTCATGGGTTATTTTGTTTAGATTAAAGTTTAATAGCAAAAGTTTGGCCAGAGTTATCTGCTCCCGTCAAGCTGGTGAATCTTTGAAAGGGCGCATTCCTTCATATCCCCACAGGAAGATAGACTCAAAATAACTTTCGACGATGTGAAGACTTCCTACTGTTCTTGTTTATGACCATGATTCCACTGTTGTACCACAAATAAAAGGAAGTACATTTTATCAAAGAATTATGTCATCAAACTTGTGATTTTACTGTATTTTCCTTTGGCGGAAGAATGATGTTACAGTGGTGAAAGTTTTCATTGGCTGAAGTGAAAGTTTTGATTGGCTGAAGTGAAAATTTTGATTGGCTGAAGTGTGAGCCAATCAAAACTTTGGGTAATACAAGTTACTGGACTACTTAGATCAAAGAACAGAATCGAAAAACAATGTTTTGCTTCACGACTTCCTACCGTCACGGCAGAAAATCTTTAAAAGGACATGTTCCTGCATATCTTTCTTTGAAGCAGCCCACTTTTGTTGATCCTGAGCTAACCCTAACCAATTTTTGTTGATCCTGAGCTAACCCTAAATCTAATTCTAACCAATTTTTGTTGATCCTGAGCTAACCCCAACCCATTTTTGTTGATCCTAAGCTAACCCTACCCCATTTTTGTTGATCCTGAGCTAACCCCAACCCATTTTTGTTGATCTTGAGCTAACCCCAACCCATTTTTGTTGATCCTGAGCTAACCCTAAATCTAATCCTAACCCACTTTTGTTGATCCTAGGCTAACCCTAACCTTAAATCTAATCCTAACCCATTTTTGTTGAACCTGAGCTAACCCTAACCCACTTTTGTTGATCCTAGGCTAACCCTAACCCATTTTTGTTGATCCTGAGCTAGGTTACATGATATGGCCAACTTATCCCGAAAACCAAATACTTGATTGTTGCTGCTCAGGGCTTCAACTGCCTACTAGCACTTTGCAGCAACCGTTAGAAGAATCTTAGATGGCAATAGAGAAGAATAGATATTCTGTCGGTGATGAAGAACTTGAGTTAGTTCTCAATCCACACAGAGACAGTGTAAAATGCAGTGAAGGCAGTCATTGTCAAAGACTTCAATCCTATGCAGATCCACCACTCTCATTGGCCAGGTTTTGCAACCATAGCGAAGGATCGTCGACACGATAGTTTGATAGATATGTCCATTGGTCATTCGTCTGTAACATTATTTCTCCATAAATGATAACTTAGTACTTTTGAATATGTTATAAGTATATAAATAAGGTTAATGTTTAGTGGTGCACAGAGTGCTGAATGTCTCTCCTGTGAATAAAAAGTGTTTTAAAAAGGTTCATACGCAGGTGGCTCCACACAGCATTACCGGTAACATGCAAAAATGTTTATTTTTAACCTCATCAAAAGTGTCTCTGCTGAAATACAAAGTTTGGTAAGCACATGAAATTTGCCCAAGATCATGAAAAGCAACAAAATTCAGGAATTAAATCAGTAGTCAAAAGTCAAAGCCTGTTCTCGCATTCACAGCACCCCACGTCAAAACACCTCACTCGGCACACCCACTATCATCGACCCAGGCATCACTCTTCAAATAACACTTAAATATCTTTTTACTCTTTTAATCACATCTTATGTTGAACTCTTCTCATAGCGACTACTATTAAGCTTTTCACACTTACATGCCACTATCACACATAAATCCTACTATAGTAGGCACATTTACGTCTTGCTATATACAGCCGTAATCATATTCACTGCAGCCAAAATTAACAAGAAACTTTTATCATTGCAAATATTTCACCATGGTTTATATGTGAACTTTATGTTTATATGTGAACTTTATGCTTGAAGTTTATAACTTGAAGTTTATATGTGAACAATTTATGTCGATATGGTTAATATATTATTATTTATACCAAAAAATATTTTTATTATACCAAAAAATTATTTATACCAGAAAATATAACACAATATGTGAAGTTTATATGTGAACAATTTACTTATGTGTTACAATTCAATTTTACTTTATGCTTGAAGTTTATAACTTGAAGTTTATATGTGAACTTTATGTTTATATGTGAACTTTATGTTTGAATATCTATGAAAACCTTTATATTGTTTTATATGTGTTTTGTATTCCCTTATTTCTTGTGTATTTAACATTCATTAATACCCATCATCATCATCATCATCATCATCATCATCATCATCATCATCCGATTTATTTTTGAACACGCCTTTGATTACTCCTCTATAAGAGGGTGGAGCCTGTCTGTCAGTCTTGATCAAAGTCTTCCACTCCAGGCTCGGTGGTCGCGAGGATCTAAGTTTGTAATCCCAGGGCTGCACGGTCACGTTTACACAGCTCATCCCAAAGAAAGCTTCGGTCTTTCAGCCTGCCGACTTAAGGGTGAAATATATCTATAAGGCTGTACTTTTGAATGACTCCCTTCAAATGTTTTAAAATTTAACAATAAGTTCATCACGATTTCAAGCATAATCTTCGTTAACTATTATAAAAATGATTTTCATTTTATGTTCTGCAAGTTTGTTATTGTGTCGAAAAGTAATATTTCAAAGAGTTTGGTTTTATTTAAGACTAGTGTACACTGAAAAGAAAAGTGTACACCTTTCGTGTACACTGAAAAGAAAAGTGTACACCTTTCGTGTACACTGAAAAGAAAAGTGTACACCTTTCGTGTACACTGAAAAGAAAAGTGTACACCTTTCGTGTACACTGAAAAGAAAAGTGTACACCTTTCGTGTACACTGAAAAGAAATGTGTACACCTTTCGTGTACACTGAAAAGAAAAGTGTACACCTTTCGTGTACACTGAAAAGAAAAGTGTACACCTTTCGTGTACACTGAAAAGAAATGTGTACACCTTTCGTGTACACTGAAAAGAAAAGTGTACACCTTTCGTGTACACTGAAAAGAAAAGTGTACACCTTTCGTGTACACTGAAAAGAAAAGTGTACACCTTTCGTGTACACTGAAAAGAAATGTGTACACCTTTCGTGTACACTGAAAAGAAAAGTGTACACCTTTCGTGTACACTGAAAAGAAAAGTGTACACCTTTCGTGTACACTGAAAACAAATGTGTACACCTTTCGTGTAAACTGAAAAGAAAAGTGTACATCTTTCGTGTACACTGAAAAGAAAAGTGTACACCTTTCGTGTACACTGAAAAGAAAAGTGTACACCTTTCGTGTACACTGAAAAGAAAAGTGTACACCTTTCGTGTACACTGAAAAGAAAAGTGTACACCTTTCGTGTACACTGAAAAGAAAAGTGTACACCTTTCGTGTACACTGAAAAGAAAAGTGTACACCTTTCGTGAACACTGAAAAGAAAAGTGTACACCTTTCGTGTACACTGAAAAGAAATGTGTACACCTTTCGTGTACACTGAAAAGAAAAGTGTACACCTTTCGTGTACACTGAAAAGAAAAGTGTACACCTTTCGTGTACACTGAAAAGAAAAGTGTACACCTTTCGTGTACACTGAAAAGAAAAGTGTACACCTTTCGTGTACACTGAAAAGAAAAGTGTACACCTTTCGTGTACACTGAAAAGAAAAGTGTACACCTTTCGTGTACACTGAAAAGAAAAGTGTACACCTTTCGTGTACACTGAAAAGAAAAGTGTACACCTTTCGTGTACACTGAAAACAAATGTGTACACCTTTCGTGTAAACTGAAAAGAAAAGTGTACATCTTTCGTGTACACTGAAAAGAAAAGTGTACACCTTTCGTGTACACTGAAAAGAAAAGTGTACACCTTTCGTGTACACTGAAAAGAAAAGTGTACACCTTTCGTGTACACTGAAAAGAAAAGTGTACACCTTTCGTGTACACTGAAAAGAAAAGTGTACACCTTTCGTGTACACTGAAAAGAAAAGTGTACACCTTTCGTGTACACTGAAAAGAAAAGTGTACACCTTTCGTGTACACTGAAAAGAAAAGTGTACACCTTTCGTGTACACTGAAAAGAAAAGTGTACACCTTTCGTGTACACTGAAAACAAATGTGTACACCTTTCGTGTAAACTGAAAAGAAAAGTGTACATCTTTCGTGTACACTGAAAAGAAAAGTGTACACCTTTCGTGTACACTGAAAAGAAAAGTGTACATCTTTCGTGTACACTGAAAAGAAAAGTGTACACCTTTCGTGTAAACTGAAAAGAAAAGTGTACACCTTTCGTGTACACTGAAAAGAAAAGTGTACACCTTTCGTGTACACTGAAAACAAATGTGTACATCTTTCGTGTACACTGAAAAGAAAAGTGTACACTGAAAAGAAAAGTGTACACCTTTCGTGTACACTGAAAACAAATGTGTACACCTTTCGTGTACACTGAAAAGAAAAGTGTACACCTTTCGTGTACACTGAAAAGAAAAGTGTACACCTTTCGTGTACACTGAAAAGAAAAGTGTACACCTTTCGTGTACACTGAAAACAAAAGAAATTAGGCTTCACCAGTGTTTGCACTATTGAATTAAAAAAAAAATTATTAGGTGCTTCTGATGTTTAGCCACATTTAAATATTTAAAGAAATGTATGAAATTTGTTACGTACTCACGTGTTAGCTGAAAAGAAGATTGTACAGAAAAAAATACGCAAATTCATCCAGTATTTATTAAATTATAAGAAAAAGAAAAAAAAACGATCTTAAGTTTTGTTAGACATTTTCACTTATGAAATAGACAAGGGAGATAACTCAAACTTTGTTTACTGGTTTAACAAAAATGGCTACCGAATGATAAAATCATTTTTTTAAATTTGTAATTTAATAAATACTGTATGAATTTGTGTAATTTTTTATGTAAAGTCTTCTTTTAAGCTACCACTTAAATACATAAAAAAGTTTATACATTTCTTTAGCTATTTTGTTTTTTAACGGAGGCCTAATATATTGTGGCTGAACAGCAGAAGCACCAAATATTATTATCATTTCTGATGACCTAAAAGAAAAAACAAACACCAACTGTTGACTTTTTATTGCGAGTGGGGAATTTCTTTCCAAATTCATTTTAGGCAGTGTGCATTGTCTGACTTGCTATTTGTTTTCTTGCTTCCCCTCATCACTTGAAATGGTTTTGTCCGGTGGCTCGAAAAAGGTATGTGTTTTACTCGCTAACTTTTGCATGTCAGGACGGATTTATATTTATTTACATACAAATAAATACACATTGGTCTTTATTATAGAGTGGAGGATTTTCAAATCTTCTTGACTTTCGAATCGAAAGAGTCGGACAGTCATGATTTAGTCTGATCGAGTTATCTTCTTTGCTGATGAAAACTTAAATTTCACTTTTCCACATTAAAACATTTAAAATGGTATCCATTTACAAACTCTTTTCCAAAAAATGATCCGTGTTACGCTCCGTTCTTTTACTGATCCCAAAATGCAAGTCATCTCCCCAGCCCCCACTGGAGGGAGCAAAACGCGGAACATCAGCTCACCTTGATCATAAGTCTGGCTCTTCCCGATCGGTGACTGCATTTTGAAAATTGTTTTTCTTCAATCAAAAGACAAACAATAAATGCTTATTTTTCCATTTCCCTCTCAAACTTGAAATTATCAAAACAGTCACAGTCGCTTTACAAACTTCTGACCTACAATTCCTTTTTTTCAAGAATGGAAGTTTTGTGGAGTTTAAATGAGACCTGTTATCCGGGTTGCGGCCCTGATACCGCTGAGTGCCAGACCTGTTCGCCATGGATGGCCCTGCCAGAAACAGGCGTTCCAAACGACATACCTCTGACACTACAACGTTGCCACCGCTCCTACCACGTTAAGAAGGGTTGGACTTTATAGGGAGGGAGGGGGGGGGGCTGCCGGTTGGGACATATACGTGACATATTTCTATTGGTTAAACGGTGGTGTAAATTGGTCAATTAGAATCAAAAGATAGCTTTTCTGAAAAAAAGTTAAGACTGAAATTTGACTTGTTCCTCTAATCTCGACCAATGAGAGCCCCCCCCCCCTCCCCGGATCGTAGCCAATCAGCACACTCAGTTTGATTGAACTCGAAACAGTAGTTAGTGTGTCTATGACGAACAAACAGACTGAGAGACACCATTTTATGTGTATAGATTTGAATGTAGAATTTCTCCAAGGTTGAGATTAGATAAAGTGAAATGGTATTTATATATGTTCCTGTTAAAAGCGATTCTGTACAACTTTTCTGTTATTTTAAGTAAGTGAACAAAGCAGTTATATAAGAGGGTGATGTATTTATTTATCTACCTCCCACAAGGTAAGATGTGACACAAGGTCATGAAAGTGGGATTAGATAAGCCAGCGCTCGAGAGGTGAGCACTCTGGCCATTTAAAAATTGCCTGGGCAGCCCCGTCGGCATTCCCCGGTAGGAGCGCCTCAGACAGTAAGCAATAAACTTACTCCTCCCCAAAGAGGGGAGGCAGGGTGATGTAGTTTGTGAAAAAATGTTATGAACTCAAAATAATAATTGATTTGTTGCCTCAGTCAAAACTAATGCGGCTCACAGATCGCTGGACATTTTCTCTGACTTCTCTTCTTTCTGCTTTTTTCTTTGACGCAGTATTTACATATTTCCCACGTAAGTATGATGTGGCACAAGGTCGGAAGATGGGTATAGTAAGCCAGTGCCCCTAAAGGGGGGGCACGCTGCTCGTTTCAAAATTGCCTGGGCAGCTCCGTTGGCATTCCCCAGTCGGTGCAGTTAGCAATAAATTAACTCCTTTCAAAGAGAAAAAGCAATGCCTGGGAGGGTTAAAAAAAATGTTTTTCTTTTTTTCTTTTACCACCCCCCCCCCGTTTTTTTTTACCCTCCCCCATACATAGTAATATTTTCAGTTAGAAAAAAAAAAAAAATTTTTTTACCCCCCCCAAAAAATACAACAGCCCGACAGATAAAAGGCCACTGAGTTGGCCGAGTCTCTCTGTCGGACTGATTGTCGACAACGAATCCTCGACTGGTATATACTGGTCTGAAGTCTTTCTCCGACTCGGTATTTACATCCTTCCCACTTAGGATGATGTGGTACAAGGCCAGAGGGTGAGGAGAATTAGTCAGCACACCAGAATTGGAGCACTTAGGACTCTTTAAAATTGCCTTGGAAGCCCCGTTGGCATTCCCTGGTCGGAACATCTTAAGCAGTTTTTTTTTTTTTTATAATATTTTACCCCAAACAAGGCAGGACGCCACTGTAGACGTAAGGAGTTACTGAGAATTAGGGAGTAGGTTAAGGGTGTCATTCTAAGTTGAGAGCTGTGCAGCGAGATGTCTGTTTACATTAGTTTTAAATTTCTGCATGTTGGTACTGTCAGGGAAACAGGGGCCAGGTAGGGAGTTCCAAAGGCCAGCAGCACGAGGAAAGAAGCTACTGGAGTAGAAGGCTCTCTGGCATCTGGGGACCTCCAAAGTGAATGGATGGGATTTAGCTGATTGTCGAGTTGGTCTAGTGAATTTACGTCGAGGGGGCACCAGAGTAGCCAATTCATCGGAGCATAATCCATTGAAGTATTTGTAAAACAAGCACAAGGATGCTACATTGCGGCAATGGGACAGGGTCTGGAGCTTGGTTGACAGTGAGGGACCTATTAGGTTGGCAACTCTTTTTTGGACCTTGTCAAGGAGGGAGAGACTAGTAGATGATGCACCAGCCCAGATGTGGCAACAATACTCCATGCATGGGCGGATGGTGGCTTTGTAGAGATACAGGATAATGTCAGGTGTGAGGAGTTTACTAGCACGATAGCGGGAGCCCACCTTCTTTGCTGCAGCCTGCAATAAACTAACTCCTTCCCAAAGAGAGGAGGCAAAGCCTGGGAGAGTGAACCTCCTAGAACTACCCTGGACTAATACGTCAGCCTGACTGGACTGATTGTCGAAAACGGATCTTCGACTGGCATATACTGGTCTAAAGTCTTTGGTTGACACCTTTAAGTCAGCAGATTTCAGACATTAAATAATCTAAGTTAATTCTTTTAACCAATGAAAATACAGATAATCCTTTTTAACCAATAGAAATACAGATAATTCTTTTTAACCAATGAAAATACAGATAATTCTTTTAACCAATGAAAATACAGATAATCCTTTTTAACCAATGAAAATACAGATAATTCTCTTTAACCAATGAAAATACAGATAATTCTTTTAACCAATGAAAATACAGATAATCCTTTTTAATCAATAGAAATACAGATAATTTGTGGATTCACCTTTTTTTTATTAAGGTGAATTTGCTTATTGCAGTGCAATAACCAGTCGTTCTGTTTCTCCTAGGTCGTGAGTTCAATCCTCACTAGTAACCTATGATTTTGACATTTCTTTAATTTTCAAACTAAACACCGGGCAAAGACGGACCGTTTTATGGCAGGGATGAGATGAATAAATTTAACATAAAATAATCATCCAGTTTTTGACCACATAGCATAGGACAGACTAATAATCCCCCTCCTCTTTTTGATATTTTTTCAGTAAAAAAAGGCAGAACCCTTAAAATTTTTAGCTGTCGTGATAACATTTTTCATTATAATTTTTTTTTTCCCCACACGTAAATATACATGTTTCCCCTTTTGAGGCTTTTATCATTCAAACACAATCAAAATTTACACATAAACTTTTTTTTAATAATTATTATAAGCGCTTTTTAATAATCATAGTCCATACAAGCCACGGCCATTTTTGCACGTACTTACTTAAAAAAAACAAACATGCTCTTCATTGACCCCCAACACTAACCCTAAATCCTCATTGACTCCCAACACTAACCCTAAATCCTCATTGACCCCCAACACTAACCCTAAATCCTCATTGACCCCCAACACTAACCCTAAATCCTCATTGACCCCCAACACTAACCCTAAATCCGGGGTGGCTATACGAGAAAAAAAATCTAAAATATATTAGTTTTTTATGGTGGCTATTTTGAAAATACAAAAAAAGAATGGTTACTCGTTTTGTCTTACGCTATGTGGTCAAGAACTAGATGATAAATAACGCTTTCTGGTCAGGAAATGGGTAAAAACCTACTATAGTATCCATATTTTGTGAGCTCTGAGAAAATAATTCGACGAATGGATATGTTAAAGAAAATCATCAATTATGCAATAAAATCGATTGGACATCTTACAAACTGTCGAAATTTAAATCCCATAAACACTTACGAGTTTTATTTTTGGTAAAAGCCTAGTATAGTATCCATATTTTGTGAGCTCTGCGCATGCGTCAGATTTCATTCATAAACAGTCGTAGTGAGTGACTAAAACTAGCGCATGCGTATTGAGCGTAGGCAAGTAGCGCACAATTCAAATGTAAACAGACGAAAACGGTTTTAGTTTTTAATTAAAATAAACACGTGTTTTTCTAACATTTTTTTGGGGTTGTTGTTTCTGACATTTTTAAAACAGGCGTAGAAACGGAAAGTGTTAAATAAAAACAATGTTATTTCGCGGTGTTTTTCACTTTCTCACGAATGAAACCCGTGGTTTTTTTCTAAAAGAACCGACACAGGAGCGAAGGGTGTTGGAAATAAAACAAAAAGTGGGCATTTTTAAGAATAGCGAACAGAACGAAAAGGGGCGAAAAGAAACAAATGTGATGCAAATAAATGTTACCAAATTCAAATTAAGTTACTATCGCTGAAAATGAGAACAAACACGCTAGAAGTTAAGAGCGAGCACAAAAACAACGAAAAGTGTTAAGAATGAAAACACGAAAATTTAGAATGGATATGAATTGCTGATTTTATTCACTAACGCAGCAAATACATCTGCAAATTCCTTTCTGAACAAATACTCGCAAATATACTCCCATTCATGCGGACTTCTGTGGGAGCCCTTCTCTTGCAAGAATCTTTTAAGATGCAACCAGGAATTTTCGATGTTCTGCGTATGTATCGTGTGGTCGGTTGGATCAACAAAATTGTCCTTCTGGACTATCACATCGTGCGTATAGCCCATATTACATAGGCCACTATACGCAGCCCAGCCGTCACTAATTATCCGTGTTCCCGGCAGTATTTTTCTGCGTATGACTTCTTCCAGGGTCTCTTTCGTTCGGTTTTCTACGAACTCGACGAAATAATTTAATTCACCCTGTGAATTGTGTTCAATACCCCCAAACAACCATTGCTGGGTTAGCATCCTTCCTTGCTGGTATTTTCTTTTGACAATTATAGTTTCGTCTATCTCGACCACTTTCCCGTCTCCGCCAATTTGTTCCGACTGTTTTTGGTCAATGTATGTCACACAAACTGCAGAAACGGAACCAATCTATAACGGCAGCATTTTTACCCCCCCGACACCCCCCCCCCGCATTTTGGCTCACGTGACTCAATCGTAGTCACTTATAAACAGAATAGTCTTCCGTATTAACAATTAGCATATATCCCCCCCATGCAGTGTTTTTGCTATTTTTTTTTTGTTCAGTGCGATTTTTAGTTTTATTTGATATAACTAACTTAAATATAAGTACCATTACTTCAAATCCAATAAATTTGGCATAATACATTAGGATTAATTTGTATGTATGTGTATATGCATATATATGTGCATGTGTGTATATAGACCTGTGTTTGTATTAATATATATATAGACATATGTGTATGTATATACACATGTGTAGGTATACGTTTATACATACATATCTACATATACATATGTATATATATATGTGTGTGTGTATGATTATGTATATATATGCGTGTGTGATTATGTATATATATGTATATACACATGTATATGTATGTATATATATGTATATACACATGCATATGTACATATATATACACATGTGTGTATGTATATCTACACATGTGTATGTATGTATATACATGTGTATTTATATATATATATATATATGTGTATATATATATACATGTGTATGTATTTCTATATATATACATATGTGTATGTATATACACATGTGTATGTATTTATATATATACACACGTTTATGTATATACATATACACACGTGTATGTATGTATATATGTACACGTGTATATATATATGTGTGTGTGTGTGTGTGGTATTGTCTGTAAAAGTCTGGCAGGCTTGAAGATCCACACCCAAGCCTCTCAGACAGCCACCATATATATATATGTGTGTGTGTGTAAATGATTCCATTAATTTCAAAGACTTTATGACCGGGTAACTTGACATTCTGGAGTTCACTTATATTTATCAAACCTTTTGCAATGTTCAAATTTGTGTTGACACCTATTTGCTAAGTGGCCATAGAGCATCTCTTTGGTTGTATTAAATCGGCTCAGGACAATTTTTATTTTATTGCTGGCACACTTTGTCACTGCCCAGCCAGGTTACCCGGTCATTGGCCGGCCAGTATTCTAGATTTTTACCTATGGTAAAAATCCATCAACCTTAATTCTATTCTGTAAGGTAACAAAACAATAAACAACAAAAAAAAATGCATGGGGGGGGGGATATATGCTAATTGTTAATACGGAAGACTATTCTATTTATAAGTGACTACGATTGAGTCACGTGAGCCAAAATGCTGGCGCCGGGGGTCGCGGGGGGGGGGTAAAGTGCCACCCATCTATAATGGTCTGTCTCGCATAGGTATAATTATCAAGTATTAGCTTGGCCCAGAGGTGCATCAAAATGATTATTTTATCAAGGCTCATTCTTGAGTTCTCAAAAAATTAGCCTTTTCTTATCGATAAATTCTTCCGACAGCTAGCAACTCCGCATCTCATGGTGTATCCATCTGACAGCTTCTTATTGGGGCAGCATTTCATATGGGACCCACATTCGCAGTCTCTGGAAGGCTTCAGTAAACCCAACTGAATTAGGAAGTTCAGTGTTCTTGTAAGTGTAGACAGGTGCTACTATAGTAGGTTTTCGTGCTTAAGCATATCCGCCCCGACATTAAAAAATTTAAAGAATGTATAAACGTTATTATGTACTTACGTGTTAGCTGAAAATAAGATTGTGCAGAAAAAATTACGCAAATTCATTCAGTAGTTATTTAATTATTTAAAAAAAAACGATTTTAACGATTTTTTCACTCGGTAGATATTTCCACCATTTTGTATCTTAGATTTTCCAGTGGTCAAGAACGATAACTCATATTTTCACGATTTCTTGGTTTGGGGTTTTCTGATTGTCCGGAAAATGACATAACTCAAAATTAAAAATTAGGGTTTTCCGGAAATGACTCATAATCGACATTTCTTTGGAATCGCCATTTCTTCGAAAACTTTTTATTTTAAACCCGTTCCCAGCGTCCACACCTTACACTGCGTGGAAATCGACGAGAGTCTTTTTTCACGCAGGAAAAGTCACGTAGGTCGAGTAACGCGGCAATGAACAGTCAACCCAAAATGGATTTCTAGTCACAGTGCCTTCAAGGGATGCTGCAACACTAATTCCAATCATAAAAAAATACATTCTTCCCGGCACAACAATTATATCTGATTGTTGGCGTGCTTATGATAGACTGGGTGCCGAAGGGTACCATCATTTGCGCGTCAACCATCGATATAATTTTGTTGACCCAACAACAGGCGCAACCACAAATCATGTGGAAAGAATGTGGCAAGAGGCCAAAAGACGAAATAAGGCTGAATGTGGTACCCACGCATATGATAAACTCAAATTTGGCCGAGTTCATGTGGCGACAAAAATTTCGGGGAAAAACATTAGAAAACCTTTTTAAACAGATTGCCGAAATTTATCCTGTGGGTCAATAAAATGCTACGTTTTTTTCTCTCTTATATCGTACTTATAAGTTGTTTTGCCAAAATTGGTTATGTCTTTTGTTAATTTTTTTTCTCTTATATCGTACTTATAAGCTGTTTTTCCGCAATTGGTAAAAAAAAAAATTTAACTTGGTAAAAAAAAAAAAATTGTTATCTCCCTTGTTTACAAAAATGTCAAAATCTACGTAAAATCATTTAAATCATTTTTTTTTCTTTTTCTTATAATTAAATAACTACTGGATGAATTTGCGTAATTTTTTCTGCACCATCTTATTTTCAGCTAACACGTAAGTACATAATAACGTTCATACATTCTTTAAATTTTTTAATGTCGGGGCTTAAGCACCTAGGTTTTTACCGACAAAATACAATATATTAGCTGATATGTCTAGATTATGACGAAAACACGTGCTAAGTTTTTGACATAAACAAAACAATTGACTTATCTCCCTTTAATTAGTTTCGTATAAAAGTTAGCACATAACGGTAAAATGTCATTTTTCCTTGGGTTTTTTAAAATATTAAATCATCTCAAATATTAAATGTAAATGATTTAGATATATTTTTAAAAGATTTTATAAGAAAAAAGGGTTTTTATCCTGGTTTATTTTATTTATTTACTTTTCTCTCTTAGTCCGAAAAGAAAGGCAATTTTTTCAAGATGGCGTCCAACGCGGCGTTAAAACAATTGGGAAGAATTCTTAACAAATTTCATATTCGCCCCGTGAAGAACATCAGCTTTGCTTTCAATCCATTCTTAGACGATGTCGTTTCAATCAGGTGCGTATCAGCTAAAGTGACATTTATTTTGTATTTTTATTGTTTTCGGTTGGAAAAAAAAACGATGTCCTTGTTCTTTTTAGTGGGTGACTTAACGAAAGGTCATATGTAACCTGGGTTTATTTATTTCCTGTTGGAAGGCCAAGAGCCACTAGAGGATAAGGAAATAATTGCCAGGGCACTGTTTCGGAAAATACAACCAAAAATGGTCAGGCGTGACGTGTTATGATAAGAATTTGTTGCCATTGGATTGGAAGACGACTATGACGGGAAAGCCTTACAAAGTAGCTTTGCCCATGAAAATTCCGCCTGATGCTAAGCACATGGAGGAAGAAAAGAAAATCGGGCCTTCTCCAGATTAGGACCCGATCTAACTTTGGCTCCGTCGTTAGGGTATGAGTTGAGGTCAAAGTTAGCTCGGGTCCTAATCTGAAGAAGTACCAGAAAGTCGTTTTTTCCGTTAGAGTAATAAGACGAGTTCTTGCTGCGAATGTCTTACAAAGAGGAGCCGTCGAGCACCTTCCATTGCAAATATCGATAGAGTAGAGAGAGACTAGCGACGTCTCTTTTGTGGAAAGAGGCTGTAGGGAAGAGAAGAGACCATCTCTCACTTTATTTTGAAGTCGATTTTGTATTCTGCCAAGGCAGAGGGGAGAGGGTTCTCTGAGCAGCACCTCCCCATATGTGGCAGCAGTACCTCCCCATCTTAAGATGTATTTGACTTTTAGGTAGAAAATTACATCTGGAGTCAGAGTTTGTAGAGCGGTGGAATCGTCCAACTGATTTTCCAGCGACCGTAGCAACAATTTTGATATAAGTCTTCCATTTAAGGGCTGGAGTGCAAGTCAGTCGTAGGAGCTTATCTAAGCAAGGGGCTTCCTTAAGGAGAGAGACATTCATTTCAACTTAGGCAAAACGAGGGTCCGAGTGTTGGTGGTGAAAAGAGAGAAGCTTCGTTTTAGAGGTGTTAGAAGTAACAAGCAACTTTCCCAGCATTGCATCAAATGCAATAGAGAGAATAAACAAGACATCGATCACCAATGCTCTTCGAAGTGCTGCCATAGAGGGTTGTGTCGTCTGCATAGACCTCAACGAATTATTTCAGAATATGATTTGGAAGATCATTGATGAAGATCAGGAAGAGGGTTGGGCCCCGAATAGATCCTTAAGGCACGTCAGCGTTGATACTTGTGTTTATCAACAAATACTTTAATATCAGAGAGAATAGATTTGATGGTTGAGAAGACATTTTAAGATATTCCATAGTTCGTTGAGATCTGGAGTGAAAGTCAGTCTTAAGAGCTTTACCAAAACAAGAGAGAGCTTTGATAAGCTCTTAAGACTGACTTCAAACTTCTTCAAGGAGAGAGCCATTCATTTCAACTGGGGGAAAACAAGCATTGGTGGTGAAAGGAAAGATTTTAGTGGAGTTAAAAATAAATAACAGACACTTTTTCAAAATTATTACTTAACAGGTTCTTGTGGTCCGCAAAGACCCGTGGCACAACGGATAAAAGTTCTAATTGACAGTCTTCTGGAGGTTGAAGGTTCAATCCTCAGTACAGGTGATACTAAGAATACAATTAGGAATTACTTAAAACTTTTACCGAGTCATGACTGACATTACGAGAGCAAGCTCCCCCTCACCCGTGGATTAAATAAAGAATTCCGTTTGAAATTCAGCGTAGATTCACAAGTTCAACATAAAGATTACCTAGTTCAACAAGACACACCAGAAGAAGGTGGGAGGTTACATCGGCCGAAACGTTGTGAGAATCACATCCAAGATGAGAGCAGTCGTCTGAAGAACAAAAATGATCTCAGGAAAAATGTTGACCTTGAATAGATCCTTGTGGCACATCGACATTGATACTATGTGCTTCTGACCTTTGCTCATCAACAACAATTTTTTTTATTTAAAAAATAAAAAAATTAATTAAAAAATAATAAATATTAAAAAAAATGAAAAATATATATATATAAAAAAATTTTTTTTTAAATATTTGCAATAATCATATTTTGTTCTTGTTAGCTCCTGACATCAAGTGGCTTTATGCCTTGTCTGGATCGATTTCCATTAAAAAAAAAAAACCTACTATCGGAGAGAAAGGATTCAATGTTTGCTAAGACCTTGCCAGATATTTCATAGCTAGCAACTTTAAAGCCTTTGATTTTATTTAAATCGGTGCTAATGCAGAATAGACATCTAAAGAATTTCGGTACTTATGGAGATTCCCGAGTCGTGACGTATGTAACTACCCGAATGCACGGCAAACAGAACAAACGTTCTTCTTCTTTTTTGCAAGCAAAAATTGTGTATTTTTTCTTGAGCCACCAAAAGAGGGCATTGTTTTTTTTTTTGTGAGGGAAGGAAGACTGCAAATGGATGACGGAGGGGAATAAATAGTTTATTTTTTATTATTCTTTTGATATTTTGAGAGCGGAGCATCTGGACTTAGGGGTAGTGGTAGGATTCTAGTGCTTTTTTGTAGAGGAAGGAAGACTGCAAATGGAGGCTAAAGGTCAATAAATTGGAATTAGACATATTTACGAAATATTAAAAGAAGAAAAGGTAGTAGAAAGCGATGTTGCCGAAATAGAAGAAGACGGTAGACGATGTTTCAATTTATCGTCTGCATATCTCGGCCAAGTACGAACATTCTCATCAAAACTCGAATCTCCGATAAATTCTTGGCGTCTATTCTGCACAAGTACAGTATGGCATATCAACCCTTCGAGATTATTTAATGCTGAAAAAGTGAACTTCCATTTCACTGAATTCTGGAAATAGACAATCATATCTTTCTCAAAGTTTTCTTGTGTAAGTAAATATGATAATTCAAACTGATTTCAAATCCATTCAGAGAATCGATTTGAACTACGTTTGCAGATTCCGTAATTTGCGCTCTTAACCAGTGGGCCACTTGCCCTCACCCTAAAGCTGCAAAGGAAATAAACAAGTGGTTAATTTGAAAATGTCACCATGTTTATGTTTCAAAATTAAGAGGCAGAATTTAAAAAAAAATCATTTTGGGTAAGGTATGAATACTCCACCCCATAGCTATGGGTTAAATAGTTGGGTAGACTGGGCTCTAAGGCCGGTGGAAAGACAACTAGTCTAGGATAAGAAATAATCTCTGCTTACTTTTTTTTTTTAACATAGTTCACCCCAAACAAGGCAGGACACCACTGTAGACGTAAGGAGCTACTGAGAAAAAAGGGAGAAGGTTTGGGGAGTCCACCCAAAATTGGGAGCTGTGCATTGTTTCTCCTTGACACTGGATTTAAGCAATTCCTTCCAGTTTAGGAGAAGTGAGGTGGGAGATTGCTTCACCTTAAACTACTCATCAGTCGAGCACCTTTTCAGAAGGTATTCACCGTCTCTTGAGAACGGAAGGTTTACCAATAAAGATTGCATATGTTGTGAGCTATTCGTTATGATATTTCCCAACATTGGTTTAGAGAGAAGACAAAAGGCTGCTTCGATATGGGCGACACGTTACTTTTCGCCAATAAGGGTAATTTAAAAAAATTCCCACCTGACTCTTCAGCATTCTCTATCCCTCATTTAGAGAGGCGTCAAAATCAACTCGACTAAATATGTGCACAGATACTACACTTTGATCTGAGTGTTGTCGATCATTCTCTCTCTATTTACTGGACCTCTTCAATTGATAATAGTGGTGTGTTCTTAACCTTGTGTCATACATGCAGTAACCAAGTTGCCGTAATCATTATAGGAACACTAAGGTTGACAATGGTCATTCATACCATGTTTGCTGGTCATTTTTTCTGTATGCACCTCCGTCATGATCCTCCCAGACTAAGGGAGTGCCGCTCTGTATTTAAAGCTTCTTATTCATACCGTTTACAAAAACTAACTCGACACAAAACTGATGGAAGACAGCGGTCATTTATTCAACGTAATCTTCATTCCCAATCACTGACCAGTGGTGAGGGGGCGAGAGATTGAAATCACTAATTAGTTATATCCTATCAGCCCATGTCATTACCTCGTGTGCTTCTAAACGGACTCTTCTTTTCTATCACCCTCTCTCTTAGAGCCATGTGACGACATATCCGGTTTTAGTATGTTCTCACAGCCTAAGCAACCTCGGAATTATCAAGTTGACCATATCGACTAACCCCTCAGCGATTCCATTTTATGTTATTCTCAACTTACTAAATTATATACTAGTGGATCTATAACACTAGTTGTGGGGAGTTGGCAATGTTTGCAGGAATCTGAGTCGGGTTTTTTAAAACCGATTTGAGATTTTTTCCAGCTGACTGCTCCGCCTGAAGAGCACACCTGGATACGCCGCACAAAATTGTCAATAACTCTGCCACACTCTCCTGATTTTGGTTGTGCTGTCCCTCATCAGTTCAGCAAGAGTCTGGGGATTGTTTTGATAGACATTATCTTTGAGATAACCCCACAGATAAAAATGGGGGGGGGGGGCGATGACGCCTCCTACTAGTGTTTACTAAAGTATCATTGAATCGCAAATAAATAAAACAAAGACTGTTGGGCATTCATGATCGAAACTTGGTGGACAAGTCAGACATAGACTGAAGTTTATTTGTACCAAATATGGTTGGATTGCAGAAAGGATTGTGAATGGCATTCTGTTTCATCATGTAAAAAAAAAGTTGATTTTCCTTAAAAACAGATGAAAGCAAATCTTTATATGTTTCTGTCTTTTGTTTGTGTTTATCATTGCAGACAATCTTTATTTCATCTGAGTGCACCCAATGTGAAAAGTTCCAATCCAAAGGCAGAATTCATGATTGACGTCAAATCCAATCTTTGTGAACCAGAAATGAAAGTGAATTTTTGTAAGTTTTGTTTTATTCCATTACTAGCTGAGATACCTCAATAGCTGAGGTCCACAATAATAATTATAATAATATAAATAATAATTATAATAATAATTATGATAATAATGATTGTGATAATAATAATTAATAATAATAATGATTGTGATAATAATTATTATAATGATAATAATAATTAATAATAATAATTATGATAATAATAATTATGATAATAATGATTGTGATAATAATAATTAATAATAATAATGATTGTGATAATAATTATTATAATGATAATAATAATTATAATAATAATTATGATAATAATAATTATGATAATAATGATTGTGATAATAATAATTAATAATAATAATGATTGTGATAATAATTATTATAATGATGATAATAATAATTAATAATAATAATTACTAGCAGTGGAAATTCCACGCTTTCTTTCATCTGCATAATTTGTTTTTAATGATATTTGTTTAAAATAATAAATTTATGTAAACTTTAATAATATTTAGTAAAAACTGTCTTTCTTTTTCTCCAGTAAAAATTGGAATGAACATCACATTTAGTGACAGCTTTAAGCAAATTACATGATGAAACAGAATGCGAGTGGTTGGTGAAGGTTGTTCAAGCAATGTACAGAAATGTTCAGTCATGTTCGAATGAACATCACATTTAGTGACAACTTTAATGTTAAAGTAGGAGTACATCCGGGTTCTGTATTGAATTTGTTGCTTTTTAATTGTGGCTTAGAAATGTTGTTCAGAGAGTTTTGTATGAATTGTCAAGAAAAGATGCTGTATGTTGATGATTTAGTACTTGTCTGTGAAACAATGGAAAACCTACTTTTTAAGTTAAAGACTTGGAGGAATGCTATGGAAAGTTCACAGGGGAAAGGGGAAGGCCAAGGAAAACATGGGAGGAAGTGATAAAAATGGACTTGAGAGAAAGAGGGATAAATAAAGACCTGGTCAGAGATAGGTTGAAGTCAATTTCTTAAAGCTGTCCAACACATGGTATGAATATCCATGCTTCTGCAATGGTTTATTCATACTTTTAGCTTTAAAATAGGGATAGGTGTTAAAAACTTTTTATAAACTAGTTTGAACATGAGTCAGATTGTTTTCTTGTGTGTTAAGGTTAGAGTTAGTTTTATATGGGTTGTCAGGAAGAGATGCTTTATGCTGATGATTTAGTACTTGCCTGTGAAACAATGGAAGGTCTGCTTGTTAAGTTGGAGACATGGAGGAATGCTATGGAAAGTAAAGGTCTGAAAGTGAATGTTACCAAGACGAAAGTGATGATCAGTGGCTGTAATGTTGAGAGAGCTCCCCAAAAGAGGAAAGTTCCTCTGCTCAATTTGTGGAAAGGGAGTCGGATGCAATTCAATCTTTTGTGGTACTTGTAAGCATTTGGGACACAAGAAGTGCAGTTGAATTATTGGTAGGTTGGGAGATGATAACCAATTTATATGCAAGAAGTGTAAGACAATGGAGATGGATGAGAACTCAGATGTGGAGAAAGTATATCTTGATGGTGAAGCTGTTGAGGTTGTCGAGAAGTTTTGGAGCACAGGGTGGAGCAGGTCCTAGTGTGATTGCAAGAGTTAGGAATAAGTTCAGAGAATTTCTGCCATTACTAACCAGCAGAGCGTTACCACTGTCGACCAAGGGAAGAGTCTATCAGATATGTGTACACAGTGCGATGATGTATGGAAGTGAAACCTGGCCAGTGAGGGTTGAGGACATGCATTGCCTGGAGAGAAATGATATGAGAATGATATGTAATGTGAGTCTTAAAGACACGGTTAGTTCTGATGACCTCAGAGGAAGATTAAATTTGGATAGTATAGGGAGACGTGTGCAGAAAGGTAAACATCGATGGTATGGCCATGTTGAGAGTTTTTGGGTGAGTAGATGTAGAACAGTTAAGGTAGCAGGTTGAGTTCACAGGGGAAGACCAAGGAAAACATGGGAGGAAGTGATAAAAATGGACTTTGGAGAAAGAGGGATAAATAAAGACCTGGTCAGAGATAGGTTAGTTTGGAAGTTAATTTCTTAAAACTGTCCAACGCATCTAAAATGGGCATTAAACCGAATATGATGATGAGGATGATAAAGAAAGAAAAAGTAGAAAAAGAAAAAAAATCAAATTAATTCAGTCGGATTTTAAGAGGTTGACCTAAATACTTTTTATGGTGACCAATCACTATTTGATTCTGAATAGCCAATTTTTATTATTGTTCTACCATGTTCTTTGCAGTAGAAAAACATGTTTCACCTCAATTTCTTTCAGAATATGCATATTCCAATCGCGGAGTTGGTGTTATGGGGAAATTCTTAAATAATCACAAAAACAGAAAAATTAGCTCACGTCATTAATAAAAATTAAAATTTACTTGACTTTCTTTTAGCTGTTCTGAAGAAATTGTAAGAGTTAGCGTTTCTTAATTTCATAGAAAATAGCTATGAAAGAAATGTTAACTTAATGAATAATGCAGGGTTGGTATAGCTAGTTACAATAATAAATTTCTCTTTTTTTTTTTTCTCTTTTAAAAACCAGCGGATGGTTCGTGTGTCCTTTACAAGACGAAAAACCTGAACGCTGTAGACATCTTCAGCCATTTGTCAAACCTTTGTGAAGTGAAAGACGTTAAAGAAGAAGTGACAATTGTGTTAACCAAATCGGAAAAGAAAAAGCGAAAATAACGCTGATATTTTTTTTCTTCTCATCATCGTTACAAGAAACAAATTTTAAGTAAGTTTTGTTGAAAAATAAGTTGGTTTTCTTGTAACAAAATTTTGTAAATAAACTTCTTTTTTTTTTTTCCTAACAAAAATTGACCTGTTGTGTTTTTTGTACATAGTTTTTTTTTCATGACTGACTGACAAAATTCATCCATTTGCTTCTAATAATACTGATTGGTCATAAAAACATATATACATAACGGACCAATTTACTACCAAGCACGACCATTACATCTATTTACTAATAGAGATTTGGTATAGTATTACTTCTTTTCTTTTTTTTTATGGAAATCGCTCCAGACAAGGCATGAAGCCACTTGATGTAAGGAACTAAAAAAAAAATACTACTTCAAGGTCAAAAACTTAGTCAATAATAAGTGTTAGATGAATAGATTCCTACCTAGAAAACAGCAATTCTTTCCCCTTTGCAGAAATATCGCTCATGGAATGTGAGGACTAAAGGACAAATTAATTCTTTTAATGCTCAATTTGGGGGTGGGGGTGGGGGGTAGTGTAGTATTTGTTCTGTTGTCATGATATTATCCTTCCAGGTATTACCTCCTCCTTTTTGAAGAGGGATAGTTCAGTTATTCTGTTGTCAGATCCTCCTCCCAGGTATTTCCTCCTTCTTTGGGAGAATAGTGTAGTATATGTTCGTTCATCATGATACCATCCTCCCAGATAGGTACAGCTAGTAATAAAACTTGGGAAAGGTATGAACCCCCTCATTTATGGGTTAAATAGTATAACTACCGTTCTTCTAACAATGTTTCCCAAATTGTTAAATCACGGTAAAAGGGTTGATATGCCACTAAACAAAATGTCCGAACCCTTTATTATACACTGTATTTATCCGGCGTTGCCTGGGAGTGGAAACTTTTTTTTTTTTAAATTAAAAGTTACATGTAATTACGTATAAGTGATAGAAACCCAGACATACAATAAATTTTCTGATGACTTCATTAATAGAGATTATTCTTTAGTAGAAAAGAAGGCTAAAACGTCCGCAGGATCCAACTGATTCCAAATTTGGCATTTGAAAATTTTTTTTATCATAGTTCAAACCTTTGTTTTTTATAAATCGTCTCAAACTTAGTATCAATTCGATCGAAGTTCCATCAAAACAAGTCATTAAAAACGATTAAAGGGGGAAAAAACAATCAAACCCTAACCTTAACCTAAGTCCATGTGGCAACAGCCCCCACCCCCCAAAGAAAACCAAAATAATGATAATAAAAGAAAGAATTTATCGGCTTTCGTCCTCCATTTGCAGTCCCCCTCCTCCAAAAAAAAACACTTAAAAACATTGCTCTCTTCTGAGCAATGAAGAAAAAATACATAAATTGTTTACAAAAAAAAGTTTGTACTGTTCGCTGAGCGTTCAGGTAGTTATGTACGTCAAGACTCTGGAATCTCCATAAATACTGAAATTCTTTTCTTTTTTTTAAAAACATATTTCACCCCAAACAAGGCCGGCCACCACTGTAGACGTAAGGGGTTACTGAGAATTAAGTTTTAGGGGTCATCCTAAGTGTGCAGCGAGATGTCTGTTTACATTAGTTTTAAATTTCTGCATGTCGGTACAATCAGGGAAACAGGGAGCAGGGGGGAGTTCCAGAGGGTGGCAACACAGGGAAAGAAGCTATTGGAGTAGAAGGCTCTCCGGCATCTAGGGAGCTCCACAGTGAATGGATGGGACGTATCTGATTGTCGGGTTGGTCTAGTGTATTTACGTCGAGGGGGCACCAGAGCAGCAAGTTCATCGGAGCACATTCAATTGAAGATCTTGTAAAACAAGCACAAGGAAGCAACATTGCAGCGATGGGACAGGGGCTGGAGCTTGTGGATAGTTAGGGACCTATTAAGTTAATTGATGTGTGGACACACACACGCGGACATCTTTGCTTTGTTTCTCCCATGCGTAACTTTTCAAATTAGATTTTAATTTTAATGCTTCTAGAGTTGGGGATCCATATCGGCTTGAATGTTTCTGATTGCAATTCATGGAATAAACCCGAAATGGATGAAGCAGTTTACGATTTGAAAGCAGAAAAAAAACCATAAGTTACAAAGAGAGACAACACTTAAGTATATGAATGCAAAAGGTCTAAAAATATCTTAATAAAAGTATATATATATATAGATATATATATATTGTTGTGTCTATCTTGCCTTTCAACCACTCAGTCATATTTTTGTTCTTTTGATAATGAGAGGTCCCACTCTCGAAAATTAAAGTTTACCTTTGCCGGAACCTTTTTAAATTGCTTGACAGTAAACTTTTTTCTATTTACTGCTCTGGTATTTAATCTGTTTTAACATGAAATATTAATAAATTGATTTGAGATTCCATTCATATTTTCTTTTCTCATTTATTCTTGTTCATCTGTTTCACCTTCCGGTACCTGTATCACATTGCTCCTGCCTCGGATTACCAACTCACATATATATATATATATATATATATATATATATATAGTTAAAGTCCCTCGTTTATGTTTCGCTGTTATACAGTTGAATCTCCTTTTGTATTTGTGAATTTTCCAGCAGTAAGTCGGCATATTCAAGTTCTAAGTCTGCGATATGTTAAACTTTGTTTGTATCCCTAGGAATTTAAACTGCATTTCTTTTTTCTTCATTTATAAATTACTCAAAGCGTCTTTAGACTATATATATATATATATATATATATATCGTACATGTATTGTATTAGTTTCTGTAAATGTAAATCCGTAGAAACTCAAGTGTTTATATAAAGTGCTCAATAACAAGTAGAGCTGTTTATAAGTATAAATTTTTATTTATACAAACATTATTGGTTACATATGTACATACATGTTTCGGTTGCACTTTTCCCAGAAAGTCAACCTCATCAGACCAAGAATTTTCGAGAAAAATTTATACTTATATATATATATATATACTTTTATTAAATTGAGACATATATATATGTATGCATGCATATATATATGCATACATATACGTATTAATTTAACATGCGTGACTTAAATACATTTTCCCCTGGCGTAGGTTAGGTTTTGGGTAGAAAATTTTTTTTCTGTTGTCGACGTCATTTATTTTCAATAAGTCAATTTAATGATAACAAATTCAGAGATGATAACTCTTACACTCAGTTTTCACACTTTAAACGTATACGGTTTGGTAAAAAATTAAATTTTAATGTGTTTGGTGACAGTTATTAGTTTTACCTTGAAGTCATCCTTCCTTTTATCACCAGTAATGGATGTAGTGAAGCCATTGGTCACCCCCTATCTGGCCATGGACAACCAAGATGCAGATTGAAATCAAGAAAACTTTTCATAACCAAAGAGAGCCTTGACCTTGCACGGTCACAGAACTACCGCATTGACAGATGGAATGAGTGGAATGGCTATTTGATTGAATGAATCTATCCAGTAATGGATGTGGTGAAGCAATTGGTCGCCATTTGGTTTTAAGAAACCGCCAGGATTAACAGTGTCAGCACAAAGTGAAGCTTTGCGACTTGCTTAATGATGCACGCTGCAGAAAACCGACCTCTATCAGCGATGTACAAAACAGGAAACCGACAGAAGACACTCCATAGACAACCAAGACGCAGATTGAAATCAAGAAGACTTTTCATAACTATTATGATGTTGATTAGACCTCTTTTGGAAAAGGTCGGGTAACATATAATAGAAATATGTCGAGAGTCGTACACGGTCCAAACGGTGACTTGAATGACTTGCCTCCTCATGTCGTGGTCAGAGTTGCCTCCCTTTCATCGCCCTTGGAGCATCTCATTCTCCAATCTCAGGAAGGGGTACCAGCTTACTCCACATCAATAACCAAAGAGAGCCTTGACCTTGCACGGTCACAGAACTACCGCATTGACAGATGGAATGAGTGGAATGGCTATTTGATTGAATGAATCTACACAAGAACCCAGAGAACATCTCTAAAATGGACTGGATCTCCCAAGGAAGGACTGGGCAACCCTGATCCAAACAAGAGTAAAAGGGCAACCAGCAACCTCCACAGCAACAACAAGCAACTGCCCTTGTGGAACTCCCAGACAGACAATAGAACACATCCTCGGTGACTGCAGTAATGGACCAACTTGTACTGACCAAGAATTGATGGACTGTAACCATGACGCCCAATGATGGATCCAATATTGGCATAAGATATGATGATTAGCTTTAAAAATTTTATTTTAAATTTCTCGACAGTTAACTATACTGCAAGATTATCAAAAAATCAATTTCACTTACAAATTAGGCACAAGGCCATCAAACATGTGTGGAGTTTGCTACGATAAAGTGCATGGCAGTTTCATGAGCTTCTAACATTATTTGATTGCTTCCAACAGTAACAAGATGTGACACAACGTCGGAAGGTGAGGAAAACCATTTCAACCAAGACGGCATTCTGATCAGGTATGAAAATAGCTGAAGATTAACGCGTCGATATTCCCTGATAGGAGCCCCTCAGGCGATCAGTAATGAAAGTAATCTATCGTCCCGAAGGAAGCGTTAATGCTTGAGGAAAAGGACTAAACTGTATTTCATTCCAACAAAGAAGGGTTTGCCAAGAGACATGCGAAAATGTGTCCAGGTGAACCATGTCTGGTATAGGGTTATGCTTTGTGGCGGTCTTTACAAGCTTCTGAGCAAGATGTGTCACAACGTGGGTAATGCCAGCTCCCCTGAGAGGGCGTTCTGGTAGGTGAAAAAATAGTCGAAAATGAACGTGTCAGCATTCCCGGATCGGCAATTAAGCAACCGCCTTTCCTGAAATAGGTAATGCATGGGAGGGTGTGCTTCTTAAGAGCGAGCCGAAACCTACCTCATTCCAACAAGAAAAGTATTTTAGCACATGGGAAGGAAGCAACCTTGTCGGCACGTTTCTGCTCGCTCGCCGCTGATTTTATGTCAAATCAGGCCAATTAGTAAGAAGAGCCGAGGAGGAAACTAAGTTGAAGATCAATTTCACAACGTATGGTGCGTTACCGTCGGGTTAGGGTTTGTAAACGGGGCACAACACAACTTTCCTCCCTTTTAATGATTTACATCATTCGCCTCCTCCCATTACTCCAAATGTTAGCAGGAGTGGGGACTTACCGATAAGGTACTCTTCCGCCCACCTCCCTTTATGTCATCCGACCTTCCTCCCACCATCTAAAATATTCGTCTACAGATGAAAAGTGTGCACGCTAACAAGGTAACAGCATTATCAGAGTTTTAGTAGTATACGAGACAAGTAGTGACCCGTTGGGTCAGTATTTGTTATATATATATATATATATTACTAGCAGGACTACCTGGCGTTGTCCGGGGCAAAAGTGTAACATATTTCTGTTAAAACTTCTATCTTTCCTCCTTCCCCATTTTCCCCCCATCCTTCTTCTCCGACTAGCCCATTCCTCTCTATACACACACACACACTTTTATAGATTCCTCGAGAAATAAGTCGGCATAAGGGAAATAATTTGACATAAGGGAAATAACTCCTTAAAAAAAATCAGAGTTACTTCCCTTTGTTAGTGGCTGCAAAACCGATCCCCCCCACCTCCAACTGAATCTGCGCCAGTTTACAGTCAAAGAATGAATAATTTCTTTCTAAATTTGAGATATTATTCAACCAACCTTGTGAGTGTTTATTTTGTAGTTTTTTTAGTTTTAACCGGATATACATACATACATACATACACACAGACTAGGAGAGTTTGAATTATCTACTAGACACCATCCTTGAGTGTCTTCGGTCTCTCTGTACAATGGTTTGTCAGGACAACCTGACATGAGGATACTTTCCCCTACAAATAAACCCTGACCAAATATTTAATATAACATAGTATTCAAAGCCCAAATAAGATCACCTCGACATGGCTATACACTGGATCATACAAGAAATGGTGCAACTTCTCCAAGTAATGTTAGCTCAAGTAACAGCACTCAGCTGGATACTTCACCAGACGAGATGAATTCTTGTCCTTGAATCCGGTAAGACCAAGAGACCACAAGAAAAATATACTATAACATACTTAACTGGTCAACTGGGGAGAGGAAAATGAATGTTCTTAATTTTTTTTTACTAACTCAACGTTTGAGAAATAAGGGTGAACTTTAACAGAACATTTGAATATCTATGTATCTCATATAGAGATCAAGTGTTAGCCCCAGGAAGGGGCCTCCTTGATTTCTGAGAACTTCGACTGAAGTAGGTATTTATCTACTCTCCACAGAGTAAATTGTGACACAAGGTCGGAAAGTGGGGTTTTGATAAGTCAGCACTCTAGAGGAAGAGCACCTATTACCTTTAAAAATTGCCTGGGCAGCCCCGTCGGCATTCCCCGGTAGGGGCGCCTCAGGCAGTAAGCAATAAACTTACTCCTCCCCAAAGAGGGGGAGGCAAAGCCTGGGAGGGTGGACCTCCTAGAACTGCACAGGACAAACCCATAGACAGGCGTAAATCAAGCCCCGAAGGACAAGACAATACCAGTCTATGGGGTGCAGTATCCATCGGAACAGATACTACACTTTGATCTTGGCCAAAAGGCCAAAAGTAAAATGAGACGAAAAACGGAAACAACTATTTCTTTATAAATTATTTGGAAATTCCAAAATGTTTTCATATTTGAAAATTCAAAGTTACGGCTGCTGCTGCTTTCAACTAACATTCATCCTTTATGAGGTCACACTGCTTTTGGTAACTATCAGTCATCCTTTATGAGGTCATCTATCCAGTTTTAATTAAGTATATGCATATTAGTTGATAATAACTATACTTAATTGTATTAAGCATGTTATTATCAGCAAAGAAATATAATTTACTTTTTGGTAGTATATAGATTGATATCATTTCATAAGTTACTTAAAACACACCTTAAAACTAACATTGTTTTCCGTTCTTTTTGAATACTTTTATTCTTGGAAAGTTTATCTCATTTAAAACCAACGGTAAAAATACTGAATTTGCTGTTGCATCTAGATTTCAAAATAAAGAAATGTCAGAATCTAAGAGCCCTAAAAAAGTCCGGAAGTTCGGCAGCAGCCATTTCCTACCGACAACTCCGACTAAAAGAAAAAAAGTAACTTGGAGCGAGAACGAACCAGAGTTTTTCATTCACAAAACCAACGACACCGGAAAAGAAAGGGCTGGCAACATCAATTTTGTTGAGGAATTTTGTTCGGAATTGCCGAGCAAGTTTAATGCCTATAGGAAATCAAGTCAGCTTCCACCATTACGCAGTCATCATGAGACGATGCGATTGGCTCAAAATGACAGGAAGAAATCCCGAAAGGGTCATATTGAAAGTATAATGCTTGGAGACACAAAACAAAGTCGCTTGACGTTGCCGAATGAAAGCGGGAGGCTACCTATAGAAATAATTCCATCGGCGTGTAAAGATCTGAACGAAGAGAAGAATCCTCTGCTACGATATAATTACTACATTCAACATGGCATTGATACCGTTAACGTGGATCCCATACCAACCACTTGGCAGCAAAGGATCGCCACCCGCATACCAGAAAAACTGAGAACTAATTTTGCAGACAAATTAAAAGACTTGTTCAACGAAATAAAAAAGGATTACTTGACGAGTGTAAGAAAAGCCACTGTGGAATTTGTTCTAAAAGATCCGATGGACCGGAAAGAGTCGAGCGAAGAAACATTGCTGACACATCGACAGGAGATAACGATGCTTCCGAAATCTTTTCTTGAAAACCGGAAAATAATCGACAACATTTTGTACACATGTAACCCCATTGTTAGTCGACTTATGAATCTGTGGCACAAGTCGTTTAAGGATTTACGATTTGTGGACATCCGAGTTTTTGAAAAGGAAGACAAAGCAATGGAGGTGAGTCATTTCAAGAACCTTTGTCTGAAAAATATTAAATCTGTGAAAGATTCGCTGTGCGATGACTGGATTAACTCTGTGCACGACATTTTATTGACTGCTATTAAGCGTAACTTACTTAAACCATCGGAAGCAAAAAGGGATTCCAATTTTTTTAAATGCGTCAACACCTTGATGACTTTGCAATTGCAAGAGTTGACCCGACAGTCGATCATAGAATTTACGGAATTCATCCTTAATCCGAATTTGCACCCAGGAATTATCGTGCACTTAATTCCTTTGGACGGACTCATAAATGTTGTGCCTAATTTTGATTTTATCGAATCAAATGTTTTCAGCATTTATCAGGCAATCATCAAGAACTCGACAATGATTCCGCGAATCGGAAGTGCAGGCGTGACTAATAACAAACTGTCTTTGAAACCGGTAGTCTTGGAAGAAGTCGTGGAATCTCTACAGAAAAAAGTATATGACTATCTCTTGAATCAGAGTCAGCAACTGACGGATTACATAGGAAGATTCCAAAAGTATCAATCACTTATTTCCTATCAGGCCGAAGAAGATGTGAAAACATTTGTTGAACAGGAGAATAGCTTCGCCGATTTTCGTGCACAGGTGGAGAAATACCAAAAGTTTACTGACGATCTCACTTATCCGTCCACCCAGGTTCTGCGTTTCAACATGTTCCAGGTTCATTGTGAAGTACTGTATAGCTCATTGTGTTTGAAAGCCGGAATTATACGGCAGCAACTTTTAGATAAAATCCGCGCTAATTATGTCGAACAAATGAAAGTTATAAATCAAAAACTAAACAAAATGACAACAAAATCTAGTATGATACCAAGGAACACGGCACATCTGATGGAACTGAAGCAAGAAGTGATGAACATGCAGAATCAGCAGATGGCAGAATTAGAGAAAACTTTGGCTGACGTAGTGAAGCAGCTAAGCTTTTTGCTGACCACCGTCCATGTACAGGCGAAGGATATGGATCTCTTCTCCGGTACTGTGAACTGGTACAGACAGATGTCGGATGTTTTCGTGGAACACAGCGTCCTGATTGAGGACAAGCAGCAGCAGTTCAAGGAACACATGAATTTGAGAAGGAAGAGACTCATCGAAGACATCGATACCTACAGTAAACAAAGCGAGGAGTTCTGCACCTTTGGCAACTTGGATAAGATGCAAAAATATGGCAGCAAGGCGCAGAAACTGGAGTCAAAATTAAACGCGGCGGGTGATAAACTTGAAGCAATTCAGGAAGAAGAGGAAGCATTCGGAATGGACACGACGACGATCCCATTGCGACAACAGCTTCTTTCATTCATGAAACCCTATATAAATCTATACAATACGTCTAACGACTTCAACGATAAATTCGCCAAGTGGATGTACGGGCCGATGACAGATGTGGATCCAGACACAGTTGAGACAGATGTCGGCAACATATCGAGAGATCTACACAAGTTGTACAAATTATTCGATAATGTGCCGCCCGCAAAGAACATGGCCAGCATAATGAAGAGCAAGGTTGAGGGTTTCAAAAAGCACATGCCGATAATCCAGACCTTGTTTAACCCAGGGCTGCGCGAGCGGCATTGGGAGCAGATATCGGAACTCGTAGGCTTTACATTACGTGGAGAAGCGAGCAACAATCTGCATCTATTTCTAGAGATGAATTTAGACCCATACATCGACATCTTCGAGACAATCAGTGAATCAGCATCCAAAGAGTTTTCCTTAGAGAAGGCCCTTCAAAAGATGAAAGCTGAATGGGAACCGCTGGAGCTGAAAGTGTTACCTTATCGGCAGTCGGACATTTATATTCTATCATCGGTCGAGGATATCCAGTTGCTACTTGATGATCATATTATTAAAACATTGACGATGCGTAATTCGCCTTTCATAAAACCAATAGAGGCTGAAACCTTAGATTGGGAATTTAAATTGACTCATTTGCAGGACATTTTGGATGTTTGGATAAAGGTACAGTCGATCTGGATGTACCTTGAGCCGGTGTTCAGTTCTCCAGATATCGTATTGCAGATGCCCGAAGAGGGACGGAGGTTTACCATTGTTGAGAAAACATGGCGTATTATAATGGGGGCTGTGTGTGAAGACAATCGGGCGCTGTCTGTTGTGCAGATCGATAAAATATACAAAAAGTTATGCGACTGCAACAAATCACTGGAGCACATTCAAAAAGGATTGAATGAATATTTAGAGAAAAAACGTCTCTATTTTCCACGTTTCTTTTTCTTGTCGAATGAGGAATTACTGGAAATCTTGTCCGAAACAAAAGATCCGACGAGAATTCAACCACATCTGAAGAAATGCTTTGAAGGAATTGCTAAACTGAAGTTCAGTGAAAACTTGGACATCACGCACATGATGAGCACTGAAGGAGAAATCGTACATTTTAAAACCGGCATTTCCACGTCGAAAGCACGAGGTCAGGTTGAAAAATGGTTGCTTGAGTTGGAATCAGCCATGTTGGTAACATTGTGCCAAATAGTTGGGGAAGCCGCCACGGATTACCAAATTACGAAGCGAGGGGAGTGGATTCGTAATTGGACAGGTCAGGTTGTTCTTTGCGTTAGTCAGATGTATTGGACAACCTTTGTGACAAAAGCTATCAAAAAGGGAGAGGCTGCCCTTCAGTTGTTCCTCGACGAAAACAACGAGCAAATAAATGAAGTGGTTGCACTGGTCCGTGGGGACCTGTCGAAACAGAATCGCGTCACTCTGCAGGCACTTATTGTGCTCGATGTACACGCCCGCGATGTGCTCTGCGTCCTAGTCAGGAAGCAGGTGGATGATGAATTGGACTTTGAGTGGCTAAGCCAACTTCGGTATTACTGGGTAGAAAACTCAATGGAGACTCGGATGATCAATTCGATGTTGAAATATGGCTACGAATATTTGGGAAACAGTAGCCGTCTGGTTATCACACCGCTAACAGACAGGTGTTATCGGACATTATTTGGAGCTTTGCACCTCCATCTTGGTGGCGCCCCCGAAGGACCAGCCGGTACAGGCAAAACAGAAACTACTAAAGACTTGGCAAAAGCAGTTGCTAAGCAATGTGTGGTTTTTAACTGTTCAGATGGTTTGGATTATATCGCTTTAGGCAAATTTTTTAAGGGTCTTGCGTTTTGTGGTGCTTGGTCATGTTTTGATGAGTTTAACCGTATTGACCTCGAAGTGTTATCAGTGGTTGCTCAACAAATCCTTACAATTCAGAGAGGAATTGTTAGTGGAAGCGACACTCTAATGTTCGAAGGGACAGAAATAAAACTAGATCCGACTTGTTCAGTTTTCATCACTATGAATCCTGGTTATGCCGGTCGGTCAGAACTTCCGGACAACCTGAAAGCTCTTTTCCGGACTGTAGCGATGATGGTTCCGGATTATGCTATGATCGCTGAGATCTCATTGTACTCTTGTGGCTTCATCCAGGCGCGTCCTCTATCTGTAAAAATTGTTGCCACATACCGGTTGTGTTCCGAACAGCTGTCTTGCCAATCCCATTATGATTATGGCATGCGAGCTGTCAAATCAGTGTTGACCGCAGCGGCCAATTTAAAGTTGAAATACCCGACGGAAAACGAAGACATCCTCATTTTGCGTTCCATCTTGGATGTGAATATGCCGAAATTCCTGGATCACGACCTTCCGTTATTCCACGGTATCACCTCTGACCTGTTTCCAGGTATTACTTTACCCGATCCAGATTACAAGGTCTTTAACAAAGCTGTGCAAGATAATTGCCTCAAAATGAACCTACAATGTACGCCATATTTTTTGCAGAAAATACAACAAGTTTACGAAATGATGATTGTGCGACATGGTTTCATGATTGTTGGCGAGCCATTTGCTGGTAAAACCAGTTCCTACCGCGCTTTGGCGGGAGCGCTCGGAGACATTCACAAAATGGGTTTGATGGGAGAAAACAAAGTTAAAATTACAGTTATTAATCCTAAATCGATAACCATGGGTCAGTTGTATGGCGAGTTTGATCCCATGTCACACGAGTGGTCAGACGGTATTTTGGCAGTGTCTTACCGAGCATTTGCAGTGTCACAGACGCCAACTCGTAAATGGCTGATATTTGATGGACCGGTTGATGCCATTTGGATCGAGAATATGAACACGGTATTAGATGATAATAAAAAGCTTTGTTTGATGAGCGGTGAAATCATTCAATTGGCGGCAACCACGAATTTAGTCTTTGAACCAATGGATTTAGAGGCTGCCTCACCAGCGACGGTATCCCGCTGTGGAATGATCTACATGGAACCTCAATCCCTTGGGTGGAGGCCATTATTTACCTCCTGGCTAAGCACACTTCCTAAAACCATGAATGAAACGTACAAAGGAATAATTACAGACTTATTTGAGAGGTTTCTTGATTCTTGTCTCTGGTTGGTGCGTAAGGGTAAAGTCCGGGAATTGTCGACAACATCAAGCAGCAACACAGCTCGTTCTTTGATGAATCTAATGGATTGTATGATGGACGAACTAAAGGAAGAGACGCGAATGATCAATATGGAAGTGCATGAAGTGTCTTCGTGGTTAGAGAGCATTTTCTTTTTCTGTCTTACCTGGTCAGTCGGGTCCACTTGTGATGAGGTTGGACGCCAAGTATTTAATGATCTTATACGTGAACTGATAGAAGGTGGAATGACCGATAAGACTTTCGCTGAGTTTGACTTCATACACCGAGTCGATGCCCCTGTAAAACCTTATTTGAATCCGTTTCCTTCAAAAGGTAGCATTTACGATTATAAATTAGATAAAGGAATAAAAGTTTCTTGGGTTTCTTGGGAAGAAGAGATTAAATCGGCACCTCCAATTCCAGCGGATTCATCCTTTCATGAAATAATCGTTCCCACTGTGGATACAGTTCGCTACACAGAACTTATGAAAATGCTTGTCACACACGGTAAGGGGGCCTTGTTTGTCGGACCCACAGGTACGGGGAAAAGTTCTTATATCACCGATTTTTTATTGCGTGGAATGGACAAAACCAAATTCGTGGCGAACATCCTGAACTTTTCAGCCCAGACAACAGCTAACCAGACACAAAATATCATCATGTCAAAATTAGACAAAAGAAAAAAAGGCGTGTTCGGACCACCGATTGGCAAAAGAGCGGTAATTTTTGTAGACGATTTAAATATGCCGGTAAAAGAAACATACGGTGCCCAACCGCCAATTGAACTTTTACGTCAATGGCTTGACCACAACAACTGGTATGACTTGAAGGATGTATCTAAACTTGAACTCGTCGATCTTCAGATTATAGCAGCGATGGGCCCCCCCGGAGGTGGCCGCAATCATATTACTCCAAGATTTTTACGCCATTTTAACACAATTACTATAAATGAGTTTAATGATAGCGTCATGTGTAGTATTTTTCAAAAGATCCTTGACTGGCATTTGCTGAAGAATACCTTCGGCAGCGATTTTGATTCTTGTTCACAACAGATAGTCAGTTCAACTTTATCGATCTACAAAGGAGCAATGGAGAACCTCTTACCGACACCGAAAAAATCTCACTACTTGTTTAACCTAAGAGATTTCAGCAGGGTTATAGCTGGGGTACTACTTTCTCTGCCGGATACCGTGCCGACCGTTGACTCACTTACTAGGCTGTGGGTGCACGAGGTCTTGCGAGTCTTTTATGACCGGCTTGTTGATTCCGACGACCACAAGTGGCTATTTGATTGCATCCAAGGTGTCTGCGGGCAAACGATGCATAAGAATTTCCATCAGCTATTCCAAGATTTGGATATGGACAAAGATGACAATGTTACAGAGGACGACCTCCGTGCTCTTATTTATTGTGACTTTGGGGACCCAAAAGCAACCGCAAGCTTATACAATGCTGTTCCTGATATTGATTCTCTTAGGGATGTTATTGAAAATTATCTGGAGGAGTATAACAACATGAGTAAGAGAACGATGAACCTGGTTCTTTTCAAGTTCGCCATCGAACATATATCGAAGATATCTCGGGTTCTGAAACAGCCGAGGAGTCACGCATTGCTGGTCGGAGTCGGAGGATCCGGCAGACAGTCGTTGACAAGACTAACCGCATTTATGGCGGATTATGCTCTGTATCAGGTGGAGATTAGTAAAAGTTACACCAAAGTCGAATGGAAAGAGGATCTGAAGATGATTTTGAGGAAAGCCACCGAAAGTGAAAACCATGCAGTATTTCTCTTCACGGATACTCAGATTAAACAGGAGTCATTTCTGGAAGATATAAACAATTTACTGAACGCCGGCGAGGTACCAAATCTTTATCAGATGGACGAGAAGGCTGAGCTATGCGAGAATATGCGTAAACTAGACAAGCAAAGAGACAAATCTAAACAGACTGACGGCAGTACAGTTGCTTTGTTCAATATGTTTATACAGAGAGTACGAGATCAGTTGCATATTGTGTTGGCTATGAGCCCGATTGGTAATGCATTTCGAGAACGACTGCGAAAGTTCCCATCATTGGTCAACTGTTGTACGATCAACTGGTTCCAGGCTTGGCCTGAGGATGCCCTGGAAGGAGTCGCCAAACGTTTTCTTTCGAATATTGAAATGACCGACGGAGAAAGGGAAGGATGCATCGATATATGTAAAATATTTCATACCAGTACATCGGAATTGTCGAAAAGGTTTTTCAACGAACTGGGACGATATAACTATGTGACACCAACGTCATATCTGGAATTGATGGGGACGTTTAACACTTTGTTGGGGGAGAAAAGGAACGAGAATCAAAAATTGAAGAATCGTTATGTCGTTGGTCTTGATAAACTATTATTGGCAGCGACTGAAGTGGCAAAAATGCAAAAAGACCTTGTCGGTCTGAAAAAAGACCTGATTGTTGCTGGAAAAACTGTCGAAGAGATGATGGTGCACGTGGAGAAGGAATCAACGGAAGTTGCGCGAAAGGAGAAACTCGTAAAAGCCGATGAAGCTGTGGCCAACGAACAGGCCGAAGCGGCGAATGCCATTAAAAATGAATGTGACGCTGAATTGGCTGAAGCTATACCCGCACTTCACTCAGCTCTATCGGCCTTGGATACATTAACACCGCAGGATATGACTCTGGTTAAAAGTATGAACAACCCACCCCATCTTATTCGGCTTGTGATGGAGGCTGTGTGTGTGCTGAAGGGTGTAAAACCTGATCGAGTTCCTGATCCATCCGGTTCTGGGAAGATGGTTGAGGACTTTTGGCCATCTTCTAAGCGTATGTTGGGAGACCTTAAGTTCCTTGAGTCTTTGCATAATTTCAACAAGGATAATATCCCAGCACAAATTATGCGTCAGATTCGCATCAAATATATTACCAACTCTGATTTTGACCCGGAAAAGATAAAGGTTGCTTCGACAGCATGCGAAGGGTTGTGTAAATGGGTGAAAGCCATTGACGTTTACGACAGAGTGGCCAAAGTGGTGGCCCCAAAGAAAGAAAGTCTGGCAAAAGCCGAGAAGGAACTCAATGTTGCAATGCAGTCTCTGGAGAAGCAAAGAAGTTCGCTGAAAGAAGTACAAGACAAATTGGATCTTCTAAACCGTCAGATGGAACAGAATAAACAAAAAAGGATCGACACCGAAAACCAGGTGAATCTATGCACAACGAAAATGCATCGTGCACAACAGTTGATTGGCGATCTTGGAGGTGAGAAAGAACGATGGAGCCAAGCTGCTGAGTCACTACAAGCTGGATATGTAAACATGACTGGTGATGTGTTAATAGCATCAGGGATCATAGCCTATCTTGGTGCATTCACGCCGTCTTTTAGAAATGACCAAATTGTAGAATGGGTCAAGAAAGTGAAACAATGTGGACTGCCTTGCGCGGATATATTTTCTTCTGTTCATACACTCGGAGATGCAGTTAGAATTCGTGCTTGGAACATAGCAGGTTTGCCCACCGATAGTTTCTCTATTGAAAACGGAATTATTCTAAGTAATGCTCATAGGTGGCCTCTTATGATCGACCCAGAGGGCCAAGCAAACAAGTGGGTAAAAAATATGGAGAAATTGAATAATCTGGCTGTTGTGAAGCCAACAGACTCTGACTTGATCCGTGTTCTGGAAAACAGCATACAGTTTGGAACTCCAGTCCTTATGGAGAATGTTGGAGAGGAAATTGATCCGATGCTTGAACCACTTCTTTTAAAACAAACTTTCAAGTTGTCTGGTTCTTTGTGTCTTCGACTTGGTGACAACGTCCTCGAATATTCAGAAGATTTTAAATTTTACATGACTACAAAACTACGTAATCCACACTATTTGCCCGAAACGGCTGTAAAGGTGGCTCTATTAAACTTCATGATTACAGAGGACGGCTTGAAAGATCAACTACAAGGAATTGTTGTGGCTAAGGAAAGGCCGGAGCTGGAGGAGGAGAAGAACTTTCTCATTTTGCAAGGAGCAGAAAACAAAAGACTCTTAAAAGAGATTGAGGACAAAATTCTGGAAGTGTTATCTTCATCAGAAGGAAACATTTTAGAAGATGAGACAGCCATTACAATTCTTTCATCGTCCAAATCTGTATCAGATGATATTTCAGCTAAGCAAGAGGTTGCCGAGGAAACGGAGAAGAAAATTGATATAGCCCGAAGTGGTTACCAGCCAATCGCTTCACATTCCACCACTTTGTTCTTTACAATTACTGCATTGGCCAATATCGACCCAATGTATCAATATTCACTGACGTGGTTCGTTAATCTCTTCATATTATCGATTGCAAATGCAGAGGCCTCAGAGGATCTGGAAGTACGACTTGGAAATCTTCGCGCTCACTTCACATATTCATTGTATCAAAACATTTGTCGGTCGTTGTTTGAGAAACATAAATTGCTTTTCTCGTTTATCCTATGCATGAATATTTTAAAGGCCAACAAGGAAGTCAATGAAGATGAATATAGATTCTTGTTGACCGGTGGAATCGGTGTTGACAACCCGTTAGCGAACCCGTCAACCTGGCTACCAATAAAATCGTGGAACGAAATCTGTCGCTTAGACAATATGAAGAGTTTTAATTCAATTCGTATTCATTTCCAGGATCACACAGACTTATGGAAGCCAATTTATGACAGTTTAGAACCCCACAAAGAGACCCTTCCTGACAAATGGGACACTGTGCTTGATCATATCCAAAAAATGTTGGTTTTACGGTGCTTGAGGGCAGATAAGATTGTTCCAGCGATTCAAGATTTTGTGACAGTCAAACTAGGCAAAAAGTTTATTGAACCTCCTCCTTTTGACCTTCAAAAGTCTTTCGATGACAGCAATTGTTGTGCACCGCTGCTGTTCGTCTTGTCGCCTGGTGCTGATCCGTTGGCTTCGTTACTTAAATTTGCCACTGATCAAGGATTTTCCACCTCAAAATTTGACTCGTTATCTCTTGGACAAGGTCAAGGTCCGATCGCAATTAGAATGATAGAAAAGGGTGTCATAGAAGGAACTTGGGTTCTCTTGCAGAACTGTCATCTGGCTGCTTCCTGGATGACGTCATTAGAAAAAGTATGTGAGGAACTCAATCCGGACATAGTTCATCCGGATTTTCGATTGTGGCTAACCAGTTATCCGTCTGCTACATTTCCGGTATCAATATTACAAAATGGCGTCAAGATGACAAACGAGCCGCCAAAAGGCGTCAGATTTAACATCATCCGTTCTTATCTCAGTGATCCAATTTCTGACCCTGATTTCTTTAATGGAGTCGAAAACAGTGGCGCCTTTAAGAAATTGCTTTTCGGTCTCTGTTTCTTTCATGCTCTGGTGCAAGAAAGGCGGAGTTTTGGACCAATCGGATGGAACATTCCATATGAGTTTAATGAGACAGACTTAAAGATCAGTGTCCAGCAATTGGCAATGTTTCTAAATCAGTATGAGGAAGTACAGTTTGAAGCGCTACGCTATTTGACCGGCGAATGTAATTATGGAGGAAGAGTCACTGATAACTGGGATCGAAGGACACTGACAACAATTTTAAGGCGATTCTATTGTCCGGATATTATATACAATGACGATTACTATTTTGATGACACACAAGTATATTATGCTCCACCAAATGATAAATATGAGTCATATATTACGTTCATGAAAAGTCTGCCACTAAATGCAGCGCCGGGAATATTTGGAATGAACGCCAATGCCGATATCAAGAAGGATCTGGCTGAAACGAATTCTCTGTTTGGAAGCATTCTGCTTACTTTGTCCAAATCGACGTCAGGAGGAGGAAAATCGGCCGATGATATTTTGGAAGAGGTTGCAGCCGACATTTTGGGAAAGCTTCCGCCAAACTTTGACACCGATGCAGCGCTTTTAAAATACCCGACATTGTATGAGCAGAGCATGAACACAGTGTTGGTACAAGAGATGGGAAGATTCAATAAACTTCTATCAGTTATTCGAAACGATTTAATCAGCATTCGCAAGGCTGTGAAAGGTCTAGTGGTCATGTCTGGCGAACTAGAAGCAATTGTAACTAATATTATGATTGGCAAAATTCCAGCGAAATGGATGGGTAAGTCGTACCCATCGCTGAAACCCCTTGGAGGTTATATTGCGGATTTCATTGCGAGGTTAAATTTTCTGCAGAGCTGGTATGACAATGGACCCCCGGTAATATATTGGTTGTCTGGTTTTTATTTCACACAAGCTTTTCTTACTGGGGCCCAACAAAATTATGCAAGGAAATACACGATTCCGATTGATTTACTTGGATTCCACTTTATCGTTCTTGAAGATAAGGAGTACAAAGATCCTCCGGCAGATGGCGTATATGTCGATGGGTTGTTTCTTGATGGCGCACGTTGGTGCAAAAATAAAGGGGTATTGGAAGAATCGTACCCGAAAGTGTTATTCGATACTTTGCCTATGTTATGGATTAGCCCAATGAAAAGATCTGAGATACCCGTATTGCCGTCTTACTTATGCCCGGTTTACAAAACGAGTGAGCGACGGGGAACTTTGTCGACGACGGGTCATTCGACAAATTTCGTTATCAGTATTATTTTGCCGTCAGATAAACCGGAGGAACATTGGGTGTGCCGCGGAGTTGCTCTTTTATGCCAATTGGACGATTAAACAATCAAAGAATGAACAGCATAAAGCTATTCCAACTGGACACGCTTTCTAAAAATAAACGGCTCAAATTAAAACCAATAATTTTGTTGTTGTTTTTTTTAGGTTTGTGTTTAGATGCGTTTAGATGCGTTTGCGTTCAGATGCGTTTGTGTTTAGATGCGTTTGCGTTTAGATGCGTTTTTCTCTTTCTTCAGTTAGTTGTGCCTATCCGGCAATGCCCGGGAGATTTTTTTCATTTTCATTTTCATTTTTTAGTTTAGCTTCTTTTTTTTTTTTAGCTCTTTTTCCATTTGTTTTTTTAAGGGATTAAAAATGTTAAATTTAATTATTGTTTGCTTATTCAATTATGAATTAAACCAAATTAAGTGTATATATAATTTTCTAAGTATGACAGGTTGTTAGACATGGTTGACAGGGTATGACCTTTGGGGTCAGCTAGGAATCCATTTGAGAGTAAATAGCTGTTTTGTTAACTTGATCAGGGAACATATGAAAGATTTGAAGTTGAATTTCAGTTGCAGCCTAGACTTTAGTGAGGATACATGTAATATTTTGCACTTGAATCCTCCCCTTGTACCCCCCTCTGAAAATAGTTTTGAAAAATAAATATCCATTAGATAAGTAGATAAAATATATAGCAGAATAGCGCAGCAAATAATTTAACAGAGATTCCCGAGTTTTGATGACAAATTCCAGACTAATAATGTTAAAACTCGGGAATCTCCGTTAAATCTTCGGATGTCTATTCTGCATAAGTATCAACTATAAGTGATTTTGTCAAGGTAATATTGTTTAAATCTATTTATAAAATGATTGGATGCGTTTAGATGTGTTTGCGTTCAGATGCGTTTGTGTTTAGATACGTTTGTGTTTAGATACGTTTTTCTCTTTCTTCAGTTAGCTGTGCCTATTCGGCATTGCCCGGGAAATTTTTTTCATTTTCGTTTTCATTTTTTGGTTTAGCTTTTTTTTTAGCTCTTTTTCCATTTGTTTTTTTAAGGGATAAAAAACGTGAAATTTAATTATTGTTTGATTATTCAATTATGAATTAAACCAAATTGTTATTAAACTAATAATGTTAAAACTCGGGAATCTACGTTAAATCTTCGGATGTCTATTCTGCACAAGTATCAACTATAAGCGATTTTGTCAAGGTAATATTGTTTAAATCTATTTATAAAATGATTGGATGTAAACGATTTAATGCACGGGATTAGCCAAGAATTTTAAAGCCAAGATGACTTTCTGTTTGACAGTTTTTTTAAAAGATATTTCACCCCAAACAAGGCAGGTCAGAGATATGGGAGATTAGCATTATGACCGAGAAATGGTGAGGACTTATGGGAGTAATAATAATGTTGTGAAATGGAGGTGTTACCCTCTTAATGACTGGAGAAATATTTTTAGGAAAGTTTTAATTATTGCTCTTGAAAAGTAGTGTAGATATGGGTTGATTAAGGTATTTGTTCGTATTTTTTAATTTTATATATATTTATGAGGGGTGATAGTTGGGAAAATTTTCTGGAGTGGAAGTCGGTATTTAATGGAGCAATTATGGGGTTATGTATTTGGCAGAGGGGAGGTTTAATTAGGCCTTTATGTGTATCGGTAAGTTCAGTTCATGAGTAGTGCTTGTCTCCTGTGGATGCATCCCTTAAAGATTTCATCTCGAATATTCAAACAGACTGCATTTGGGTCAATGATGGCCCTTAATATATGGTAGTTTTCAGCATCACACAGAGGACATCTATTTATGGCTGGAGGGAAGGATAGTTTTATCTCAATTATTTTCCATTTGATGGTGAAGGGTGTCTTTTCATCTTTAAGTTGCCATATCCGGGTCGTGAGTGCCATATTTGCCTTGTTTTTGTATCTGAAGGTGTTTCTGTGTGCGTATAATCTTTGCTTGAAGCTTCCCTGCGTCATGGGGATGTATTTTTCTGCTCTACTGGTAGTCTGGTTTGTGACGGTGGCTTCATATATGAGGGAATCGATTTTGCAATTCCCCTCTAGGGGGCAGTTGTTTTTGTCCTGGCATGAGCAGCCTGCATTTGCAATTGCTTTGGGCTCTGCAGAGATGATTTTTCTCATAGATGGGGCAGCAGAGTAGCTAACCTTAATAGAATTTCTGTTAAAAAGTTGGTGCAGGTTGTGTGTGTGGGGGGGGGAATGTTTGTCGAGTAAGTTGAGGAAAAGGTGGCCTACCTTTGTCTTGCTATTGGTGGAATAGGGTGGGGAAAACCAGATTACCGACCTCCTTCTATTGCGGCTCCCCTGTGGTTGGTCTCGGGTAGGGGTGTATGACATCTCTTCTCTGAACCCGCTGCCACGTTGTAATAGTAAAATATTTGCACTGTATCGAATGCATTTAAATTTTGTAATTTGAAACGGTTTTTGAAATCAGTAAAATGCAGAGGCTTTTTTTAAAATAAACATATTATTTATTTAAATTCAAATTTTCGATTCACACAGGAATCTTCATCAGGATAATAGACAATATTTTTTTTCTTCCTTCTTTTTTTAAACGACATGGTGCTGTTTGATCTTGTGCTTCAGTTGTTAACGAAGCTCGTTGTGTAATAATGTCCACAAGTCGTATGTGTGCCCTGGTCGCACGTTATAAGTTTTAGTAAAGAGTTCCACTGTATAATATATATATATATATATATATATATATATATTAGTAAAATGTTTTCACTGTATAAAATGCATTTAAATTTTGTAATTTGAAACGGTTTTTGAAACCAGTAAAATGAAGAGGCTCGTTGTGTAATAATGTCCACAAGTGGTGTGTGCCTTGGTCACACATTATAAGTATTAGTAAAATGTTTCTATGAGCTCAGGGGTATTATAAGCCAGGCTATCTATTATCTATCTATTATAGCATGCATAACTATTGGAAACTAAAGTAGAGGCATTAACCTTAATTGACCCCACCAAAGATAAGATTCACCAATAATAATGATAAGTTACCACCGATTGCCATGGAAAATAACACCCTATCCGAGAGTTCAACATTCAAATTCCGAGGCCTATCATTCACAGCTAACATGAATTGGAACAAATACATAGAAGACATTGCCAAGGCTGCTGCAAAGAAGGTGTGCTCCCTCTACCGTGATAGTAAACTTCTCACACCTGACATTATCCTATATTTCTACAAAGCCACCATCTGCCCATGTATGGAATATTGTTGCCACATCTGGGCTGGTGCATCATCCACTATCTCTCCCTCTTAGACAAGGTCCAAAAAAGAGTCACCAACTTAATAGGTCCCTCACTATCCACCAAGCTCCAGCCCCTGTTGTTTCCGTGTGCCTATTTTATAAATACTTTAATGGATTGTGATCTGATAAACTTGCTGCATTAGTGCCCCCTCGACATAAATTCACTAGACCAACCCGACAATCAGCTAGGCCCCATCCATTCACTGTTGAGGGCTCCAGATGCCAGAGAGCTTTCTACTCCAATAGCTTCTTCTCTCGTGCTGCCGGACACTGGAACTCCCCCCCCCCTGCTCTCTGTTTCCCCGACTATACCGACATGCAGAAATTTAAAACTAATGTAAACAGACATCTATCTGCACAGCTCCCAACTTAGGATGACTCCCAAAACCTACACACTATTTCTCAGTAGCCCCTTACGTCTGCTTGGGCTGAAAAAATGTTAAAAAAAAATGTGTTAAAAATGTATTAATAGATTAATAAAATTAAAATCATCACTAACATGGTCGACATACTGTTTGCTCTAGATTCACTACAATTGATAGTAAAAACTCAAGTAGGGCATAGTTATACAATCCTAAAAAGAGAGGGTATCCCAAATCCACCCACCCTCCACCTCAGAGAAGACCGATCCGCAATAATCCAAATTCAAAGGGGAGTTATGCGAGAGTTAATATTTAGGGGTTAACAACTCAACTCAAACAGGTTTCATAAAGGTTTTATATCAAAAAAATATTCAAAATCAATTAAATCTTTTAAAGAAATGACAGACGAAAGATTGTCGTCCCATTACAATCTAGTGTTTAAAAAAAATTGAAAGGTATTTAAAATTTTAAGTGGCCAACACTAACAACAACTCAAAAAGGTTTATACATGTACAATGGAACACGAAAATATACATACACATATATATATATATATAAACATTCTCTCTCACTCTCTCTCATATATATATATATATATATATATATATATATATATATATATATATATATATATATATATATATATATATATAAATATATATATATATAACGGCGAGGAATGCAGACGTTTGGGAGATTTTTTGGGGGGTAGAATGAAATTGAACAAGTATAAAAACGAGAGGAAATTAAAATTTTAATTTCCTCTCGTTTGTTATTAAATTTTGTACCAAGAAAAATTTATTTAAATATATATATATATATATATATATATATATATATATATATATATATATATATATATCATCAAATGACAATTTCTAAAAGAGTTTCATTCAGGTACAAGTTAATTTTCTAAAGCTGTTACTTGTAAGTCTGATCTTTGATAATTCATTCTGGTCACCTTAGGTTAGAAGTAAGAATCACAGATCTCTACAGTTGGTTCATTAATATTTTCTTAGATTCACTAATGTTATATATGTTACCGGATTTGTGAATCAAATCAATGTAATTAAACGAATGATGGGAAAAATATTATACTTCGCCAGTGTTCACACAAATATTCATATGAAATAACGCCTCAATCGGTGAGGTTTAAAAAAAAAAAAAGAATAAGAAAGAAAACGTCTCAAACTGGAAAGTTTAAAAACCGAAAGGTTAATTTGTCGGTTTGCAGCCAAAATGTCGGACAATGCACCGTCTGCTAATTTCCGACCTCACAAATGAGTAAGTAACCCCAAATAAATTGTTTGTGATTAATTTCAAATTTACCTTAAATTATTTTAAAGGAAATACAGTTGGGAAATTAGTCCAAAACAATTTATTTGGGTTTACTTACACATTTGTGAGGTCGGAAAAGAATCAGAAAAATGTAGCCGATTCATTGTTCGCCATTTTGGCTGCGAAACGACAAATTAACCAACCGAAAACAAAACAAACGTATCAATTTGTATAGAAATAAGAAAGGAGGGGGAAACAATTAAAGAAAACGTCTCATTGTGGAAATAGAGTGAAGGATTTCTTTCCGGATTTCTTTTAGACGGCGGGGGATTGTCTGACTTGCTATTTGCTTTGAAATGGTTTCGCCCAACATGTTTTTTTTTTTACTTGTGTGACGGAAGATATATATATATATATATATATATATATATATATATATATATATATATATATATATATATACACACACAAATACACACACATTGGTCATTATTATAGAGCAGAGAATAATTTTGCTGTTTTTGAGGATGAATGCTGATGTCCACCTGGTGAGGAAATGCGATAAGACAAAGGGCAGATAACCCTGATAAAAATCAGACGCCATTTTCAAATTGGTTGCCAACGAACTGATGTGGCAGAAATTAAATTTCCATTTGCACTAAGGAAACACTTACTTGCATGGGATATGTTGCTATAAAAATCGACAACTGAAAAATGTAGATGTCCATTTAGGTAAGACTAGTACACGCGTGTCTTCCATATTGTAATGACTTCAGTAAACAATCACTAAAATGTGTCGTGCAAAACTATTCAATTCTGTTGATTTCATGTTTTTTTTTTAAAGTTCCTTCCTTTAACATTTGCAAAATGGTCCATTTTTTAATTCGCTTTTCTCTCTTCATTTTAATCTTTGTTGATTTGTCAGAGTTTGAAATTAAATATCAGTTTTTTGCTTTAAATTACAAGTTGTGAAATTGTTGTGTAATCTGACCCTTCAATTCATTTAAAACGATTATTTTTACGTGTGACGCTTTTTTGTTTGTTGGTTTTTAATGACGAAAACCGAATTGTTTTTATTTTCCTGTAAAATTTATGAATTCCGATTCATTCGATACGAATTAAATCGTAATTTGTTAAACTTTAAAATCCGAAGAAAACATCGAATCTTGTTAACAAACGAAAAAAAAAAAAAAAGATTCAATCTTCGACAATTACGATTTTTTTTTACTCTGAAACATCCAAAGGTAAACGTTACTATTAGCGACATAAATTATTTTATAGGAAATAAATTTGGGAAATTAGTCAAAAGATTTTAGTTTGCTTTACCTACTAATTTGTGGCGTATTTGCAGTAAAAAAAAAAAATGAATAGAAATATAATTGTAAATATCGGTTCTGAGAAAAGTAGACATCTTGTTTAGTGTCAGGAAGTAAGGTAGGTCCTAACGTAAACAAGAAGATGGACATTTCGCTCACTCAGAACTGATATTTACAACTTAAAATGCTTTTCTTTTTAAAAAAAAAAACACAAATATGTGTATTTCTACAGAATTTGCACCGAATTGTATTAAAAAAAATAATCCTAACCCTAGTTTTTAGGTTTGGTTCAAATTCTGTAGAAGCCCCAAAATAGATCACAAATGAGTAGGAGGTAAAACAAAATGAATTGATTTTGACTAATTTCCAACCAAATATAGTTATGTTCGTTTTATAAAACATTAAATCACTGTCAATTTCAGAAACTTTATTTTATTACAATGTTTTTCTTTTTGAAACTATATTTTATTAAATAAATAAATGTATTAAAATGTCTTAATTGGTCGTTACTTCCTGTGGATTATCTGCCGCTGTTTACTAAACTGTACAAGTGCCTTTTAAAATAATTTATGTCGCCACTTGTAAATAAAGAAAATTATTATTTTTTTTTTACTCTTCCGTCTCCGATCATTTTTTTTGTGTGTTTTTTTATCTTTTTTTTTCGAGAGAGAGAGCCTTTAGAACGACTTACCCCCCCCCCCCCAATAAAAACGGTACTTTCTCAGATTAGGACCCAAGCTAACTTGACCCCCAACTCTACCTCTACCCCTGACCCTAACGACGCGGTCAAATTTGGCTCGGGTCCTAATCTAAATAAGCACCAAAAAACACCCGATTGGATTCTATAAAATTACCCTTTTTTTTTTCTTAGCGTCCTCTGTTGATTTAAAAAAGTTTTTTTTTTTTTTTAAATAAACAAAAACCCTTCACCCCCGTTAATAATAATAATAATATAAATCTGTTCATTAAAAAAAAAAAGTTTGTTGTCGATTTCCATCGTTTCTTTTCGCGTTTATTAATATTTATTAATAATTGCCAACTGTTTTTATTACGTAAATCTGTTGCAATGCGTTTCCAATAACAACAAAACGAAATTCGTTTTCCTTTTTTTTTTTTTCTAAAATCATTCGTTTCTTCTTCATAGGATGAACATTCGATAAATCCACGCCACAATAGTTTCATTTTTACTTTCAACCTGGTGAGTTGTTCGTTTACACCTATTCAAACATTTATCTCCTACAAACATGAATTGCTGACACGATTTTCGAATATTTAATCGATTTAATTCCATTAATATACCCTTTTTATTGTAATTTTTTTTTTTTAATTATCATCAATTTGTTGGTATTTTTTTTTATAGAACAACTCCCGTCTCCAAACACTAAGTCCGGGTGGCAATACGCCAGCCAGGACTTAGGGTTAGTGGTTCGGTTAATGAAGGGCACCAAGTGTACCGATTCCACGTAAGAGACGGGACTAATTGTATAAACTTACCTTTTTTTTAATACTATGTTTTATATTAAAAACAAAAAGTAAAGTACTATTTGGAGTAAGATTAGTGCTTTCATAGAGAAACAACTATTTTATTCGACTTATTTCTGGAATTGTCTATAGAAAAAACGTGTTTGTGAGAGGATTGGTGATTAAGTGAAATTGTTAAAGTAAAAAAAAAAGAAAAAGTGACCCAAAAACGTTTAATTTTATTTTTAACACATCTTAACCTTAACTGATAACTGATATTAAACAAACATAAGTTTCCTTGTGTATTTTCTACAGAATTTGAACCGAACTGATTTTTTTTTTTTTTTTACCATAACCTAAGTTTTGAGTTCGCCAAAAAATCGGTTTGGTTCAAATTCACACCGATTTCTTTGTTGACACAAATCGTTTAGAAATAAAATCTGTTCAATATAATTTACCTACTTTTTTTTTTATTTTTAATAAACTTTTAGTGCTTCTGCTGTTTCACAATGACATGTTAGGCCTTTCTTAAAACAAAAAATAGCTGAAGAAATGTATAAACTTTATGTACTTACGTGGTAGCTGAAAATAAGATTGTACAGAAAAAAATTACGCAAATTCATCCAGTATTTATTAAATAAAAAATAAAAAACGATTTTATCTGTGTCGCAATTTTTCTTAACTTTCGGAAAAAGTAAAAATATATCTCCCTTGCCGACTTAGCTGAAATGTCCAGCGATGCGTAAGATCGTTTTTTATTTTTTTCTTATAATTTAATAAATACTGGATGAATTTGCATAATTTTTTCCGTACAATCTTATTTTCAGTTAACAGTACATAACAAAGTTTATGCATTAAAAAAAAAAAAAAAATTTTAATGTGAAACAGCAGCGCCAAACATTTCGAAATCAACTCACGTGGTTGTATGTGACACTTTTTCTTTTTTCTTATTCATATTAGTAATTAACCAAACACTTTTTTTTACGTATCGCTAGACATTTCTGGTAATTTGTTGTATTTATTTTTTGACCATTCCCCACACCTTGTTGCTGTTACTCGTCTGTGGCAATAACAAATCGCTTTGTTGTTGTTGTTGTTGTTTTTCCCACCCCGGAATGATGCAGCTTCGGTTTGTTGTTCCTTCCACCACGGAAAGACCCCCCCCCCCCCTCGATCGACGAAAGTGATGCCATCAAGCATTTCTTTCTCTTTCCAGAAGAACAACAATAATAATAACAACAATAATAACAACAACAACATCATCCAACAACAGAATCGTCTTGATCTCTCTTTACAATCACGTGGCATCATCACCGCCATATTGACTTGTTGTTTGTTCGACTTTCCTTTCTCCTCGCCTTTCTGCGTTCTACAAATTCAATCATTTCTTCTTTTAAAAAAATAAAAAAGTCTCCCAACTTTTAAGTCTCCCTTTTTTTTAGCACCATTTATATAAGCCCCTTTTTTTCTTTTTCGCATATTGTTCGACGACCTTTATTTAATTGCCTCAACCCTTATCAATTTCTACGATCTACTTCTCCCCTACCTGTCGCGCATTTCATCATTTAACATTTTGGTATATATATATATATTTTTTTTTGTTACTATCACACCCATTGTAGTACCCCCCCCCCAAAAAAAAAGAACAAACAAAACAAGATTCTACTTGGGGGGGGGGGATACATAAACAGCCTGAAAAAATATCCACAAAAATGAATTGAAAAAAAATAATTTTTAAGTGAGGGAGTACTTTCGTATATAGATTTAACGTAAAATGATCACCCACTTCCTGACCAGTTAGCGATAAATGGAGACGTGTAACCAATTGTTTTATTTTTATTTCTTATTTTTTTCAATTTTTTTTTTCTTTCGAAAATATTTTGAACCGGACAAAACACACTTTTCCTTCGTTTTTTTCCCGACTGTTTACGTAAACAGACGGAATATGCCGAAGTGCCTATCCAATCAGAAGGCGAGAAAAGCGGACGAGTTAACTTAAATCGTAAATTGGCGATTGTCGAACATTTCAAACAGAGAAAAAGAAATGAAAAAGCAAAACAAATAGTCAATAACTGTTACCAAAGGAAACAAAAGTAGATTATGTTGGGTAAAAAAAAAACGAGGTACGGTGCTTCTTTACTTTCGCTCCGATATGTTAGGCCTATTTTTTAAAAAAGAAGATAGCTAAAGAAATGTATAAACTTTGTTATGTACTTACGTGGTAGCTGAAAAGAAGACTGTGTGTACAGTGTACATACAAAATTACGCAAATTCATCCAGTATTTATTAAATTAAAAAAAAATCTATTTTATCTCATATAGATAAAATAGATTTTATCTTTTTGTTTACGATTTCTCAACTGTTAAGTTTATTGCAATTTCACCTACATTCGAAACCTAGTCTAGTTTACCCCCTCCCCCAATTAGATTCTACTTTTTATTAGCAATTACGAGTAAACATCCTGAAAAACTTGGCGGTAAAAATGAAAAAAAAAAAAAGCACTTCTGCAGAATAAGGACGAGCCGAAATTTATTTGTTTTCATTTTAGAAGAGCTCCAATAGTGTAAGGGGCCGACAACTCTTTTGTTTTTTTTTTTTGTACGTAATTTCTAACTTCTCCGAAAATGGATGTGAATGCCCTGAATATGCGCGATTTATTTCTGAATCCTACCCCGTTTAAAAAAAGAAATACAAGAGAAAAATTAATTTTTTTAAACTGTAAAAATAAAAAAATGATGACTGTTCGTTTTGAAATGAAAAATATACTGTTGATTTTTCGCAAATTTTAATTTCTTCGATAAATGTTATGTTAATTAATTGAATTTGCATTATTTTTCATTTTCGGAGAAATTACGTGCTTAAAAAGTGAAAAAAAAAAGAGTTGTCGGCCCCTTACGCTATTGGAGCTCTTCTGAAATGAAAACAAATAAATATCGTCTCGTCCCTATTCTGCAGAAGTGCCAAAAAATTTTAGACTTTAGAGTGGAGGATCAGTTTTTCATATAAATTTAACTTAACTTTCTGACGAGATAGCGTTTGAACGGCATGTAACCATTTTTCTGATTTTAGTTAAATCTTAGCTTTTTTGATTTTGGAGGGAGGGTGTCTGTTGCCACCTGGAGTTAGGGTTAGTGGTAGGGTTAAGGCATGTAATAGTGTTAGTGATCTTCATTTCATTGCGTATGCCCTTTGTTATGTGCCATTAAAACACTATCCGATTAGAAACTTCTGGCTAGGAAGTCGGTGATCATTTTATGTTGAATTTATATGTGAAACTGATCCCCCCCCATACTCTAAATTCTAAATTATTTTTTATCTAAAAAAAAAAAGAAAGTAGAATCTCATGTATAAATTTACTCCAAAAACTTCCGTTTGTATTTAATCAGGAATTTGATGACTTTTTCTAATTATTTTCAATTTTCTGCACGGTTTTCCTCATCTTGATGTTTGCTCTCCGTCCTTTTTTAGGTGTTTTGTGATGGAATCTTTAATTCAACTCTTTATTGGATCCGTGGGGGTACACGTACGTCCATGACTTAAAGAAAGGCTTGTGTTGTAAACTCCATAACGAAATCCGGCACCTGAAGAAGTCTGGAGAACAAAACGGCTGAAAGAGATGAGGAAATCGCTTTGAAAATTGTAAATAATAACAAACCTTTCTTTGATCGTTTTTTATTTGTTAAAAACTGTGAATAAAAATATTCATTTTTTTTTCTTCCTTTTTTTAAGTAAAAATGTGTTTCAATGTTTGATTAACAAATCGAATTAGAATTTGAAAAATAATTTTGTTTGAAAATTTAACTTTTAAAAATTTTCGAAACTTTAATTTCTTGAATATTAGATTTAAATTTAAAAGTTCATGAAAGACTTTTTCGATCACCAGCCTATATTCGGAATTTGCTGGCTCAGACTCAAGCCGTTTCCTCGAATAAAAGTGATGGAGAACCACTTTTATCGTCCAGTCAATTCACGATGGTCCCTGGTGTGGTGTGTCATTAATAAACTAAGGCGGTTGAAGAAATCCCATGTAAGGGGGGGGGGGCCGATCGCTCCAGTTGTCTTCACGGTGATCGGTTGAAATACAAATCTGTTGAAGATGGGATATTTTTCATGGTTTGCGGTTCTCCACCGATGCTGCGTTTCTGGCACTAAGCAACCGCGACATTATAATTCTTTTAACCCAAACACAATTTCCAGTATTCAAAAAAATAGATATTAAAGCAAAGACGCACATGTTAGCTTTTATGAGGAAATATAACTTTTAAGAAAGAAAAAAAACTTCAGAAATAAAATTTTTTAATGAAGTTCACCAAAACGTCTACTTTTACAGTTTTAATATTTGAAGAAGAAAAATACTGGCTAAATTGCATAAACTCCTTATTAAATAAATATTTTTGTTGATCTCATCATCATCATATTTGGTTTAACGTCCGTTTTATATGCTGGCATGTGTTGGACGGCTTTAAGAAATTCACTTCCAAACTAACTTATCTTTGGCCAGGTCTTGATTTATACCTCTTTCTCTCAAGTCCATTTTTATTACTTCCTCCCATGTTTTCTTTGGCCTTCCCCCGTGAAGTGGGCCTACTACCATAACTGTTCTACATCGATTAACCCAAGAACTCTCATCCATTCTTTCAACGTGGCGATACCAACGAAGTCTCCTGTTCTGCACACATCTTCCTATACTGTCCATATTTATTCTTCCTCTGGGATCATCAGAACTATGTCTGTCTTTAAGACTCACATTACACATCTATCGTATCATTCGCACATCATTTCTTTCAATGCAACCCTCACTGGCCCGGTTTCACTTCCATACGTCATCACACTGCATAGACATGCCTGATAGACTCTTCCGTTGGTCGCAAGTGTTCTATTCTAAAAAATCTATCTTAATAATTGGAAAATGTTCGAATTTTGATGAATTATCTTCAAAACAAGTTTTTCATCTTTCTCAAAAAATTGGTTTATGTCATTCAATAAAATACATTTTCCAAATTAATATATTTTCAGATTCCACAATCTAATAATGTAATATCATATTGAGAGCTAGTCGGAAAATGTGTACAATTCCTGGTACAACTTTTGAATTATTTATGCTAGCTAATTCGGCTTTCAAATCTTCCTTAAATGACTAAAGTTTTTGATGTGTCTGAAAATAAAGCAGAATTACGGAGTTTAAACTCTGATTCCGAATTCTAGGATTCCAAAATATCCGACTCGTTAGTTTGAATACGGGAAGACTTTCAAATGTCTGTTGATTCTTTGGAGATGAAAAAAAATCCGACTCGTAGCATTCTTACTCTTTCCAAAACCGCCGACTCACTCTGACTTCGCTACCTTATTATAAAGTGACAAAACTCTCAAAGAAATCTATTATTTAAATGACCAAACTTTAAAAAAATAAAGTGTTCAACTCCACTGCAAACAAACAATTGAATTATTTCACTCAAAATGGCTACCGACTCTGACATCAATCAGTTGTCTGCGCTTTGCGAGCAGTGTAAATCTGAAAAATGTTTCCTAGCCAGTGAATAGGAATTTGTTTTTGATTTTTGTGGTAAAAAAATAATATAATAATAAAAATAATGATTTTATTTACGGTGTATTTTTTTTTTGGGGGGGGGGGGATTTGTAAATTAACACCCTCCATTACCCCTCTCCCCCCAATACTTGACGAAAGAAAAAAAAAGCCAGTGAATAGGAATTTGTTTTTGATTTTTGTGGTAAAAAAATAATATAATAATAAAAATAATGATTTTATTTACGGTGTATTTTTTTTTGGGGGGGGGGGGATTTGTAAATTAACACCCTCCATTACCCCTCTCCCCCCAATACTTGACGAAAGAAAAAAAAAGCCAGCGAATAGTAATTTGTTTTTGATTTTTGTGGTAAAAAAATAATATAATAATAAAAATAATGATTTTATTTACGGTGTATTTTTTTTTGGGGGGGGGGGGGATTTGTAAATTAACACCCTCCATTACCCCTCTCCCCCCAATACTTGACGAAAGAAAAAAAAAGCCAGCGAATAGTAATTTGTTTTTGATTTTTGTGGTAAAAAAATAATATAATAATAAAAATAATGATTTTATTTACGGTGTATTTTTTTTTGGGGGGGGGGGGGATTTGTAAATTAACACCCTCCATTACCCCTCTCCCCCCAATACTTGACGAAAGAAAAAAAAAGCCAGCGAATAGTAATTTGTTTTTGATTTTTGTGGTAAAAAAATAATATAATAATAAAAATAATGATTTTATTTACGGTGTATTTTTTTTGGGGGGGGGGGGATTTGTAAATTAACACCCTCCATTACCCCTCTCCCCCCAATACTTGACGAAAGAAAAAAAAAGCCAGCGAATAGTAATTTGTTTTTGATTTTTGTGGTAAAAAAATAATATAATAATAAAAATAATGATTTTATTTACGGTGTATTTTTTTTTGGGGGGGGGGGATTTGTAAATTAACACCCTCCATTACCCCTCTCCCCCCAATACTTGACGAAAGAAAAAAAAAGCCAGCGAATAGTAATTTGTTTTTGATTTTTGTGGTAAAAAAATAATATAATAATAAAAATAATGATTTTATTTACGGTGTATTTTTTTTGGGGGGGGGGGGATTTGTAAATTAACACCCTCCATTACCCCTCTCCCCCCAATACTTGACGAAAGAAAAAAAAAGCCAGCGAATAGTAATTTGTTTTTGATTTTTGTGGTAAAAAAATAATATAATAATAAAAATAATGATTTTATTTACGGTGTATTTTTTTTTTGGGGGGGGGGATTTGTAAATTAACACCCTCCATTACCCCTCTCCCCCCAATACTTGACGAAAGAAAAAAAAAGCCAGCGAATAGTAATTTGTTTTTGATTTTTGTGGTAAAAAAATAATATAATAATAAAAATAATGATTTTATTTACGGTGTATTTTTTTGGGGGGGGGGGGATTTGTAAATTAACACCCTCCATTACCCCTCTCCCCCCAATACTTGACGAAAGAAAAAAAAAGCCAGCGAATAGTAATTTGTTTTTGATTTTTGTGGTAAAAAAATAATATAATAATAAAAATAATGATTTTATTTACGGTGTATTTTTTTTGGGGGGGGGGGGGGATTTGTAAATTAACACCCTCCATTACCCCTCTCCCCCCAATACTTGACGAAAGAAAAAAAAAGCCAGTGAATAGGAATTTGTTTTTGATTTTTGTGGTAAAAAAATAATATAATAATAAAAATAATGATTTTATTTACGGTGTATTTTTTTTGGGGGGGGGGGGATTTGTAAATTAACACCCTCCATTACCCCTCTCCCCCCAATACTTGACGAAAGAAAAAAAAAGCCAGTGAATAGGAATTTGTTTTTGATTTTTGTGGTAAAAAAATAATATAATAATAAAAATAATGATTTTATTTACGGTGTATTTTTTTGGGGGGGGGGGGGGATTTGTAAATTAACACCCTCCATTACCCCTCTCCCCCCAATACTTGACGAAAGAAAAAAAAAGCCAGCGAATAGTAATTTGTTTTTGATTTTTGTGGTAAAAAAATAATATAATAATAAAAATAATGATTTTATTTACGGTGTATTTTTTTTTGGGGGGGGGGGGGATTTGTAAATTAACACCCTCCATTACCCCTCTCCCCCCAATACTTGACGAAAGAAAAAAAAAGCCAGCGAATAGTAATTTGTTTTTGATTTTTGTGGTAAAAAAATAATATAATAATAAAAATAATGATTTTATTTACGGTGTATTTTTTTTTGGGGGGGGGGGATTTGTAAATTAACACCCTCCATTACCCCTCTCCCCCCAATACTTGACGAAAGAAAAAAAAAGCCAGCGAATAGTAATTTGTTTTTGATTTTTGTGGTAAAAAAATAATATAATAATAAAAATAATGATTTTATTTACGGTGTATTTTTTTTTGGGGGGGGGGGGATTTGTAAATTAACACCCTCCATTACCCCTCTCCCCCCAATACTTGACGAAAGAAAAAAAAAGCCAGCGAATAGTAATTTGTTTTTGATTTTTGTGGTAAAAAAATAATATAATAAAAATAATGATTTTATTTACGGTGTATTTTTTTTTGGGGGGGGGGGGATTTGTAAATTAACACCCTCCATTACCCCTCTCCCCCCAATACTTGACGAAAGAAAAAAAAAGCCAGCGAATAGTAATTTGTTTTTGATTTTTGTGGTAAAAAAATAATATAATAATAAAAATAATGATTTTATTTACGGTGTATTTTTTTTGGGGGGGGGGGGGATTTGTAAATTAACACCCTCCATTACCCCTCTCCCCCCAATACTTGACGAAAGAAAAAAAAAGCCAGCGAATAGTAATTTGTTTTTGATTTTTGTGGTAAAAAAATAATATAATAATAAAAATAATGATTTTATTTACGGTGTATTTTTTTTGGGGGGGGGGGGATTTGTAAATTAACACCCTCCATTACCCCTCTCCCCCCAATACTTGACGAAAGAAAAAAAAAGCCAGCGAATAGTAATTTGTTTTTGATTTTTGTGGTAAAAAAATAATATAATAATAAAAATAATGATTTTATTTACGGTGTATTTTTTTTGGGGGGGGGGGGGGATTTGTAAATTAACACCCTCCATTACCCCTCTCCCCCCAATACTTGACGAAAGAAAAAAAAAGCCAGCGAATAGTAATTTGTTTTTGATTTTTGTGGTAAAAAAATAATATAATAATAAAAATAATGATTTTATTTACGGTGTATTTTTTTTGGGGGGGGGGGGATTTGTAAATTAACACCCTCCATTACCCCTCTCCCCCCAATACTTGACGAAAGAAAAAAAAAGCCAGCGAATAGTAATTTGTTTTTGATTTTTGTGGTAAAAAAATAATATAATAATAAAAATAATGATTTTATTTACGGTGTATTTTTTTGGGGGGGGGGGGGGGATTTGTAAATTAACACCCTCCATTACCCCTCTCCCCCCAATACTTGACGAAAGAAAAAAAAAGCCAGCGAATAGTAATTTGTTTTTGATTTTTGTGGTAAAAAAATAATATAATAATAAAAATAATGATTTTATTTACGGTGTATTTTTTTTGGGGGGGGGGGGATTTGTAAATTAACACCCTCCATTACCCCTCTCCCCCCAATACTTGACGAAAGAAAAAAAAAGCCAGCGAATAGTAATTTGTTTTCTTAATGAAATAACTCGAAACGATTTGTTTTAATAACTGTTTGAGAAAAATTGAACTGCAAAGAGCAGAAAAAAATTACTATTCGCCCGTCTATTTAATTTTAATTATTTATATTTATTTCTAAATTTAATGAAAACTCAAAAACAGTTTGTTTTAACTTGTTTTGAGTCATTACTATTCGCCGACTACATTTTTAAGATCCACACCAAAGATATTATTATTATAAAAAGAAAATAATTTTATTGTTTTTTTAATTAAAATATGAAATAAACACTGCAAAAAAGTTTAAATTGAAAGAAGAAAAAGTTTTTTAAATTGTAATTTTTTCATCAGAAAATAAAATTGCTGTTTATAAAAACACAGATTTTAGTTTTCAGAACTTTTTGAGATGAGGGTTGATTTGTAGAATTTGGTATATTTGGATTACTGTTCTCATCTTGTGTGTTTTTATCACGTTTCGGCCGATGTAACCTCCGACCTTCTTCAGGTGTACTTTGTCGAAAGATTCCCGAGTTCGACAAAGTACACGTGAAGAAGTTTGGAGGTTACGTCGGCCGAAACGTGATAAAAACACCCAAGATGAGAACAGTAATCCAAATATACCAAATTCTACAGATTTTATTATTTAACAATTTTGAAAAAAAAAAAAAAATTGTTTGTTATATTTCGGATCCATTTATAAAAACACAGATTTTATTTTCACAATAAAATTGAAAAATGAAAGATTTAATATTATTTTTTATCGCAACAAAATAAAACCAAATTACCGGTATTTTCTGTAAACTAGGGGACAAACTTTTCGGGGCACTGTCTGCAAATAGCAGACGACTGATTGATGTCACAGTCAGCAGCCATTTTGAGTGAAATAATTCAATTTTACCCAAGTAGAAACATAACATTCTTATCCCTTTAAAAACATTTTCTTTTTTCAACCACAAAAAAAAAACATTACAATAATAAAGACAATATTTTTTATCTGATTTTCTGTGAAATTCTTTTTTTTTTTTTTTTTTTAATAAATCAAGTTTGTGGATATACGATTGAGAAACAGAAACTTGTAAATGTTTGCGTCTCCTTTCAAATTGAAAGCTCCATGCTATTGGTTTTTTTACCCAGTGGCTTCAATAAAAGGTTCTTTTGTGTTGAGTGTTTTAGATTACAACAAACATAAATTTGCATTGTTTAAATGGTATTACGATGGCGAAGATCAAAGTGTAGTATCTGTTCCGATGGATACTGCACCCCATAGACTGGTATTGTCTTGGCCTTCGGGGCTTGATTTACGCCGGTCTATGGGTCGGTCCTGTGCAGTTCTTGGAGGTTCACCCTCCCAGGCTTTGCCTCCCCTCCTTGGGGAGGAGTAAGTTTATTGCTTACTGTCTGAGGCGCCTCTACCGGGGAATGCCGACAAGGCTGCCCAGGCAATTTTTAATGGCCAGAGTGCTCACCTTCTCGGGCGCTGGCTTTTCAAGCCCCACTTTCCCGACCTTGTGTCACATCTTACCCTGTGGGAGGTAGATAAATAACTGGTATTACGATAATTTCCCAGCAAAGCGACATTTAGAAAAATGAAAATTTAAATGATACCATTATTTTAAAGAAAGGTTCTAATAAGACTTACATAATGGAATCCAGTGCAAGTGATCAATTAATATTTAGGGGGTGGGGGGTTGAGGTGACTCCCATTAATTTGACAGGAATGTCCTTTAGTTTTGCAGAGTAGGCTTGACTGGTTTAAACAATTCTACTGGCAAAGGCTGTAGACGTTCGACCTGAGACGAGTCTAACTTCTTCCCTAACCCTAACCAAATATTCACAGAATTGGCATTTTGAACATTTTTTTTTACAATCACAATAATTGCTGAAACTAAATTTACTAGCTCTAGATTCTTCATTTGCCGAAAATTTCTCATTTTCTATGAGTCTTGAGAATTTTCAATTCTTTGTGCACTGTGGTAAGTTTCGCTTTATTTTTTCTAAATACAGGTCACTAAATTTTTTTTGTGTTTTTACCAATTGTAGTGTTTTTTAGTTACTGTTTTCAAAATGTAACAATACCTTTTCACTCGTTTATTTCTGTTTTGTGTTCAAAATTCCAAATTGAAACGGATACTGAGAAAAAGATAATCTTTTTTTCTAATGAATATAAATGATTTCATTTGAAAGTAAAATTTCACTTTACAAAATTAATGCCGTGAGAAATGTGAATAAAGCAGTTTTTGGCATAATTACAAATAAAATAAATAAACTTAGATTTTTATTTCATTTTTTCCTTCAATTCTGTGTGCATGATGTGTATATCGAGAATACTCGTGATGATAATACTAAGAGGATACATTTCAAACCCAAATAACTGTCAAAATATTGGTAATTTTATAACAAATATTCTCAAATTCACGTAACCACATACAAATCGCATGACCGGTGTCGTCTTGTCCTTCGGGGCATGATTCCGCCGGTCTATCAGTCTTTTCTGTGCAGTTCTAGGAGGTGCACCCTCCCAGGCTTTGCCTCCCCTCTTTGGGGAGGAGTAAGTTTATTGCTTACTGTCTGAGGCGCCTCTACCAGGGAATGCCGACAAGGCTGCCCAGGCAATTTTTAATGGCCAGAGTGCTCACCTTCTCGGGCGCTGGCTTTTCAAGCCCCACTTTCCTGACCTTGGGTCACATCTTACCTTGTGTGAGTAAGATAAAACTGGCCTTGTGCCTAACCTCCTGGGGGGGGGGAGGTAATTAATACAAATGGCATAATTAAGCAAAAAAAAAAAAAAAGTTAAAGGGAAAAGGTTAAAATCCACTTTGACAGTCAAGCACCAAATTTTCAGTTTATTTCCCCCTTTTTCGCTTAACTATCAGATTGCAAGGCGTCCCGGTCATGGCTGAAGTCACCATTACATGAGGCCATCTGCGATCAGAGTAAGGTGATGAATGGTCGTTTTTGCTCGAAAAGGACAATCCCCTTTTGGTTTAAAAGAGGAAGTGATTAAATGCTGGAAATGTTTATTCTTAAACTTGTTTTGCTTTCGGACTTGATTGTTATGACCTTTTGTTTTTTTTGCAGATTGATTATGAGTAGTTTGAACGAGGAGAGTCCTGCCATCATTAGCAACTCCTCCTCCTCCTCTTCCTCCTCTTCTTTGGTGACTGCTGCTGTTGCTGCTGCTGCTGCATCGAATTGCCAAGGACCTCACGATGCTTCCCTTAATGACGAAGCAGCCACTATCACGTCTATGCTTGAAGCCAGCCTTGCGACTGCAGTCTATCAACAAAAAAACAAATGCTCAAAAATGTCTGTTAACACCAACACTGCGCAACCAGGAGTTCAGAAATCCATTATCACTGATGTAAATAGATTTAAAGGCGACTTTGACAAGTTCCAGTTAACGGCAAACCAAAAATCCGATACGAAATATTGTAAAGATGACAACACCGACAACATGAAAGATAAACATCGCAGCGGAAGTAAGAAGATGAATAAGGATGGAAAGGTTTACGCAGTGAAAAAAGATAACTTTAAATGGTAAGTCGCTTTCTTTTACGTCGGCAGAAGAACACCCTATTTTTTTTTTTTTTTTACTATCAAATAGACACAACATCTACTGAGCTCTTGCAAATATCCAGCCATGTTTATGCCTACAGACAACTTTTAAACAGTGGTGGAAAGTTGGTTGAAAAGAACCATGACTCTAAATCCTGCAAAAATTGTCAAAAAAAAAAATCTGACTCTGAAATCAGTTTTCGAAAACCCGAGTCTGACTCCCAATTCCGATTCTTGGCTCGCGAATCCCTCCTTCTCCAATACCTCTACTTGTAAATCAACTTTTCTTCTAAAAAACTGTAACTATAATGGCATTTACTCGGGGTGCGTTGAGCCGGCTCCGAATAAGTTCACTGCATTTTGCGTCCAGGCGGTCCACCCCCACCGATCGGCAGCTAAGTCCTTTGTATACTTCAGCCATTCGCAGCCTCAGCTCCGCGTTTGTCCTCCTCACTGTTCCTATCCATGTCTTCAGTTGGCCGCCTCTGCGCTTTGTCCAGCCGGCGGGTGTGATTGGAGCTACCACCCTGCAGATAGATTTTTCCCTAGGGTGTCGAAGAACGTGACCAAACCAGCAAAGTCTTTTTTTTTAAGAAGAGTCTGTGGTGCTGGTGGTGTTGCATCTTGCATGGATGGTGTAATTTGGAATATGGTCGGAGAGGCAGATGCATAGGATGTCGAAAACCTCGAGTGCATGAAGATCTTCTTTGCGCAAGGGCCAGGTCTTGCGACCGTACAGCAGTATTGTGCGTATCAGTGCTTGGAATATCTTCAATTTGTTTGCGTTTTTATCTCTTATCGAGACCACAATCTACTTTGGAGACGGCAGAAGGCAATCTCGTTCTTACCCTGTCTAGTAGCTGCAAAAGTTGAACCAACTGACAAATTCCAAAAGAGACTTAAAGTGTTTCAGAATTTCTCGCAATTTCTAATATTTGTATCTGTCAGGCATAGCAAGTTATATTCTGATATATGAAGGTGTAGGTATTTGAGGCATTCCAGCATTTTACAAGAACTCTATATTCTACGTTATATGTATTTTGTTAGATTGTTATTGTGGTTATGACAAATCGGTTTCATCTGCTGCTTTAGAACAAATGCACTTTTTTCTATTGTGCTGCATTAAAAGTTGCAGCAACAATCATGAAAGTCAATAACATCTAACATTTTACTTATTGTTCCTATTTTTGCTTGAATTCTTTCTTCTTCTTTCGTGTGAATCCGATGATTCTGGTGTTGGCATTCGTTTCCCCGATGTTTTTCTAGTTAGAAATCTTTCTGGAAAGACACTGGGTACTTACGGGAAAGACCACGAGAAGGTTGCCAACATCCCTAAGTGAAAGTGGTACTGTGGAACCGACTGGATTCGAACTTGGAACACCCAGGTCTTCAGTCCGTGTCGTTATCCACATAACCACCGCTTTGAGTAGGTGGTACTCACAATTTTGTTTTCTGAAAAGGAAATTCTGTTAGTTTCCTAAGAATGCATCTTGAAAAGTTTTAGCCAGAAATTGGGAAGGAACTGCCATTTCATTCAGCCAGGATTTTTTTCGTTGATTTTATTCAATTTAATTAAAAAAAGAAAAATATTATTTTAATAATCGTAGTTTATAGAAAGTTATAGAAATTTTAATAGTTAATTAATATTTTGGCTATCAATAGGTTTACTCCAGTGTCACAGGTAACCAGACTTTATTTCTGTTGCCTGCATCATCATTTTTTTTTTCTTCAATTTTCTGATCGTTTTGTTTTTGCTGGGGATGGGGCATCTTACCGGATGCCAGTCATTTACCCACTATTTTAGAGACTCCAAACAAAAGATCTTTTTTAGGATTTGTGACAATAAATAGAAACACTCACCATCAGGAAAAAGAATGAGGTGTTTCGCATGTCATGTATGCAGATTTAAAAAGGGCTTCTCTTCATAGGTGCATGTGTTTATGGTGGTCTGATTTGCATATGTGGATATCAGGTGATATAAATGAAGAGGACAGCTGGTAAGGAGGGGAAGCGATTTGGATTGGAGAGAGAAAGGCAGAGAGAAAATGGGTTGCACAAAATTTGGTTGGAAATTGAATTACAGTCAAAACTTTTTTTTTTTAATTCCTTTATTTTTTTCTGGCACAGTTAACAGGATTCTAACCATCCCTTAAGCTCAATTGTTTGTTTCTTTTGCACTTGGTTCACCAGGTATATTCGCCAGGTTGTTTTTTAAATTCTTTTCCATGAGTTTGTTCGCTCCTATGATTACTGAAGTGATCAAAATCTACACCAAATCTCTTCATGATACATTGTCTTGCGACACTGTGACTTCTTTTGCATTTGCTGTCTTGCTACACTGTGACTCCTGTTGCATCTGCTGTCTTTCGACACTGACTTTTTTTGCATCTGCTGTCTTGCGACACTGTGACTCCGTTTGCATCTGCTGTCTTGCGACACTGTGACTCCGTTTGCATCTGCTGTCTTGCGACACTGTGACTCCTGTTGCATCTGCTGTCTTGCGACACTGTGACTCCTGTTGCATCTGCTGTCTTGCGACACTGTGACTTCTTTTGCATCTGTCAAAGCAGTTTACATCTGTTGAAGCACTTGCTCACCATCTTCTATTTTCCATCCACGATCACTAAGAACTGGTGCAATAATTTTCGCCAATGTGTCGTTGCTCTTTTGGACAGAAAAGTCTAAGAATTGCTGCTATATGGCCATGTGAGTCGAATGCAGACGAGCCATCTGAAGCGAGTAGACTGAAACGTGTCGGGTGTCGGATGTCGGTGAGATGATGCGAACACTCGCGCTCTTTCCATCTTCTGCTTGCTCTACAATTGATCTGTCGTCTTCAACAAGTTCGGCACCACAATTCAGAAGAACAGAGTAGGAAGCCCAGTGTCCAAAATCGTTCAGCAAACGGATTAACTGAGAAGTTCCAAGTAAGTTGCACACGGCCATCGCAAGTGCTGTACGCTCTGGGGTATTAATGTCCTTTCATTTCGATGCTAAGGCTATCACATCCTGTGAAATTGAGATGAGCTTTTCTGTGGATTTGTGGAGATATATGCACCATCTTTTCTCTATTTCGATCTTCACATGTAACAAAGTTTCACACCTGACTTTGTGTCTGGCTTCCTCGAGATGAAGTAAATAAAAATACTTTGACCTTGTTGTGTCTAGCCTCCTTGAGATGAGGTAAGTAATATACAAGATCTGGGGAACAGTCCTTTCTGCCTCTTGCGTATTCAAAGTCCTTTCTTGCCTCTTGCGTATTCAAAGTCCTTTCTTGCCTCTTGCGTATTCAAAGTCCTTTCCTGCCTCTTGCGTATTCAAAGTCCTTTCCTGCCTCTTGCGTATTCAAAGTCCTTTCTTGCCTCTTGCGTATTCAAAGTCCTTTCTTGCCTCTTGCGTATTCAAAGTCCTTTCTTGCCTCTTGCGTATTCAAAGTCCTTTCCTGCCTCTTGCGTATTCAAAGTCCTTTCTTGCCTCTTGCGTATTCAAAGTCCTTTCTTGCCTCTTGCGTATTCAAAGTCCTTTCTTGCCTCTTGCGTATTCAAAGTCCTTTCTTGCCTCTTGCGTATTCAAAGTCCTTTCTTGCCTCTTGCGTATTCAAAGTCCTTTCTTGCCTCTTGCGTATTCAAAGTCCTTTCTTGCCTCTTGCGTATTCAAAGTCCTTTCCTGCCTCTTGCGTATTCAAAGTCCTTTCTTGCCTCTTGCGTATTCAAAGTCCTTTCTTGCCTCTTGCGTATTCAAAGTCCTTTCTTGCCTCTTGCGTATTCAAAGTCCTTTCTTGCCTCTTGCGTATTCAAAGTCCTTTCTTGCCTCTTGCGTATTCAAAGTCCTTTCTTGCCTCTTGCGTATTCAAAGTCCTTTCTTGCCTCTTGCGTATTCAAAGTCCTTTCTTGCCTCTTGCGTATTCAAAGTCCTTTCTTGCCTCTTGCGTATTCAAAGTCCTTTCTTGCCTCTTGCGTATTCAAAGTCCTTTCTTGCCTCTTGCGTATTCAAAGTCCTTTCTTGCCTCTTGCGTATTCAAAGTCCTTTCTTGCCTCTTGCGTATTCAAAGTCCTTTCTTGCCTCTTGCGTATTCAAAGTCCTTTCTTGCCTCTTGCGTATTCAAAGTCCTTTCTTGCCTCTTGCGTATTCAAAGTCCTTTCTTGCCTCTTGCGTATTCAAAGTCCTTTCTTGCCTCTTGCGTATTCAAAGTCCTTTCTTGCCTCTTGCGTATTCAAAGTCCTTTCTTGCCTCTTGCGTATTCAAAGTCCTTTCTTGCCTCTTGCGTATTCAAAGTCCTTTCTTGCCTCTTGCGTATTCAAAGTCCTTTCTTGCCTCTTGCGTATTCAAAGTCCTTTCTTGCCTCTTGCGTATTCAAAGTCCTTTCTTGCCTCTTGCGTATTCAAAGTCCTTTCTTGCCTCTTGCGTATTCAAAGTCCTTTCTTGCCTCTTGCGTATTCAAAGTCCTTTCTTGCCTCTTGCGTATTCAAAGTCCTTTCTTGCCTCTTGCGTATTCAAAGTCCTTTCTTGCCTCTTGCGTATTCAAAGTCCTTTCTTGCCTCTTGCGTATTCAAAGTCCTTTCTTGCCTCTTGCGTATTCAAAATTCTTTCCTTCCTCTTGCGTATTCAAAGTCCTTTCCTTCCTCTTGCGTATTCAAAGTCCTTTCCTTCCTCTTGCGTATTCAAAGTCCTTTCCTTCCTCTTGCGTATTCAAAGTCCTTTCCTTCCTCTTGCGTATTCAAAGTCCTTTCCTGCCTCTTGCGTATTCAAAGTCCTTTCCTGCCTCTTGCGTATTCAAAGTCCTTTCCTGCCTCTTGCGTATTCAAAGTCCTTTCCTGCCTCTTGCGTATTCAAAGTCCTTTCCTGCCTCTTGCGTATTCAAAGTCCTTTCCTGCCTCTTGCGTATTCAAAGTCCTTTCCTGCCTCTTGCGTATTCAAAGTCCTTTCCTGCCTCTTGCGTATTCAAAGTCCTTTCCTGCCTCTTGCGTATTCAAAGTCCTTTCTTGCCTCTTGCGTATTCAAAGTCCTTTCTTGCCTCTTGCGTATTCAAAGTCCTTTCTTGCCTCTTGCGTATTCAAAGTCCTTTCTTGCCTCTTGCGTATTCAAAGTCCTTTCTTGCCTCTTGCGTATTCAAAGTCCTTTCTTGCCTCTTGCGTATTCAAAGTCCTTTCCTGCCTCTTGCGTATTCAAAGTCCTTTCCTGCCTCTTGCGTATTCAAAGTCTATTCCTGCCTCTTGCGTATTCAAAGTCTATTCCTGCCTCTTGCGTATTCAAAGTCTATTCCTGCCTCTTGCGTATTCAAAGTCCTTTCCTGCCTCTTGCGTATTCAAAGTCCTTTCCTGCCTCTTGCGTATTCAAAGTCCTTTCCTGCCTCTTGCGTATTCAAAGTCCTTTCCTGCCTCTTGCGTATTCAAAGTCCTTTCCTGCCTCTTGCGTATTCAAAGTCCTTTCCTGCCTCTTGCGTATTCAAAGTCCTTTCCTGCCTCTTGCGTATTCAAAGTCCTTTCCTGCCTCTTGCGTATTCAAAGTCCTTTCCTGCCTCTTGCGTATTCAAAGTCCTTTCCTGCCTCTTGCGTATTCAAAGTCCTTTCTTGCCTCTTGCGTATTCAAAGTCCTTTCCTGCCTCTTGCGTATTCAAAGTCCTTTCCTGCCTCTTGCGTATTCAAAGTCCTTTCCTGCCTCTTGCGTATTCAAAGTCCTTTCCTGCCTCTTGCGTATTCAAAGTCCTTTCCTGCCTCTTGCGTATTCAAAGTCCTTTCCTGCCTCTTGCGTATTCAAAGTCCTTTCCTGCCTCTTGCGTATTCAAAGTCCTTTCTTGCCTCTTGCGTATTCAAAGTCCTTTCTTGCCTCTTGCGTATTCAAAGTCCTTGCTTGCCTCTTGCGTATTCAAAGTCCTTTCTTGCCTCTTGCGTATTCAAAGTCCTTTCTTGCCTCTTGCGTATTCAAAGTCCTTTCTTGCCTCTTGCGTATTCAAAGTCCTTTCTTGCCTCTTGCGTATTCAAAGTCCTTTCTTGCCTCTTGCGTATTCAAAGTCCTTTCTTGCCTCTTGCGTATTCAAAGTCCTTTCTTGCCTCTTGCGTATTCAAAGTCCTTTCTTGCCTCTTGCGTATTCAAAGTCCTTTCTTGCCTCTTGCGTATTCAAAGTCCTTTCTTGCCTCTTGCGTATTCAAAGTCCTTTCTTGCCTCTTGCGTATTCAAAGTCCTTTCTTGCCTCTTGCGTATTCAAAGTCCTTTCTTGCCTCTTGCGTATTCAAAGTCCTTTCTTGCCTCTTGCGTATTCAAAGTCCTTTCTTGCCTCTTGCGTATTCAAAGTCCTTTCTTGCCTCTTGCGTATTCAAAGTCCTTTCTTGCCTCTTGCGTATTCAAAGTCCTTTCTTGCCTCTTGCGTATTCAAAGTCCTTTCTTGCCTCTTGCGTATTCAAAGTCCTTTCTTGCCTCTTGCGTATTCAAAGTCCTTTCTTGCCTCTTGCGTATTCAAAGTCCTTTCTTGCCTCTTGCGTATTCAAAATCCTTTCCTTCCTCTTGCGTATTCAAAGTCCTTTCCTTCCTCTTGCGTATTCAAAGTCCTTTCCTTCCTCTTGCGTATTCAAAGTCCTTTCCTGCCTCTTGCGTATTCAAAGTCCTTTCCTGCCTCTTGCGTATTCAAAGTCCTTTCCTGCCTCTTGCGTATTCAAAGTCCTTTCCTGCCTCTTGCGTATTCAAAGTCCTTTCCTGCCTCTTGCGTATTCAAAGTCCTTTCCTGCCTCTTGCGTATTCAAAGTCCTTTCCTGCCTCTTGCGTATTCAAAGTCCTTTCCTGCCTCTTGCGTATTCAAAGTCCTTTCCTGCCTCTTGCGTATTCAAAGTCCTTTCCTGCCTCTTGCGTATTCAAAGTCCTTTCCTGCCTCTTGCGTATTCAAAGTCCTTTCCTGCCTCTTGCGTATTCAAAGTCCTTTCCTGCCTCTTGCGTATTCAAAGTCCTTTCCTGCCTCTTGCGTATTCAAAGTCCTTTCCTGCCTCTTGCGTATTCAAAGTCCTTTCCTGCCTCTTGCGTATTCAAAGTCCTTTCCTGCCTCTTGCGTATTCAAAGTCCTTTCCTGCCTCTTGCGTATTCAAAGTCCTTTCCTGCCTCTTGCGTATTCAAAGTCCTTTCCTGCCTCTTGCGTATTCAAAGTCCTTTCCTGCCTCTTGCGTATTCAAAGTCCTTTCCTGCCTCTTGCGTATTCAAAGTCCTTTCCTGCCTCTTGCGTATTCAAAGTCCTTTCCTGCCTCTTGCGTATTCAAAGTCCTTTCCTGCCTCTTGCGTATTCAAAGTCCTTTCCTGCCTCTTGCGTATTCAAAGTCCTTTCCTGCCTCTTGCGTATTCAAAGTCCTTTCCTGCCTCTTGCGTATTCAAAGTCCTTTCCTGCCTCTTGCGTATTCAAAGTCCTTTCCTGCCTCTTGCGTATTCAAAGTCCTTTCCTGCCTCTTGCGTATTCAAAGTCCTTTCTTGCCTCTTGCGTATTCAAAGTCCTTTCTTGCCTCTTGCGTATTCAAAGTCCTTTCTTGCCTCTTGCGTATTCAAAGTCCTTTCTTGCCTCTTGCGTATTCAAAGTCCTTTCTTGCCTCTTGCGTATTCAAAGTCCTTTCCTGCCTCTTGCGTATTCAAAGTGCTTTCCTGCCTCTTGCGTATTCAAAGTCCTTTCCTGCCTCTTGCGTATTCAAAGTGCTTTCCTGCCTCTTGCGTATTCAAAGTCCTTTCCTGCCTCTTGCGTATTCAAAGTCCTTTCCTGCCTCTTGCGTATTCAAAGTCCTTTCCTGCCTCTTGCGTATTCAAAGTCCTTTCCTGCCTCTTGCGTATTCAAAGTCCTTTCCTGCCTCTTGCGTATTCAAAGTCCTTTCCTGCCTCTTGCGTATTCAAAGTCCTTTCCTGCCTCTTGCGTATTCAAAGTCCTTTCCTGCCTCTTGCGTATTCAAAGTCCTTTCCTGCCTCTTGCGTATTCAAAGTCCTTTCCTGCCTCTTGCGTATTCAAAGTCCTTTCCTGCCTCTTGCGTATTCAAAGTCCTTTCCTGCCTCTTGCGTATTCAAAGTCCTTTCTTGCCTCTTGCGTATTCAAAGTCCTTTCTTGCCTCTTGCGTATTCAAAGTCCTTTCTTGCCTCTTGCGTATTCAAAGTCCTTTCTTGCCTCTTGCGTATTCAAAGTCCTTTCTTGCCTCTTGCGTATTCAAAGTCCTTTCCTGCCTCTTGCGTATTCAAAGTGCTTTCCTGCCTCTTGCGTATTCAAAGTCCTTTCCTGCCTCTTGCGTATTCAAAGTCCTTTCCTGCCTCTTGCGTATTCAAAGTCCTTTCCTGCCTCTTGCGTATTCAAAGTCCTTTCCTGCCTCTTGCGTATTCAAAGTCCTTTCCTGCCTCTTGCGTATTCAAAGTCCTTTCCTGCCTCTTGCGTATTCAAAGTCCTTTCCTGCCTCTTGCGTATTCAAAGTCCTTTCCTGCCTCTTGCGTATTCAAAGTCCTTTCCTGCCTCTTGCGTATTCAAAGTCCTTTCCTGCCTCTTGCGTATTCAAAGTCCTTTCCTGCCTCTTGCGTATTCAAAGTCCTTTCCTGCCTCTTGCGTATTCAAAGTCCTTTCTTGCCTCTAAACTTTGATCTATGTAAAATTAACTAAACTTTGATTTTCGTCCCAAAGAAAACTTCGACAAACAAATGCACGTATCCATGTCCAGTTCCCCCCCATTTATCTCCTCTAAAATTTAGCTTTCCACCAGCTAAAACCTCATCAGAAGCAATCGACACACGGTTCAGAAGTTTTTGCTTTCTGTTTTGGTAAAGAACACATTCCAAGTTTAAAGGGAAAACAATAAAAATGAAGGAAACAATAAAAGTTAAATAAATAATAAAAAAAAAAGTGACTGAACGAATGCTAGACATGGCGTATTGTAAATAGGGCACGTGTCCTTCTTATCTGCTGACAAATGGTGTTCACTTGATCTGCCATTTTTTTTCGTTGTACTTTAAGTATATCTCCAAACAGAAGCTACGAAATAGATTTTTTTATGGAAAAATAAAAAAAATATATAAAATAGAATTTTAAAAAGTGAATTAAAATGAAATTGCCAGCCATTTTGCATGGATGCATTTTCTTTTCTTCATAAATTAGATTCTGATGATCCTTTATTCTTGAATGTAAATAAGCAAAAATCTGGAAGTAAAGATGAAAAATAAAAATGTAAAAAAATATTTAATGTGACGCGTGAATGTAATATGAATCATATGATGTTTGAAATTTGAAAGAAAATTCAATAAGTTCTTTAAATGCGAGATGGTTCTGTGGTTTTTGTAATGGTAAACCGTTATTCCTGTATTCTATCATTCTAAAATACTCTTGGAAAGGAATACATTAAACGAGCGACTTGTATTTAGGTTTAAAATCTAGTTTAGTAATATCTAAACGATAGTAAGAAGGAAATATGAAATAATAGCGGCGATGTGGCAAAACAAGAGTCACTCTATTAAGTGGGAGTAGATATTAGCGTGAGAGTGGAATTACCTCCAACCTCTTGTGTGAGAAGTTGTTTAACTGGAAGAAATGTAAGAAAAGTCAAAAGAGAATAAAACAAACGCATATTTTTTGAAGGCACGCTTCAGGAATTGGCGTAAATGGCTGGCAGAACAGATAAGCATATGAATGTTTTGTTTGAAAAGCTATAATGGTTACTGAAATGGCATCTTTTTCTTTTATCAAATGTAGGCATCTTTTATCAAATGTAGGCATCTTTACTTTATCATATAGAAAATATATAAAAAAATAAATTTCATGTAAGCTAAAAAGATTATTATTATTAGTACAGTTTTTTTTTGTTGTTTTAAAAAAAAAATTTTTTTTTAACATATTTTACCCCAAACAAGGCAGGCCGCCACTGTAGACGTAAAGGGTTACTGAGAATTTGGGTGTCACCCCATGTTGGGAGCAGTGTAGCGAGGTGTCTGTTTAAATTTCTGTTTGCAGTTTTATAGTAAATAGGTGTAAAAACGGTTTTTAAATTCAGAGTTTCTTGCTTTTAATTTTTTACATTTACTCGACGACCTGTGATCCGTTGGGTCAGTATTTGTTATATATATTAAATATATAATTTCTTTGACATTCATTGCTAAAACAGCAGCAACCAGCAGTTATGGCTGCTGCTGCTTTCAAACAATCCTTTATGAAGTCACACTGCTTTTGGCAACTATCATTTCCTCTATGAAGTCACACTTATTTCGGCAACCATCACTTATCCTTTATGGCGTTATCTATTTTCAAATAACTATATCTACATGCCCCGAAACAAGAGTGTGAGATTAGCCGAGCGTTGAAGTTCCTCTTACGAATGAAAGATGGCCCCTGATACCCAACTGTTGTCTCATAGGGCATTATATCCGGTGTAATTGAGGGGGTCTGTTCAAGATGAGACAATTAGCAAGCTCGGTCTTACAAAGGTACCCGGGTTGAAATGTCTAATTAATAACGACGCATCACTTACCTGCCTGATAATTGGGAAAGCCCGCTGAGGCAGCAACAGGCTTTTCTCAGCCATTATGACTAATACACCCAACTGTGTTCGCTGCAGGGAATGCAGTCGATTGATCACACCTTCTTTTACTGCAGAATTGTGAGCTGCGTGTAAGTTGGTTGAAGACGACATGGTCAGCATGCTTGACAGTTCTTTGTCTTAGAAGTCGTGGCTGTTTGTGGTAATAGAGCACCGTCGCTGTGTTTATTGGGTATTATGGTCGATGTATCATCATATTCAGTTCAACATCCATTTTACATGCTGGCATGTGTTGGACGACTTTTAGAAATTGACTTCCAAGCTAACTTATCTCTGGCATGGTTTTTATTTATCCTTCTTTCTCTCAATTTATTTATCTACCTCCCACAAGGTAAGATGTGACACAAGGTCGGGAAAGTGGGATTAGATAAGCCAGCGCTCGAGAGGTGAGCACTCTGGCTATTTAAAAATTGCCTGGGCAGCCCCGTCGGCATTCCCCGGTAGAGGCGCCTCAGACAGTAAGCAATAAACTTACTCCTCCCCAAAGAGGGGAGGCAAAGCCTGGGAGGGCGCACCTCCTAGAACGTAAGATATTGCACGTATATATTGCAAACAAAATAGATGTGTCATGCGACTGTGACATATGTTACAAATTTTGCATATTTAACATTTTCAAATGGAAATGTTTTTGTTTTTTTGAAGTTAGCTTTTCACAGCTTATCTATAGTTCAATGTATATCAATCAAAGTGCGTTGGCGTCAATCACAATCTATTTTGCTATGTCGAATATTAATTTAAAGATGTACTATTTTTCAAAATAAAAGTTAGGCGGGGTGGGTGGGAGATTCATAACATTAAATTAGAAACCGTAAAACATTTTTACAAAGTTCGGAGAGAAAAAAGACCGTTTCAAAAAGCAAGTGAGTTAGAGATTATTAGCTGTATTACAATGAGGTATCAAAACAGCGAGTCAAACGAGCTGGAACAAAAGAAGCAGGGAATAGATCACATAATTCTGAAGAACACATGCACTAATAGTATTTATAGAAGAGACTGAGACTAGCAGCATCACGTCCGTGAGAGAGAGGGTGTAGAGAAGAAGAAAAGGTAGGGCTAATCAAATTACAGATACGTTTCTGCACCTTATCAAGAACCCTCAAATGTTACAATGTTGGTTTCAGTTTTTATTTTTATTTTTTTAGTTTCTTTTTTTTATCATAGTTCACCCCAAACAAGGCAGGCCGCCACTGTAGACGTAAGGGGCTACTGAGAAAAGAAAAGGGAGAAAGTTGGGGGTGGGTGGGGTTGGTCAACCTAAATTGGGATCTGCGCAGCGAGATGTCTGTTTACATTAGTTTTAAATTTCTGCATGTCAGTATTGTCGGGGAAACAGGGGGCAGGGAGGGAGTTCCATAGGTCAGCAGCACGAGGAAAAAAGCTATTTGAGTAGAATGTTCTCCGGCATCTGGGGACCTCCACAGTGAATGGATGGGATTTAGTTGATTGTCGAGTTGGTCTAGTGAATGTACGTCGAGGGGGCACCAGAGTAGCTAATTCATCGGAGCATAATCCATTGAAGTATTTGTAAAACAAGCACAAGGATGCTACATTGCGGTGATGGGACAGGAACTGGAGCTTGGTTGACAGTGAGGGACGTATTAGGTTGGCGACTCTTTTTTGGACCTTGTCAAGGAGGGAGAGACTAGTAGATGATGCACCAGCCCAGATGTGTTTTATCAGTTTTATGCTATTAGAAAAAGAAGAAAATATGACAGCGAGTTCTAGGCGGCTACATTGAAAAAGTGTGAAATATGGAAAAAGTCTCTGTTATAAAATGTGTCATTGTTGTAATGAGTGGTAAACATTATTAGTACAGTTTAGTTTTATTATAAATTGCATTCTACGCTGCTGCCGTGTTGATTGAGTATGAACTCAAACTCTTTGTCGACGACTGAATCTCTGACCCTTGCTGTCCGCCCGCCCTTTAATGTCAGTTCAAGCATGCAGTTTGACACCTGAAGAGAGACCTCATCCATGGGGTCCTTCTCCCTCCTTATCTACCGGATTAGCAGAACGTGTTGGTGGACAGTTGAAACCTGGGCAACCTAGCAGCACTATCCGGTCCACATGTAGTTGGTCTTCGACTATGGAATCAGGATTGCCTACCTCAGTCTTCAATGGTCAAAGACTCTGTACTTGCTCGGGAGGAGGAAGCCGGCTCAACCCGACCAAGGTGATAACTGTCAGACGTACAAATATTGTAAACTAGCTGTCATTACTCTGTGTTGCCTGGGAGTCTTTTGGTAGATCCCCCAAATTCTTTAAAGGTTCAATTGTAGTTTAGCGTTATAATTCTTTTGCCATAAAAAAAAGCAATATATGTATTAAAATGTATTACGTAAAAACTATCTTAGTGGCGTGTGTTCGGGTGAAGACCCTGTTGAATCCAGCTGTGACTTTTGTCACTCAAAAATTGTGAGAATTTTTAATCTAAATGAATAAATGTAAAAGTTATTTTGCATTTATCACAATTAAATTACCATATTTAGTTATTTAAACCAATACTACACCATAGTCATTTTGAAACACTGTATATATATATATATATATATAATGTATATAGAGAGAGTAAAAAACAAGGGCCCAAACACGGCTGCGTGTATACCTAATTTGTATAATTATATTTTAGACACTTCATAATAAATTAATGTCTGATGCTATTTGGGTGTAATTTGAGTGTCCTATTTTCCTATATATATATATATATATATATATATATATATGTGATTTTATAAAGGCTTACCAAAGCATTCCTTTCAAGACACCAATGATCACCATTAAAGATATTTTTTCTTACAAATACTATTTATTCAAATTAAATGTTTTTTCCTACACGTGTTTCACTACCAAGCAGTTACTTGCTTGGCAGATCATCAGGGAAATTAAATGTCTGGAATACTGGTTTCAACTGCCGACAAAACACAATGTGGCGTTGTAATAGTTGAGGTCACTTAAGAAGAGAAGAGGAAAAAAATAAAATAAAAATAAAAATAAAAGTCAAACTTAAAAAGCAAGGAAGAACAACGATAAGAAAAGAAAGTCCTAGAAAAGTCTTAGAAAAGTAGCTTGTGCATTATTTCTTCCACCAAGCCAACAAGCAAGTAATCGGTCCCAAATACATTCAATAAAACCACAAAACCGGAACAATGTGCGATAATACACTTTCACGTTATCCGGTACAATGATGAATAAATCCCCCCCCCCCCCCCCACAAGAAAACAAAAGAACTAAATCATTCAAGTTACCGCTCACAAGTTACCATTCCAATCCAATGATAGTATGGGAATTCTAAATCCAACTTCTCACAAAGAAAAGTCAACACAAATGTTCGTCCGAGTTCAAAGAGTCTTATTTCAATTGTTGATTTATTACCCTTCGAAATAAACACACGACGAGTTCGTGTGTTTATTTCGAAGGGTAATAAATCAACAATTGAAATAAGACTCTTTGAACTCGGACGAACATTTGTGTTGACTTTTCTTTGTGAGAAGTTGGATTTAGAATTCCCATACTATCATTGGATTGGAATGGTAACTTGTGAGCGGTAACTTGAATGATTTAGTTCTTTTGTTTTCTTGTGGGGGGGGGGGATTTATTCATCATTGTACCGGATAACGTGAAAGTGTATTATCGCACATTGTTCCGGTTTTGTGGTTTTATTGAATGTATTTGGGACCGATTACTTGCTTGTTGGCTTGGTGGAAGAAATAATGCACAAGCTACTTTTCTAAGACTTTTCTAGGACTTTCTTTTCTTATCGTTGTTCTTCCTTGCTTTTTAAGTTTGACTTTTATTTTTATTTTTATTTTATTTTTTTCCTCTTCTCTTCTTAAGTGACCTCAACTATTACAACGCCACATTGTGTTTTGTCGGCAGTTGAAACCAGTATTCCAGACATTTAATTTCCCTGATGATCTGCCAAGCAAGTAACTGCTTGGTAGTGAAACACGTGTAGGAAAAAACATTTAATTTGAATAAATAGTATTTGTAAGAAAAAATATCTTTAATGGTGATCATTGGTGTCTTGAAAGGAATGCTTTGGTAAGCCTTCATAAAATCACATATAAATGCTCTGTACTCTGTAATCGAGTATCATCGAGCTTGTTTTTTATTGGAACAACCCCGGTCTTCACTGAATGATCTATTTTATAAGTGAAAAATATAAATCTATATATATATATATGTAGATATATATGGAATAGTTTTGCCATTACTAACAGTAATTAATTAAAGTAATTTAATTAAAACAAAAAAGGATAAATTACCATGTTCATTACCTTTCAAAATACTATTATGGCATGTGTTCTTCAGAAATGTGATCTATTCCCCCGCTTCTTTTGTTCCATCTCGTTTGACTCGTTGGTCTAGTGGTCTGCATCAATTTGCTGTTTTGATACCTCATTGTAATACAGCTTCCTATTCCAGTAGCTTCTTTCCAAGAACTGCCGGCTTGTGGAACTCTCTTCTTGCTGACTGTTTTCCTCCTACCTATAATCTTGGTCTTTTCAAGACTAAGGTCAATAGGCATTTCCTGTCTTTGTGATAATCATCTTTCGTTCTTGTTAGCTCCTTACATTAAGTGGCTTCATGCCTTGTCTGGAGCGATTCCCATAAAAAAAGAAAAAAAAAGAAATGCAAAAAAATTTCTTTGTAACTTAATTTGCATATCTATCTTTTTAAACATGTTCGGTTTCATTCTTTATGTGTCTCTATGTGCGCAATAGTTTTGTTGATAATTTAAGCGTACAAATAATTTAAAAACAAAGGATGAATTAGAAAAATATGTTCCAGTTTCTAAATAAGGCTATCCACATACAACCGTCCCCTTCCCTACAAGGAGATGAATTTATTTGTAATTTTCCTCCACAACTATCGACAAGCAAAACAAATTTGAGAGACACGTCTATTTTTAAAACTTAGCTAATTATTGTTTTATATTAAAGCCCCCCCCCCCCCCTTCACTATTCTCATTGAAAAATGAAAACAAAAGTTATGTAATTTCTCTCCACTCCACTGATCTGTTCAAATGACAACAATAAAAAATTCATATTTTGGTATTATTGTAGATTAACATCCCCCCCCCCCCCAAAAAAAAAGGAAAAAAAAGAGGTTCTACTGTTTTTTAGGCGATTATGTGTGAACACTCTGAAAATAGAATAAAAATAAAATAAAAAAAACATCAATTATTTTAGAATTGAGTGTGGGGAGATTTAACGGAGGATGTTAATCGACAAAGTTACTCATATTTTTTTATCTATTTAAAAAATTGCTTTTTACTTTTGATTTTTAAGCAATCGATTTGTTAAGTTGTGTTTTTCCATGAAAATTAAATAAATAATTTCTTTAAAATTAATTAATTAAATCCCTAATTTTTAAGGCGTGAATAAAAACTATTAAAAATTGGGTGTTATTGATATTTATGATTCTACTTTTCTTTAGACAATTATGACTGGATATTCTGAAAAACTTACAAAATGAAGAGAAAAAACACAAAACCCAATTATTTTAGAATTTATAGGGGGGGGGGTCAGTTTTGCATATAAACTTAATGTAAAATGATCCCCCATTTCCAGGCCATTCTAGCATTTTAGGCCATTAATCGATTATTATTTTTGCTATGGTAATTAAATTCTGTGCTTTACTTTTTTTTTGGGGGGGGGGGGGGCTCTACTTTTTTAGGCGATTACATTTGGTTTTATAACCATTGCCAGTCTGACTTAGAGTTAGTGGTAAAAAGTTTTAGCTAACTGCCCTAATAAGTTAGAATCACCTAGGAATGGGAGGTCATTTTAGGTAATATTTATAAAAGAAATTGATCTCTTACTCTAAATTTCAAAATAATTGTTTTGTTTTTTTTCGTTTCAAGTTCTCACGGGTGCACATGTTATCGCCGATAAAAAAGTAGAATCTCTTTTTTTTGGGGGGGGGGATTTAGCGGAGGGTGTTAATCTACAAATTTACCAACATTTGTTGTTAAAATTATGGAATTCTCTGAGTAAAACCATCTTTTTAATTACAATTGCTGTCAAGAGGGCAAGTAGCAAAAGCTAATGAATAAATGCACGTTATCGTCTTTTAAACTGTGAAAGATTTACGTCACAGAATCTTTCAGCTGCAAGTCTGTTGTGCAGTCAATGAATACCATTTGTAAGCTCGAAAAAAAAAAAATCTCGGTTAATTGTTTTTACACAATATCGACAAATCCTGATTTTTTTTATATATAATTGTATCACAGTCCATGGTTTCCTTCGAATGTCCGGCTGGCTTAGCAGGCCGAGAGCAGACTTAAGGCGTTTCCACGAATAATGGCGATAGAGAGGCGCTCGTAAAGCCAAGACAATTCGCGATTGCCTCCGGTGTTGCACGTCATTAATAGACAGAATGTGGATGGCAACAAAAAAAACAAAAGAAAAAAAATTTAAAAAAGGAAACACAAATTTCGGTGTCACTATATAAAAAAGGCCAGTTTAAAAAAATAATTTTTTAATCTTTTTTCTCTCGTGCAACAGACAATAAAAAAAAAGAAGCGATTATTGTGTGCAAAAAACCAGGAATGAATAATAAAGATGTTTGTATCAGCCAATGAGAGGGTTCAAAAATATATGCATCCCCTGCCCCCCCACATTCCACACAATGTTTTAATAATGAAATGGATGTTTCAATTCCCACCGGAACAAATTGATTTATAAACTAATGCGGCAGTTCGATGAAATGAGTCTAATCAAAATATTGTCTGCATAAGCTTGACCCAGTTTCAATGGCAACATCGGACGGACCTATTGAACGGCTAGTGTCTCGCACAATGTGTCTAAGGACGAACACACACCAATCCAGTTGCCATGGCGACATCAGACCTTGTGAACGACTACTTTTTTGCACAGTGAGGCTAAGACAAGCAATGTTTTTTCTTGCAGATACAACCCAGTATTAGAAGAAACAATTCACCGATTAGAATGAAGTAATAACTTTGTTTTAAATGTATAAGTGAAATGTATGTGAAAAACAACAGTGTCCATTGTTTACATTTGGGGGAAGATCACATTTGTTCAGACTGACCAAAAGCAGAAAGTGTTTGATAAATGTAAATCTGTTATCCTAGTAAGCAAGAATGTAAAATAAATTCTTTGGATTGATGGTTGGTGAGAAAATTTTCACAGCAATATCTGTTTATGCACCACAATGTGGTTTGAGAGAAGATGCGAAAGATGAGTTTTATGACAGGCTTATTGCAGTAACTAGTAAAGTTGGTGATGGGGAATGAGATTTGAATGGAGGAAATGGATCTGGTGATAGGAATACGGAGGCTGAAAGAATCTTAGAATTTGGTCTCTCCATGGACATTTTGGTTGCAAATATTGTTTTCAAGAAAAGGGAAAGCCATCTCGTTATGTAGGAATCTGAAATAGCAAAGACTCAAGTAAATTATCTGCTGGTAAGGAAAAAGGACAGAAAGCTCTTGAGTTATTTGAAAGTAATACCTGGTGAATAAATTGTGGCACCATATAAACCAGTTATTTGTGTCTTTAAGTTTTTTATCCCTAGGAGAAAGGTGTGGAGATTGAATGAAGAACATGTGAAATGCGAGTTTAGAGATCAAGTGATGCAGAGTTTGGTTACCAGATGCACTTAATTTGTTTTTTTGTTTTTTTTACACTATACTGTCAGAGATGAACAAAAAGAAAAAAGGTCTAAAAATGGAATACATTGTGTTAGCAAATATAACTTTTGCTCCATATACTTTTTCAAATTTCATGTGTTGACTTTTTAAATATCTGCCATTTTAACTCGATTAACTAAAGACCGATCGACTGCAGTTACAACAATATTTCTTCACGTTTCACGGAAAGCAGAAACTACAAACATTAAAATCCGTTTTGATAAATCTGTTTCGGTTTTCGTGATCATCGTATGAAAACTCGGTTTTAACAAATTAGTTTTGAGTCCTACGCCAAGATGTTTTCAGTTAAAAAAATTCTTTGTTTTGGAAATTCAGTGTAAAAAACAAAAACAACAAGGCATTGTATTTGCTTGTTTTGATTTTCTTTTTTTTTCTCATTTCAGCGATTCTGAGAACAAAAGTCCTTATTCCAAATCTCAAATGGCGATTGACAAGAAAGAGAAAGGAAAAGAGAAAACGGAGCGAAAGGGGAACAAAAGGTTAATTTTCTTTCTGATCCTTTTTTTTGGGGGTGGGGGGGGGGGGGGTTGTCAAATTAAAAAAAAATTTGTATCATTTTCCATCAACGTTTGCAACAAGTCGTCTTTTTTGCCATATTTACTATCAAATTCATAGATAATTGCGTTTGAAGGAAAAAAACACTTGAAAATCATTTGGGTCTCTTGGAAAAATAAATTTTCTACAACCGAGACAATTGTGGCTAACCATAATCATTTGATGCCTGCTGCTGCTCCTCCTCATCCTCATCCTCATCGTCGTTGATGTCATGCTGATGATGATGCGGTCCATAAATCGATTTCCACCATTTTCTTCATTCTGCCGCAAAGAAGGTGGGCTCTCTCTACCGTGCCAGTAAACTTCTCACACCTGACATTATCCTATATCTCTACAAAGCCACCATCCGCCCATGCATGGAGTATTGTTGCCACATCTGGGCTGGTGCATCATCCGCTAGTCTCTCCCTCTTAGACAAGGTCCAAAAAAGAGTTGCCAACTTGATAGGTCCTTAACTATCCACCAAGCTCCAGCCTCTGTCCCATCGCCGCAATGCTGGATTGTGCTCTGATGAGCCTGCTGCTCTGCTACCCCTACAACGTAAATTCGCTAGACGAACCCAACAGTTTGCCAAATCCCATCCATACACTGTCGAGGTCCCGAGATGCCGAAGTGCTTTCTACTCCAAAAGCTTCTTTCTTCGTGCTGCTGGACTCTAGAACTCCCTCCCTGGTCCCTGCTTTCCTGACGTTACTGACATGCAGAAATTTAAAAGTAATATAAACAGACATCTCGCTACCCCCCCCCCCCCCCCTCCTCCTCCTCTCCTCCAAACCTTCACCCTTTTTCTCAGTAGCCCCTTACGTCTACAGTGGCGACCTGCCTTGTTTGGGGTGAACTATGATAAAAAAAATTGAAGAAATACTCATTTATTTCCCTTTGAGTGAAGACAATTCTGAAAACTTGTGAAACCAAAATTTAATTTTCATTATATCTAAAGACTTTTAATATGGTATGCAAATAAGTCTTTGCATACCATAAACAATGGTACGAAATTCATTTTGGTACTTGAATTAGCCACCGAATTATGGGTTGGAAAACTGTCATTACCCAATTTCTTTAACTAGTATATCAATAACCAAATGCAGATTTGAACCACGTAAAAACAGACAGAAACAGAAGATTCCCAAAGTCGCAAATGCAGCTTAAAATGGTCGAAGGTTACATTGTGGGCCTAACAACCAAGATGAGATTACTACTCTGATTTATCAATGGACAATTTCGATCATTATCTAAAAAAATTCTGAGACTTTAAACTCTGTGTGTTTGTCGTCTGTACGTACCATTTATAGATATACGCTAATTTTTTATTTAATTACTGTTCAACGGATATTTCATAAAATCAAATAAAAATGATTTAAAAAAAAATTTTTTTTTCATACTTAAAATAATTGTTAACCCTAACCTATCCAATAGCTTCTTTCCTCGTGCTGCTGGCCTTTGGAATTCCCTCCCTGCCCCCTGTTTCCCCGACAGTACCGATATGTAGAGGTTTAAAACTAATGTAAACAGACATCTCGCTGCACAGCTCACAACTTAGAATGACACCCTAAACCTACTCCCTAATTCACAGTAGCCCCTTACGTCTACAGTGGTGTCCTGCCTTGTTTGGGGGGAAATATGTAAAAAAAAAAAAACAAAAACAAAAAAAAACTTAACACTTTAGGAATTATTTCCCTATCAGCCTGGTATTTACCTCTCTCCTCCTACCATAGGAAGATGTGATAAAGGGTCAGAAGGTGGGGATTGTATGGCCAGCTCACAAAAAGTTGTCCACTCTGGCCCACAAAAAATACCTGAGCAGCCCCATCGACGTTCATTGGCATCTTAAGAGGTTAGCATTAAACTAACCCCTTCTTCTCAAAGTGAGACGGTAAATGATGGAAAGGTGGACCTCGTAGGACTGCAGAGAAACCTACCTCAGCCTGACGGAAACACGTCCACTGCAGTCGCAATGACCCAAACTGTGTCGCTTGATTGTCGAGGACATATCTTCGACTCGTGTGCTTGACGTCTGAAAGATCATTAAACTCCCGGGCAACGTCAGATAACACCAGCTAGTAAAGTCTCAATTGGGAATGCTGAATCTGGTGATACTTGCGAGATCGAACGCCAACTTTCACTTCTCCCACATAGTCGATGCTCTCTCTAGATTTCTTGCTAAAACATCAGGTGGTGGTCATTTGGTGGGAAGACTGTGAATACACGGACACTCATGCTTGATGTGTTCGACGATTTCGTCGCCAAACCCGCAATTTCGGCATCCAATGTTCCATAGCTCAGTTGAGTTTGGTGAACCATTACTTTTGGTCCGAGTGATGCGTTGGCGACTAAGGGTCTTTTTGTAGTAGATTCGTCTCAACCGGAAAGTTGAACTTTCCTCCCTGTCACCATAAATTGTCATTGTATACAATACCCTCGACGTAAATTCACTAGACCAACTCGACAATCAACTAAATCTCATTCATTCACTGTGGAGGTCCCCAGATGCCGGAGAGCCTTCTACTCAAATAGCTTCTTTCCTCGTGCTGCTGGCCTCTGGAACTCCCTCTCTGCCCCGTGTTTCCCCGACAGTACTAACATGCAGAAATTTAAAACTAATGTAAACAGACATCTCGCTGCGCAGATCCCAATTTAGGTTGAACCCCCCTCCCCCAATCTTCTCCCCCTTTTTTTTTTTTTCTCAGTAGCCCTTTACGTCTACAGTGGCGGCCTGCCTTGTTTGGGGTGAACTGTTAATTTAGAAAGCAAAATCCTTTGCAGTGGTGGTAGCAAAGATGAGTTCTTGCTGTGAATGTTTTACAAGGAGAAACCAGAGATTGGAGCTTAGTCGAGTACCTTCCATGGAAATACTGATAAAGTAGAGAAAGACTAGCTACGCCTCTTCTGTAAGAACAGAAGAGATCATCTTGGGAACCTTCTAGTCAAACTCGGGAACCGGTACATAATTTCTAACTGAACCTTTTATTTTATCCACGGGGGTAGATTGTTCTCATTCTATCAGAAATTTTAATGCGAGTAGAAAACTGTAACCAAAATATTGTGCACATTTTTTTTTTATAAAATGCTTATTTAATTTTTCTATGTGTTACTTAATTTTTAATTTAAGTAACCATTTAAAAATAGTTAGGTATTAATGTGTCCATTGATGTATGTTAGGGACAACCATTGTAATCTGTTGTAATGTGTCCATTGATGTATGTTAGAGACAACCATTGTAATCTGTTGTAATGTGTCCATTGATGTATGTTAGGGACAACCATTGTAATCTGTTGTAATGTGTCCATTGATGTATGTTAGGGACAACCATTGTAATCTGTTGTAATGTATCCATTGATGTATGTTAGGGACAACCATTGTAATCTGTTGTAATGTGTCCATTGATGTATGTTAGGGACAACCATTGTAATCTGTTGTAATGTGTCCATTGATGTATGTTAGGGACAACCATTGTAATCTGTTGTAATGTGTCCATTGAAGTATGTTAGGGACAACCATTGTAATCTGTTGTAATGTGTCCATTGATGTATGTTTGGGACAACCATTGTAATCTGTTATAATGTGTCCATTGATGTATGTTTGGGACAACCATTGTAATCTGTTATAATGTGTCCATTGATGTATGTTAGGGACAACCATTGTAATCTGTTGTAATGTATCCATTGATGTATGTTAGAGACAACCATTGTAATCTGTTGTAATGTGTCCATTGATGTATGTTAGGGACAACCATTGTAATCTGTTGTAATGTGTCCATTGATGTATGTTAGAGACAACCATTGTAATCTGTTGTAATGTGTCCATTGATGTATGTTAGGGACAACCATTGTAATCTGTTGTAATGTGTCCATTGATGTATGTTAGGGACAACCATTGTAATCTGTTGTAATGTATCCATTGATGTATGTTAGGGACAACCATTGTAATCTGTTGTAATGTGTCCATTGATGTATGTTAGGGACAACCATTGTAATCTGTTGTAATGTGTCCATTGATGTATGTTAGGGACAACCATTGTAATCTGTTGTAATGTGTCCATTGAAGTATGTTAGGGACAACCATTGTAATCTGTTGTAATGTGTCCATTGATGTATGTTTGGGACAACCATTGTAATCTGTTATAATGTGTCCATTGATGTATGTTAGGGACAACCATTGTAATTTGTTCATGTATAGATGAATGAATGAGTAAAATGTGTTCTATTTGTATTGTTTCCTTAGGAATCCTGCTTCCATCATCTTTAGAGATGACGAATAAAAGATAGAGAAACTACACTTGCCTTCTGTCCTCATCTCGGACAAGTAACCATACATCGCTAATAGTTATACGTAATTAGAATGCTATGTATTGCATATATTTATGTGAATTTAAAATCAAATCTTGTTAATTGATTAATGATAATTCAAACGAATTGATTGTCAATAACAGCAGCTTTTCTATTTATTTTTTTTATTTGTCTGCAGTTTTGCAAGTAACAGTGTTGCAAATTTGGCAAATGCCACGTGTAGTCCGCTGAAGGTTTGCAAAGAGCCGCTTGGAGTGGAGGTTAAATCTGCAGCAGAACTGGAAGCGTTGTGGCAGAAAGAGGAGGAGGAAAAACGGAAGCAAGAAGAGGAGAGAAAGAAGGAAGAGGAAGAGAAGAGGCAACAAGAAGAAGATGAAAAGGTATTTACTCTTTTGTAGCCATTGACAAATAGAGGGCGAGGGATCGGAGAAGAACGCTGTATGTTGGTCATGGGTTGTCCGAGCATTCTAGTGGTTACGGATGGAGATCGGAAGAAGAGACAAAACTCTGAGGTATCGGTCTACTCTTCAACATTTCCCCCAGGAAGTGGCACAGCAGTTCTTTTGCTGTTTTCCACCACTCAACGGTTAGGTTGCAAGAAAGCCTGCAATATGGCCAGCACCCCCCCCCCCCCCTCCATTTAAAAAATTTTTTTTTTTTTTTAAATTTATTTATTTATTTTATTTACTTCAATACACCTTAAGCAAGGCACACTGCCACTGAGATGTAAGGGGCTACTGTGAATTAGGGACCAGATTTATAGGGACATCCTAAGTGGGGAGTTGTGCAGCGAGAAATTTGTTTACGTTACATTTAAATTTTTGCATGTTGGTACAGTTATCTTCATCTCTCAACAGAGAAATTTATTGTTCTGCCAACATTTGATAAACCAAGATGTGGTCGGCATGAAAGCCTGTACCAATGAGTGTGTATACTGACCTGGAATAAATGTCTTAATCTGCAATGTTTTGGTCAATCAGATAGTACGCTAGAACATCGAACCGAGTCGATCATGTGAGCCGATCACTTTGACACAATTTCACTATTGGCCATTTAAGCAGATCATCATGGATCTGTTTCATAGGTACATTGCATGTGCTGTAGGCTAACTGACTGGCCAATTCTGTATCACTTGAGTCACAGACAGGTGAACGCCTACAGAATCATTTCCACGTGTTGAGATATATCCCAGACCGATGGCATACTGAAGGGATTCAGCGGTGATGGTAGCCCACCCTTAACATCGCTCCTATTTAAGCATTCGTGGAGTATTGGGCCGTGAAGCACAGACTGTCATCTGTTACCAACCCGCAATCCAATGATCGAGCACAGCTAGTTGGCAAGACAGTCAGAATAAGTGAAAGCACCGGATTTGAGTGAGCCATGGATAACGACCAGGCAGTACAGGCGATCCTTCAATACTGAAACGCACATACAAAGCATTGGACTCTCCCCTGCATTGTGTTTCGGAATTTTTGAGATGAGGATTGATAATTTGGATTATTCGGACTACTGTTCTCATCTTGAATGTTATGCTCACAACGTTTCACAAGGAACTGTGGTGTAACGAATATAAGAGTTCAGTAATAATCAGTTCTAAGTAAGGGACCTTCTTCTGGAGGTTGAAGGTTCAATCCTCAGTGCGGGCGATACTAAGAATACAATTACGAATTATTTAAGACTTGTATCCGGTCATGGCTGATGGAACAAAAGCAAGCTACCCGCGTGGTTCCATTTGAAATTCCATACAGTGTCCCAAGTTTGACAAGATACACCTGAAGAAGGTCGGAGGTTACATAGGTCGAAACATTGTGAGTATAACATCTAAGATGAGATCAGTCGTCCGAATAATCCCCCATTCCACTGTTGGCTATGTGATGTGATACCATTCCAGTCTTCGCTATGAATGAAAAATATTTTATAGTCGTCTTCCTAAGAATTTTTCTATAGAATATTTTAATAAGTATTTCATTTTTGTTAAATTCATATTTATGATACTTTGGTGATCATTTCACGTAGAGGAAATTTTCGGTTCTAAAATTAATTTTCTCAAATCAAGATAGACGTTAAGAATGAAATATTTTATGAGAGTTTTTACTATACCGTATCAGAACTTGTTCAAGCGTGTGGCTCCCAAATGGATTAAGTAGAGTGTCTATTTGTACAGTATGAACTTGATAGTTTGGTGCTTCTGCTGTTTAGCATCGACAAAACAAAAAAAAGCTAAAGAAATGTATAAACTTTGTTATGTATTTACGTGGTAGCTTAAAAGAAGACTGTACACTAAAAAATTATGCAAATTCATTCAGTATTTATTAAATTAAAAATAAAAATTGATTTTATCATTCGGTAGCCATTTTTGTTAAACCAGTAAACAAAATTTAAGTTATCTCCCTTGTCTTTTTCATAAGTGATAATGTCTAACGATACGTAAAATCGTTTTTTTTTTTCTTTTTAATAAATACTGGATGAATTTCATAATTTTTTCTGTACAATCTTATTTTCAGCTAACACGTAAGTACATAACAAAGTTTATACATTTCTTTAAATATTTTCATGTCGTGCCTAAACAGCAGAAGCACCAATAGTTTTTATGTAGTCTTAAAATAAAACTACTTTTTGTAGCGGAATTGATGATCTTGAGCCAGAATCGAGCGATGGAGGTGGCCCGGACTTAGTTCAACCCCGCAGTAAGAGGGTCCGCCTTTGCCTGGCTTGCAGATGAAAAGGGAAATAAGTTTGGCTTACTAGTTTTCTAGTGAGGATTGAACTCACAACCTCAAAGTAACAAATCTACTGGTTGCTTCACAATAATAATGGATTTAATTATAATGACAAATAGTGAGCCAGCGTATTGTTTTTTCTGATTGGTTAAACGGAATTAACTGAGGGAAAATCTGCTAATAAAAAGAGAAAGAAAAGGAGAATGGGGAGGCGAGAAAAGAGTGTCGAGTAAGATTCTGCGGCGAGCTGAATTATTTTTGTTCCGGGTTTTTTGTGCTTCTACAGAAATTGAACCGAACTGAGTTTTTTTTTATTGTTAAAACGTTACTAATTATACGTTTTTTTTTGTTGTTTTTTTTGTAGTAATATTTGAATTCTTATATACATGTAAGATGTTTTTTTTTCAGCAATCAATCAAAGATTATATGTAAGATGTTTTTTTTTTTTTCAGCAATCAATCAAAGATTATATTCAAGAAGTAGAAGAGAGACTACAACAAAAGAATCATCTGCGAGCCATGAATATTTCTTCTTCGGGTGAATATGAGACTTTATTCTTATTATTGAAAGTTGCTCGTGGTGCGCTCTGAAAAAGGTGAAAATATGCAATTTAAAAAATATGCAACCTAAAAATATGCAATTTAAAAAATATGCAACCTAAAAATATGCAATTTAAAAAATATGCAACCTAAAAATATGCAATTTAAAAAATATGCAACCTAAAAAATATGCAATTTAAAAAATATGCAACCTAAAAAATATGCAATTTAAAAAATATGCAACCTAAAAAATATGCAATTTAAAAAATATGCAACCTAAAAAATATGCAATTTAAAAAATATGCAACCTAAAAAATATGCAACCTAAAAAATATGCAATTTAAAAAATATGCAATTTAAAAAATATGCAACCTAAAAAATATGCAATTTAAAAAATATGCAACCTAAAAATATGCAATTTAAAAAATATGCAACCTAAAAATATGCAACTTAAAAACTTCTATCATAATAGAAATGTATTTGAAATAAAAAGACAAAAAATTGAAATGGGTGAAAGTTGTAGACTGCATTTATCCAAATGAAATAATTTATCAATTTGGAAGAATGAAATTTGTCAGGATTTTCATTCCTATTGTGAAAGCGAAAATTAGGAGTTGAGAGCAGCCTATCAAGAACTAGTTTGGCAAAGGGTACGCATAGTGTCCTTTGTTGTTCTGCGAAAAATACTACTCTTTTTCGTGACTTAATTACTCTCTTGTGAGTTAATCTTGTAATCGATGTCGCACAGGATCTTCGGAGTTGTAATAATAATTGGAAGCTAGAATATCAGGTCGTAAATAATCTGTGACAAACTTGCGCCTGCCATTTCTAGAAGGAAAGGTTGACATGGTCTTTGCTCTTCTTTAGTGAAGGCCATAAGATAAGAACCTTTCCAACTAACGGATAAGGGCTGCTTTCTCAACCTCGTGGAAATTCCATGGTGCTTTCTGTATCCATCTGTATAATTCATTGTAAATAACAATATTCCTTTAGTCGTTCAATACGATTAAAAAAAAAAATTACTCTGCCTTCTTCTGTAAAAATAATTATTATTGTCAACTATTTAAATTTATTTAAATAAATGTCTCTTTTATTTATTTCAAAATTGTAGCAATTTAATTCTTTTTAAAATAAAATATTCGTTGTCTTCTCAACGTAAAAATAATTGTCAGCTAAATATTCTTCAAATCAAAACAACTTATATAGATATTAAAAACAACTTATATAGACAAAAGAAAAATCCAGGTTGTCCTCGATGGCCGTTCATCTAAGCAACATGACATAAATGCTGGTGTACCCCAGGGATCTATCCTTGGACCCTTGTTGTTCCTGATCTATATAAACGATCTCCCTGATGGCATAGAGTCTGAGATTGGTTTATTTGCTGATGACACCACCCTTTACTCTCGCCATGTTGGCAAAACCGACGCAATTATATCCGATGCAATGGCTGAATCTTTAGAAAATGACCTCCAGGCTGTAAGTGGATTGGAGTAATAAATGGTTGGTAACTTTTAATGCCGCAAAGACAAACCTCCTTTCCTTCAATAACTACAAGGAACCTTTTCAACCACCGATTGTCATGGCAAATAACACCCTACCTGAGAGTTCATCATTCAAACTCCTCGGCCTAACCTTCACAGATAACATGAATTGGAACAAATACATTGAAGACATTGCCAAGGCTGCCGCAAAGAAGGTTGGCTCCCTCTACCGTGCTAGTAAACTCCTCACACCTGACATTATCCTGTATCTCTACAAAGCCACCATCCACCCATGCATGGAGTATTGTTGTCATATCTGGGCTGGTGCATCATCTACTAGTCTCTCCCTCCTTGACAAGGTCCAAAAAAGAATCGCTAACCTAATAGTTCCCTCACTGTCAGTCAAGCTCCAACCTCTGTCCCATCGCCGCAATGTAGCATCCTTGTGCTTGTTTTACAAATACTTCAATGGATTATGCTCCGATGAATTGGCTACTCTGGTGCCCCCTCGACGTAAATTCACTAGACTAACTCGACAATCAACTAAATCTCATTCATTCACTGTGGAGGTCCCCAGATGTCGGAGAGCCTTCTACTCAAATAGCTTCTTTCCTCGTATTGCTGGCCTCTGGAACTCTCTCCCTGCCTCCTGTTTCCCCAACAGTACAGACATGCAGAAGTTTAAAACTAATGTAAACAGACACCTCGCTGTGCTGATCCCAATCTAGGTTGACCACCCCCTACCTTCTCCCCTTTTCTTTTTCTCAGTAGCCCCTTACGTCTACAGTGGTGGCCTGCCTTGTTTGGGGTGAACTATGTTAAAAAAAAAAAAATATAGATATTAAAAAACTAAATATGTTTTTAACTTATTAATGTGTTGATATAAAACCAATTTTCTAAGGAAATTAATTTCGATTTGAAGAGTAAATTTAACAATCCGTGTGACTGTTTTTTTAAACTCATCATCATCATCATCATCATCATCATCATTATTTATTGAATCAGACCACAATTAATCTTCTGATGAGGGTGGGGCCTGATTGTGTCGTCTCATTTCGAAGAGACATAGTTTTTAAGGCAGTTTTACAGCTGAATGTCTATCCTTCAGCAACTTGAACACTTTTGACAGTCCAAGACCGTCACTGTTGCCATCTAACTAGGGTTGATGTGGTTTTCACTTGAACATGCACCAATGTCACATATTACCTGTGAGTTGCCGCATACACTACTGTCACCCAGGCCTCCATAGTCTTGATCGACAACTTTCCTAGAGCTGGAATCTCAGACAAAGTATCTGGTTTGCAAACATATAATTGCTTAAGGAATAGATGGGCTCTGCCTATCGCCCGGCCTTCGCACTCCTTCTCTGTCTATTAGCCAGGCGTAGAGGTACAAGCACTGGGACGCCTCTAAAGACACCTAGTGTTTGGCCTTGGTTCCTGACTAGGGCAATGAATGCCGTCTCTCTTTCTCTCTATCTGGGCAACTTGAGGAAAGTTTTTTCGTTACTAAGTCTATCCAAAGATAGCATTTGCCACATCCCCTGTGGCCGGAGATTGGATTGGTGAGTGTCTGGACGTGTGGGCCCTCCGCACTGCACCTCCTAGGGCTTTTCAGATTCAGTACTTTTTTCTAGATTCGGCTTGAACTTCAAAAAATTAATATTTCTTAAAAAAATAATTAATTTATGTCAATGTTAAAAAGTTGGCGTTTATTTTATTTTTAAAATTAATTGCTTTAAACATTTACGTTACAAAAATGAAAACAACTTTGTGACTATACGCTTGAATGTACATGTTTCAGAATTAACCCTAACACCTATGATTGCATGTACACGTTTCAGAATTTTTTAGATGAGGATTGCTAATTTATATTATTCAGACTACTATTCTCATCTTGGTTGTTATTTTCACTACGTTTCGACCGATGTAACCTCCAATCTTATTTATATGTATTTTTTCAAACTTGGAAATCTTTGTTGAATTCAGAAACGTATATGTAATTTTGAACTGAACCTATAGGTTTGAAAAGATGCACCTGAAGAAGGTTAAAGGTTACATCGGCTGAACTGTTGTGCAAACGACTAAGATAAGAATTGTAGTCCGAACGATCCGAAGAATCTACACATATTTTGCTTATTTTTATTGTTTATGCTTCGAAAAGATTCACTTAATTTAGAATTTTTTATTTCAAGAAAATCGTCCCGATGAACCCTTCTTCAGCAAGTTGGATTCCAGTCTCCGAAGAAACACAGCATTTGTAAAAAAACTGGTAATTATTACAAATTTTATTCATTTCATTTTGCTATATTGTCCAGGTTAAATTTTTTTGCTATAGTTAGAAATAAAAAAAAAATGTTTTTGAAAAAATTCCATTTAGATTCATCATCAAAATCTAGAAACCTTTTCTATATAAAAATATTCTTCCCTTGTATCATACAATCATTCTTTGTATTTCTAGGTTTTCAGATTAACTTTCTTTCCCATCTTGTTGAAACTGTTCCAAAAAAACAAAAAATGAAACAACTTTAATCATCCTAAATTTATTTAATAAAAAGAAAAAGAAAAAGAAGAGAAGCTTAAAAACATCCATTTTTCTTTTATTCTTTCAACTGTGGGCATCAGGCAGCCAATGATCCACCATTTGATCAGTTTTCAGCCGATTGTATTGCTGATCAAAAAAGCCATGGATCAACATTTTTCAGGCCAGACTTTGAGCGTTCCATTTGAAAGGCAGCAGCACACCTAATCCAGATTGAGTTGATTCTATTCATGCTGGACAGAATTCCCACGTACAGAATGAGGGGGGGGGGTCTGATATGACTTTGATTGTCCATTGGAAGTGATGGTCCTTTCGGGTGGCATTTAATGTTGTCCTAAGTTTACCTATCCAACATGTTGACTCATTTAGAACTTGGTTTATTTCTAGAACTTCACTGAAAGTCTATGTAAGTTTTCGGGTCAGTCTCTAGAGCTCTCTTTAGTTGACATGAGCAGAAATATTTCATACAAACCACGTCAACAATGTTACAAAGGGTTGTGTAATGTATGTTGATCGGAAATTGCAAGTGTTCTTCAGCACCCTCTCCCCCCATATTAGATGACATTAATCTTGAGCCCTGCATGATTTTACATAAGAAAAAGCTTTTTCCTATCAGTAAAATATTTATTCATTTTTACATTCTGAGCAAAAATCATTGAAGTTGTTGTTTTTATCTTTCCTTTGTGAATTGAATTCTTTAAATATTTTTAATATTTAACAAAATGCTTCAACTTCTGAAGCCTCTTTTCTTTTAAGATTTCTAATAAACTTTAATGCTTTGAATAAAGGTTTTTTTTAATTCTATTTTTTTTAAAGCTAATAAAAAGAAAATTCCTAACAATTTTTTTTTTTTTGTTTTCTCCAGCGAAACTTGACCGAATCCCAGAAGGATTCTTTAACAAAAGATATTCAGAGTTTAAATCTCTCCAAGTACATCGGTGAAGCAGTGAGTTTTTTAATTTTCAGTTTTCGATGTGTGTTTTATTTTTCCAACGTTTGTACAAGTTTTCGGAAAATGTTTATCCCCTTTGTATATTTTCTATCTTTCAGGCGGCAGCTCTGACTGAAGCTAAGCTGAAAATGTCTGATATTAATTGTGCCATCCTGATTTGCAGCCTTCTCCATCAGCGATATGCAGATTTTTCCTCCTGTTTGATGGAAAACTGGCAAAAATATCTCCTCTTCAAGAAAGATGAAAAGGTACATTAAGATTATTGCATTTTAGTTTTCATTTACAATTAAATTAAAAAAAAAAAAGAAAAAAAAAGCGGTGCTTATCCAGAAGTATGGAGACATTCAAACAAAATTTATTCAAATGGACATGATTTTATTAGGTTTTTTTGTGCTTATGCAGAAGTATGGAGACATTCGAACAAAATTTATTCAAATGGACATGATTTTATTAGGGTTTTTTGTATTTATGCAGAAGTATGGAGACATTCAAACAAAATTTATTCAAATGGACATGATTTTATTAGGGTTTTTTGTGCTTATGCAAAAGTATGGAGACATTCAAACAAAATTTATTCAAATGGACATGATTTTATTAGGGTTTTTTGTGTTTATGCAGAAGTATGGAGACATTCAAACAAAATTTATTCAAATGGACATGATTTTATTAGGGTTTTTTGCGCTTATGCAGAAGTATGGAGACATTCAAACAAAATTTATTCAAATGGACATGATTTTATTAGGGTTTTTTGTGTTTATGCAGAAGTATGGAGACATTCAAACAAAATTTATTCAAATGGACATGATTTTATTAGGGTTTTTTGTGCTTATGCAAAAGTATGGAGACATTCAAACAAAATTTATTCAAATGGACATGATTTTATTAGGGTTTTTTGTGTTTATGCAGAAGTATGGAGACATTCAAACAAAATTTATTCAAATGGACATGATTTTATTAGGGTTTTTTGCGCTTATGCAGAAGTATGGAGACATTCGAAAAAAAAAAATAAATAAAACAAACTGAGGAATATGTGTTTGATGTATGTACCTGTCACAGGCTGAATATATCCTATACCAAAAAAAATCTCATAAATTAAGTAGTTTTTATTTTATAAAAGAAAAACTAATTTCAGTGATAAACGAATAAGGGGGACATATCGACGCCATTTGGGCATGTTGAAGGGAGATAATACAAACTTTTCTACTATTTATAATACGCACTTAAAAAGTTCACTTAGAAGGACCCGTAGCACAGTGGATATAGTACTAAGTGACAGTCATCTGAAGGTTGAAGGTTTAATCCTCAATGCGGTGATACGAAGAATTACGAATTACTGAAGACTTCTTCCCAGTCATGGCAGATGGAACGAGAGCATGCTGCCCCCGTGGATTTAATAAAGGGTGTTGTTCGAAATTCCGTCCAGATTCCCGAGTCTGACAGAAAGGTTCCGGAGTTAGACAAAGTACACCTGAAGAAGGTATCAACCAAAACATTGTGATAAAAACACCCAAGATGAGAACAGTAGTCCAGATATACCAAATTCTACAAATTATCAACCCTCATCTGAAAAATTCCGAAACATAGTTTAGTCTTTCTTGTAAACGTAGGTAAATGTATATCGTAAAGTGTGAAAGAGAAACGTAGAATGTTATGTTTTTATGAAGAACATAAGCGGCTGAAGGTGAACAGCGAATAATGGCGGCAACTTTCTAAAAGTTCCAAACGAAAATAAGTGTTAGTTGACAGAAACTGAACTAAAATACAAGAGAAACAAAAGGAAAATAGGCTTGTCAGAATCAAATATTGCTATTGATGACTAACTCTGAAAATCCGACAAGATAACTTTATATATTAGATAAAAAAATATTGACCCATCAAAATAAATCCATAGATGATTTCTTTTTAAAGATGGGTTTTCAATGGTCATCATTTGTTTCTTTTCTATCGATGTTGTTCGTAACTATTAATGTTAGATTTCAGTTGCATGATATTTGTTTTTGAGTTAAAAAGGGGGGGGGGGGGCTAAAAGATTTTAATTTTTTTTTTTTTCTTCTATAAAGCAGTAAAATAGTTACGCCACTTATTGCTGTAAATTATAATTGTAGCCAACTTCCATCTGAATAGATAGTCTTATAATTTTTTCTTAAGTTTCTACTGGCCGCATAGCCAAGTGGATATCCTTTTCTTTTCTGATCACTTGCGTCCTTTTTCAGATCGCCAATTTGAGCAAGTATCGAGTCGACTTGCGTTTTTTTGCTGAACTTGTATCAGTTGGTTTGTTTACTGAAAAAGAAGGCCTGCCTGTCTTGGCCAATCAATTGTCCATTCTTGTGAACAGTGACAAAGAGGAGCACAATAATTTGTCTATCATCTCCAGTTTTTGTAAGCATTGTGGAGATGACTATGTTGGAATTGTACCGAGACGTTACAGGTAAATCGATTTTTTATTTTTTTATTTTTTTTTTATTCGACTTTTTCGTTCATTCTTTCCATGCATATTTTTCTGTTCATGTCCTTTGATATTCATATGCATTAAATAAACAATTAATAATAATTAAATAAACAATTAATAACAATTAAATAAACAATTAATAACAATTAAATAAACAATTAATAACAATTAAATAAACAAATCATAACACCAGACAATGTTATGCTTTTAGATGCTTTTGTTTTAAGTATTATTTAAGAAATTATATTTAGGTGTTAAAAAAAAAAGTTTTTTTTTCTAGTTTGGATTTTACAATGTTTGCTAAACTTGGAATAAAAGTATATTGGAATTAGCTCAGTATTAATTCTACAATTCTCACATTTTAAACAATAAAATAATTGAAAAATTATCCTCCATTTGAATATACATTGTGTGTATGTATGTCTGTCTCTCTCTCACTATATATATATATATATATATATATATATATATATATTTGTTGAATATAAGAGACAACTCATGTCTAGATATCTTTTGGTAGATCCTTTCAATAGTCCGAATCAGGATCTTAGTTTCGGAGGGGAATTGGCTGATGGATTTGCCATAGTTTGGATTCATCTCCCAAGTACTTTCGGACCCATCTGGGTCCATCTTCGAGGGAATGAGGTTAATCAGGTATAGACCATGTGTTAGTATTTATAGAAGGTTTTTGACGAGAATTATGTACTAAGTACGAAACTATATTTAGAGCTATAAACACTTTAGAATATTATTACTGATATTAAAGTTAATTCTATTAATTAGGTTTTTTTTTGTTTTTATATATAGGGCTTCTAATATATGGAGTTTTTGTTAGCCAATTCCCCTCCGAGACTAAGATCCTGATTCGGACTATTGAAAGGATCTACCAAAAGATATTTAGACACGAGTTGTCTCTTATATTCAACAATAGCTGCCTGCAAGAGAAGATGCTGTCTAGATATACATATACATTATATATATATATATACATATACATTATATATATATATACATTATATATATATATATACATTATATATATATATATACATTATATATATACATATACATTATATATATATATACATTATATAGATTTAGATTTTTCACTTATAAAATAGATCATTCAGTGAAGACCGGGGTTGTTCCAATAAAAAACAAGCTCGATGGTGATCATTGGTGTCTTGAAAGGAATGCTTTGGTAAGCCTTCATAAAATCACATATATACATTATATATATACATATACATTATATATATATATATATATAGAGAGAGAGAGAAAGTTGAAGCTTCATTACAAGTTCAATCTGAATGGAAATCTCAGTATAAAACCAAATTATATTGAGATATAAATATATATCAAACGTCATATTGTCGACTTGGGAACTCAATATATTTAAAGTACAGTGCAAATATTTATGAATAAATGGTTAACAAAACCTAACACATACCAGATAATAAGTTTTTTGTCAGGTATGTGTTAAGTATTGTTATATATATATAACACTTGAGTATTATCTGAGATGGAGTGGGCATGTTTTAATAATGACTGATAATAGGATTCCTAAATAACTTTTCTGTGGGTTAGGGTTAGCTGAAAGGAAGCGTCCACCATACAAAACCAAAATGATGCATAACGACTGCATGAAGAACGCTTTGATGAAAGCAAATATCAAGGTTAATGGCCGTTGATCGTTTTGGTGTGGAGGAAGTCAGCATTTGAAGGGAATCTCATCCATCATGAGAAACACATGAAGTTTGGCGTCATTCTATCAGAATCTGTGAGATCTCAAATTAATTTGACCTGTAAGGAATGTGGAAGGATATGTTACAAATCTATGCAGGTTTTTGACTATTTGTTTGGTGTTTCTATATGCAGACTATTTGGAAGAGAATGTACTTCAGTCGGAGGCATTAAATCTCGCATTAGGGTTGACCAGAACAATGAAGCATCACCGTTTGTACGGCGTCAGCCTGTTTGGCATATTTGTACGAGAGAAGGCAAGGCTAAAAAGACACGGTCACTCTTGTATAAAAAAAAATACAAATCAGGTGACAGCAATATTTGAGCGTGAATTGCAGAATATCGGCCATATAATACAAATTCATCAAATAAAAAAACTGATTTTTATATCAATTAAAAATTAATGTAAAAATAAAAATCAGAATTACTTTTGATTATCAATTTGTAAATTTTATGTTTCGAAAGTAATACAGTTTGCATTTATTGTTTTGTTTTTATTTTTAGAATTTTGGCGGAGAAACACAATCTAGAAATTGCTAGAAGTAAAGTAAGTTGAATTATTATAATCATTTGTAGGACATCATCATCATCATCATCATCTTCGATTTAACATCTATTTTTACATACTGGCATGTGTTGGACAGCTTTTAGAAATTGACTTCCAGACTAACCTAGCTGTGGCCAGGTTTTTATTCATTCCTCTTTCTCTCTCAAGTCCATTCTTATCACTTCCTCCCATATTTTCCTTGGCCTTCCCATATCAACTGATCATGCTACATCAACTGTTCTACATCTACTAACCCAAGAATTCTCATTCATTCCTTCAACGTGACCATACCAACAAAGTCTCTTGTTCTGCACACATCTCCCTATACTGTCCAGATTTAATCTTCCTCTGAGCTCACCAGAACTAAGCCTTTCTTTAAGACTCACATTACACATCCATTGTATCATTCTCATGTTTCCCATGTTTTTTTGTTTTTTTCATTTGGTTCACCCCAAACAAGGCAAGTTGCCACTGTAGACGTAAGGGGCTACTGAGAATTAGGGTTAAATTTTAGGAGATCATCCTAAATTGTGAGCTGTGCAGCGAGATGCTTGTTCACATTAGTTTTAAATTTCTGCATGTCAGTATAGTCGGGAAACAGATAGTAGGGAGGGAGTTCCAAAGACCGGCAGCTCAAGGAAAGGAGTTATTGAAGTAGAAGGCTTTCCGGCATATGGGGACCTCCACAGTGAATGGATGGGATTTAGCTGATTGTTGGGTTGGTCGAGTGTATTTACGTCGAGGGGGCACCAAAGCAGTAAGTTCATTGGAGCACATTCCATTGAAGTACTTGTAAAACAGGCACAAGGATGCAACATTGCGGCGATGGGACAGGGGCTGGAGCTTGATGTATAGTGAGGGACCTATTAGATTAGACTCTTTTTTGGACCTTGTCTAGGAGGGAGAGGGTGGTGGATGGTGCACCAGCTCAGATGTGACAACAATACTCCATGCATGGGTGGATGGTGGCTTTGTAGAGATATAGGATACTGTCAGGTGTGAGAAGTTTTCTAGCACGGTAGAGGGAACCCACCTTCTTTGCAGCAGACTTGGCAATGTCTTCTACGTATTTGTTCGAATTCATGTTACCTGTGAATGTTAGGCTGAGAGGTTTGAACATTGTCCTCAACCCTCACTGACCAGGTTTCACTTCCAAACATCATCACACTACGTACACATGCCTGATAGACTCTTTCCTTGGTTGACAGTGGTAACGCTCTGCTGGTTAGTAATGACAAAAGTTTCCTGAACTTCATTCACTCGTAACTTTTGCAATCAAACTAACACCTGCTCCACCCTGTGCTCAAATACTATCACCACGGTAACAAGCCTTCTGAATCATCTTGATAATCTTGCCATCCAAATTTTCTCCACATCTGAGTTCTCATCCATCTCCATTGTCTTACACTTACACAAGCTGGTTATCATTTCTCAACCTACCTGTAATTTTGTTGCACTTCTTGTGAACCCAATGGTGACACATACCTCCAAAAATTGACTTGCACCCGACTCCGTTTCCACAAACTAAGTAGAACTTTCGATTTTTTGAGGACTTTCCAACGTTACAACTCTTAACCTTGAATTTTATGAACTTGTTTTTTTTTAAAATAATTTTTTTTGTTAAATGCTGCTGATTTGATTCTTTTGAAGCGACGCCATCATTGCTGTGTAATTTTTGTGTGCATTCGTCTTTTTTCATTTGTAGATGTTGAAACCTGAGCGGCAAAAGGCTTGTCGACATCTGCTGAAAGATTACTATACAACTTTATGCAAACACTTAAAAAAATTGCACAAAGAATTAAAGATGATTGAAAGACAGAACAGAAAGATTCTTCAGGTATTTTTGTCTGTTTGAAATTTTAAGATATCCGTTCGTCCCATAAGTTATATTTGGAGTTTAATTCTCTAAAATTCATAGTAAGTGGGAATGTCTTATGGAATTAACTAATATTTATATATCGTATATATTTATTTATCCATCATCATCAGGGTCTTTTGATCACGTCTGGAGAAGGAACACGCCCCTGGTTTCCGTCTACCTTATTGGTGACTATTATCCAGGGTTTTTTTTTTTTTTTTTTAAATTAAAAATTTTTTTAAATTTTTCTTTTTAACATAGTTCACCCCAAACAAGGCAGGACACCACTGTATACGTAAGGGGCTACTGAGAAAAGAAAAGGGGAGAAGGTAAGGGGGGCTCAACCTAAATTGGGATCTGCGCAGCGAGATGTTTGTTTACATTAGTTTTGAATTTCTGCATGTCAGTACGGTCAGGGAAACAGGGGGCAGGGAGGGAGTTCCAGAAGCCAGCAGCACGAGGAAAGAAGCTATTTGAGTAGAAGGCTCTCCGGCATCTGGGGACCTCCACAGTGAATGAATGAGATTTAGTTGATTGTCGAGTTTAGTGAATTTACGTCGAGGGGGCACCAGAGTAGCCAATTCATCGGAGCATAATCCATTAAAGTATTTGTAAAACAATCACAAGGATGCAACATTGCGGCGATGGGGCAGGGACTGGAGCTTGGTTGACAGTGAGGGACCTATTAGGTTGGCGATTCTTTTTTGGACCTTGTCAAGGATTTGCCATAGTCGCCACGCTAGTTATTGCGGGTTGGCGACGCTATTTGCCCATACCATGCAGCACCTGGTATTCCGAAATGGTTACCCGTCTAGTACTAGGCCAGGCTTAACTTCGATGATCTAACGGGAACCGGTGTATCAACATGATTATGCTGTAATTGTCTAAAGTCAACCGTAGATCACAAGTTGAAATCTGTAAACAATTCACGCGGCATCTATTTTCCAAGCTTAGAAATCTTTTCTAAGTTGATGAAGATGACTATGAACAGTTGTATGGTTTGAGGAAAGCTTCATTGCTAATTCTTCAACTGATGCTGCAGGGTTTTCATTAAGTGATACAACAAGGAGTATCTCTTCATCAACTTTAACTGGATGGCCTGATCATTTTACATATGAAAGGGTAACATTTCTATTTCTGAATGTTGTAGACCATCTTCTCCATGTTCCGTCATTCAGACATTCTTCTCGATGTTCCGTCATTCAGACATTCTTCTCCATAAGCTAGGTGAATGTTTCGAGTGGCTTTTGTTGCAGAGTTACCCGCTTAAAACTCACGCAGCCTTATGTGCCTCAAAAGAGCTTTCAACACTAAACTTTGAATTCATTTTTCCTGTTAAATAAAATTTAATAAACTGAGATGCATTTAAATCCATATTATTTAATTTCATTAGATATTCTCACTTACTATTCAATTTCAGAGATTTGTCTGAATTATTTCTTGTCAATAAAAAAAAAAACACGAAAATATTTATTCAAAATGTTATTTTACAAGTAGAAAAAGACATTGTGTCATTTTTTCTTATTTTCATCATTTTTTCTTATTTTCATCAGTTTTTCTTATTTTCATCAGTTTTTCTTATTTTCATCAGTTTTTCTTATTTTCATCAGTTTTTCTTATTTTCATCAGTTTTTCTTATTTTCATCATTTTTTCTTATTTTCATCATTTTTTCTTATTTTCATCATTTTTTCTTATTTTCATCAGTTTTCAAAAGATTATTTTGTTTAAAGTGGAGGGAGCCATGAATGTTGCCAGTCGTCTTAAATTCGAATGGTCATTCTACTGCACTCAGTATATTTAAGAGCCATTACAGAAATTAATGTACTATTTAAACGAATCTAATTTTTCAATTGAATGGGGAAAAACAAAATTTTTAAATGTAAAAAAAAAAACCCCATAAAAATTCATATATTAAAAAGAATCTTAAATTAAAATGAAACTTTATATTTTCTTAACAAAAGGAATGTTCTTTTTCCCTCCCACAGACGAAAGGAGAACTGAGCAATGAACGTAAAGAAAATTACGAAGGTGCTATCATAAATTACCAGAAGCTTCAGCAGAACACGCATACATTGGCGGTAAGTTTTACAATCTTCCGAGCACTTAGGTTGACAACAATCTATCGCTTTAGTCGCATGGAAAATCTTTTTTAAAACAATCAACTTCAAGCCATCATCGTACACAACAGTAAGCCATTTTTGTAGGAATTTGGTTTTTAAAACTTTGGAATCATGTTTTATTGAGGCGACTCCCTACCTCTGCTTTCAGGTAACTTATTCTATGCTTGATATTGTAATATGTTTTGATGACTCTCATCAAGGTTGACAATGGATGCAACAGCTATTTATTATTATTATTATCCTTCTGCGTAGTAAGATATGAATAGCCAAATAATCGTAGACATCGCTGCAACAATCAGAGACTTTAGATTGAGCTGTTGGCATAGAACAACAAAATCAGTTGGACACGGTCAGCCTGTCGGCAACACAAAATACGGCAGAGGCAGTTATTGCCAAAGACTTCCAACTTCCGCCGATAGACCGTCCTCATTGGCCATAGGGTAGGATCGCCCGGAGGACTGATTGGTAGACGTCGCTTTGTTGATATTGAGATCTTACAACGCCCCCACAAGGACCATTGGAGGACCACAAAAGCGGATCTAGCGGCACCAACTTGACGATCAACCTTCGGCGCATCTTTCTCGCATGGAACAACGGTGGACCCAAGCTACACGAATGACTCCACATTCTCCAAAACTGCCTTTCAGAGACGGTGGTCTCCAAACCTTGGGAGAGACCAAGGAGGAAATATCTTTAGAATTGCTCGGACTTTAACTTCAAATGATTTTCATTGTATTCTTCGAAATGAATATAGACAGTCTGAGGTAGAAGATGGGGTTTTAGCTGTTTCATCGAAGTAAGTTGTTCTCCTACTACTGCTTACACTCACCGATTGTCTTTCTCCTCACGAGGCTATTCAAAAATGTGCCTACCTCTCAAATAATAAACTAACTGAATAAAATAAATCATTCTCAGTTTCTATAGGAGAAATTAGATATAATTAAATAACTTTACAGAATTTATCAAATGCCTATTTTATAAATATGAGACAAAATGACTTATATGGTTGATGTGCCCTAAAACATAACATCCAAATCCCACTCCGTAATGCTTATTTTCTTATCATAAAACTGGTTGGAACTGGTTTTCTTCAAGCAGGGTGTCTACATTCTTCAGAGAAATGTGTATTGATGTACTCCTCTCCAGGAGTTAGGCACAAGGCCAGTTTTTATCTTACTCCCACAAGTAAGATGTGACCCAAGGTCGGGTCGGGAAAGTGGGGTTTAAAAATTGCCTGGGCAGTCCCGTCGGCATTCCCCGGTAGGGGCGCCTCAGGCAGTAAGCAATAAACTTACTCCTCCCCAAAGAGGGGAGGCGAAGCCTGGGAGGGTGGACCTCCTAGAACTGCACAGGACAGACCCATAGACTGGCGTAAATCAAGCCCCGAAGGCCAAGACAATACCAGTCTATGGGGTGCAGTATCCATCGGAACAGATACTACACTTTGATCTTAGCCAAAAGGCCAAGAAATGTGTAGCAAATTGGTTTGTTATCAGTAAGTCATCTGTGTAAACCTTTTTTGTTTAAGTGTCAATAATTCCCTCACCCACTTGCGGAGAGGATTGCTTTCAGTTTGAAACACTCAATGATTTCAGCTTTTTTTTCTTTTTCTATCGACCACTCATATCCCTGATTATAACATATATAGAATTTCAAAGTTATATTGTTAAAACTCTGATTAGCGAAAGTTGGAAGTTTTTAGGGATGAGTTCTCTGCTTTTTTGTAATTCAGAAAAGGTGTAATTCCGCGTTTTTCTTTAAATTCAGAAAAGGCGGTTTCCACTTAAATCTGTGTTTTTTAAGAAATTTTTTTTTTAATAAGACTGATTTCTGTCGAATCGCTAGAGCTTTGTCATTTGGTTGGATTGTATTTCTTTTTTTTTCTTTTTTTTTTCCTCCCTCTCTCGCTTTATCTTTCTTTCTCTTTTCCTGTTTTCCCTCTCTTCCTCTTCCCGCCTCTAGCAAACGATTCAGGATGCATGTAAGCGCATTTCAAAGATTTTTGTTTAATCAAAAGTTCTTGTCTCCTTCCCCGTTTTTTTCTCTTGCTAACGGCATGCTTTTTTTTTTTTTTTGTTTTTTTGTTATTGTAATAAAATTTGAAAACCTTAAAAATGTCTAAAAAGTTAGTAAAAGTTAAAGAAATTACTTACCCTACCACCAATCCTTTGTTCAAAGTAAGTATTGGTGATTGGGTAAAAGTTTCAACTGATTGAATAGCAATTAAGACGAAAATGAACAATTACCAGCTTCAAAGCATATTAGATGTTTCGCGTGTCGGACAACCGTTTTCCAGAGAGAAAAGAACTTGTGTTTATAATTATGCATTTTTTATTGTTGAAACTTATTTGGATGTGTAGAGACTAACTGACTTAAAAAAAAAAGAAGATGGATTAAAAGCAGACGGCAATTGGATTTTGGACCATCATAGTTGAGAGGGAGCGTCGGACCATCATAGCCGAGAGGGAGCGTCGGACCATCATAGCCGAGAGGGAGCGTCGGACCATCATAGCCGAGAGGGAGCGTCGGACCATCATAGCCGAGGGGGAGCGTCGGACCATCATAGCCGAGGGGGAGCGTCGGACCATCATAGCCGAGGGGGAGCGTCGGACCATCATAGCCGAGGGGGAGCGTCGGACCATCATATAACAGCTACAGAAGATTTCCACACATCTTTGTTTCTTACACTTATATTGGATTCATTAAAGATAGTTTTTTTCTCAAATTTGAAACTTATATTTATTTAACCCTAACCTTATATTTATTCCAGTTCCTCCAATTTTTTTTTTGTCCATCATTAATATAATTTCTTTTATAGGATCTGCTCGATGAAGAAATTCCTGATCTCCCTGAAGAAGGTAAATAAAAAGATACATTAGAAATCGATTTCTCTTTCAGTACCGTTTACGTAATACTTTGGTGATACCAGACTTCAATTCAAAACGATTGTTCTGATATTTCTGCACGACAATTGTTTCGACATAAACTTTAACAAAAACAAAATACTACGTCGGACTATTGCATTTAAGTTTTTATTTACTTCAGGAGTTCGGGTTAGTCGTACTGAAACAAAACTGAACCGTTTTGCACAGTAATCAGTGTCTTTATTATTTTGCATCATGTTAGACTAATGCAAACGATGAAGGCGGACATTGTCGTATTTTCTAGATGCTTGAATCATCATAAGATAAACAACAGCTGATCCAATATTTGGTCATTCTCATTTTTAGAACGTTGAATCTCTGAGTGTGCCCCCCCCCTTCCCTCAGCAAAAAGAAAAGAGCAATCATGCTATATAGAAAAAAGGAAGTCAATACATACGTAACCATTCATGTTGCATTTGATGGCAGCAATTTGTGCACCATTCATTGTCAGCCGAAAATGTTTATAAGCTAGTTTATTTTTAAAAAAAAACATTTTTTACTAATGAGTAACCACTTGTCAAGGCCAAAAGCCACTCGAGGATAAGGGTTCATGAGATGGATGGATTGTCAGTTGAATGATGAAGAATATCATGAGAGGCTTAAAAATAATGAATGGAATAAACGAAATGCTATTATGAAGATGGTTAATGCCAATTATAAAGATGCTTCACTCAATTCCCATTGGATTCTTCTTGTTTTTGTTTCGATTTGCCAACATTTTTGAATGATTTTTTGGGGTTTGCGCATTTCTGCGATTTTGAAAATATTGGCAAAATCATAGCAAACTTAATAAAGTCCATAAATATTTAAAGAATAGTAAAGTTAAGTGGTTGACCCTAGTCGAGGGCGACACGACGGCTCCCTTTTCGTTAGCAACTATACCGAGATGTAGGGGAGGGCACCACTCCTTTCCCAGGATTACTCCACTTACCCTTGAACCTCACCTTATAATAACTGAGTGTTTGGCAAGTGGACATCAAATACTATTTTTAAAAAGTTTTTGGTATGACTTGACCGATGATTGAACTCTGGTCTCCCGACCCATAAACAATTACTTTTATCATTATGCGAAATGGGCCAAATTTAGAAAATAAAGACAAACAATATTACTGCAGTTTTTGCTTTCTACTAACGATTTGTAAAAAAAATAAAAAAATTTTGTCATTTTTTAAATTTATTTATTATTTTTTTATACTTTTTACAGAACTGAAACCAGATTCGGAAGGTGCCATGTTTGATATTTTCAATCCATTGAAGAATGCTGAGGTAAATTACCAAACTATATTTTCACGTTTCATCTTGTTAGGCATTTCTTATTAGTAACGATATGAATCTGCGTATTTGTAAAATTATTAAATTACTCGGGTTCAGGTTTTGTTTTTAATTTTGCTGTATGGTCCATTAGTCTTCTTTTTTTTATGACCTTCAATGACATTTACAATAATTACTCTGAGGATTGAGTGAAATCTTTTCCATCATTTGTTAAAATTAATGTAGGTGAAAAGCATTTTAAGCAATCTATTATATAAAGTTGTCTGTGTGTGTCAACCATAAAGTCAGTTTCTACACATCTGATATATTCTTTTGCAGTATGTCTCAAACAGAATATGAACATTTTCTTTTCTGTAATATTCATTCTTTTTGGGGGAGTCACCAGGAACAAAATTAGTTGGGAGGGGGCAACATTAAGAGCACTTTTTTTTGTCGACATTTGGTGTAAAACTCTTTTTTTTTCTTTTTTTTTGGTCTCTGGGCTAGGATCAAAGTGTAGTATCTGGTCTGTCTTCAATTGAAGGAGGGGGGAAACCCTTTTTTAACTGGGGCAATTTTTATGTATGTCATCCATAGTGTTCCTTTTGGGGGAGCTGGATATTCCTCACATAAAAAAACGCCAACCTTGTCTAACTTCGCCCTCGTGGGGAGGCAAGTAAATAGGAACCTTTTGGTGGTAAATGGTACTTATGATAGAGAGAGGGGGGGGGGAGAGCGAAAGAAGTTTTAAAAGATATGACGCAAACTCTTTAATTCTTTTATTTTGTTGTCCATACTCCCGTGCAACGCTGGCTAGCCTTGCTAATCCAGTGTATAAAATGCAATTTTTCTTGTAATATTCATTCTTTTGGGGGTCAACTACAACAAAATTAGAGAGGGGTTCTCGACATTAATCGCTAAAATCTTTAAATCCTTAATCAATCTAGCGATAATATGTCACCTCGTTAATGCTAAACTTCTTTCTGACCATCAGTATGGATTTAGGCAAGCACAATCTACTGCGGATATCCTAACGCTCATCTCTGAACGCAGATACCATACACTGGACAAGGCGGGTGAAACTAAAGCGGTAGCGCTTGACATATCCGAAGCCTTTGACAAAGTCTGGCATAAAATTAATAAAATTAATTCATATGGTATTACTGGACGAATATTTAATATTAGATCCTTCTCTAACTAAAAGAAAGATCCAGGTTGTACTTGATGGCCATTCATCCAAACAACATGACATAAATGCAGATGTACCCCAGGGATCGATCCTTGGACCGTTTATTGTTCCTGATTTTCATAAACAACCTCCCTGATGGCATTGTGTCTGAGATGGGTATATTTGCTGACGACACTCTACTCTCGTCATGTGGGTAAAACTGACATGCACATATCCAGGGCAATGGCTGAATCTTTAGAAAGTGACCTCCAGTCTGAAGTGAAATGGGGTCATAAATGGATGGTAACATTTAATGCTGCTAAGACAAAGCTCCTTTCCTTCAATAACTACAAGAACCCTCTTCAACCACCAATTGTCATGACAAATAACACCCTACCTGAGAGTTCATCATTCAAACTCCTCGGCCTAACTTTCACAAATAACATGAATTGGAACAAATACATAGAAGACACTGTCAAGGCTGCTGCAAAGAAAGTGGGTTCCCTCTACCGTGCTAGAAAACTTCTCACACCTGACAATATTCTATATCTCTACAAAGCCACTATCAGCCCATGCATGGAGTATTGTTGTCACGTCTCGGCTGGTGCACTATCCACTAGTCTCTCCCTCTTAGACAAGGTCCAAAAAAGAGTCGCTAATCTAATAGGTCTCTCACTATCCACCAAGCTCCAGCCCCTATCCCATCACCGCAATGTTGCATCTTTGTGCCTGTTTTACGAGTACTTCAATGGACTGTGCTCCGATGAACTTGCTGCTCTGGTGCCCCCTCGACATAAATACACCCGACCAACCCAACAATCAGCTAAATCCCATCCATTCACTGTGGAGGTCTTCAGATGCCGGAGAGCTTTTACTTTAAAAGTTTCTTTCCTCGTGCTGCCGGACTTTGGAACACCCTCCCTGCTCCCTGTTTCCCCGACTGTACCAGCATGCAGAAATTTAAAACTAATGTGAACACGCATCTCACTGCACAGCTCCCAATTTAGGATGACCCCCAAAACTTTCACCCTAATTCTCAGTAGCCCCTTATGTCTACAGTTGCAACTTGTCTTGTTTGGGCTGAAATTAATTTAAAAAAAAAATTAAAGTGGTTTTATTTTTCACCAACCTTTGGTGTGAAATGTTACTTGTGATAGAGAGAGATAGAAGTGAGGGGGATAAAAGAAAGATTGCTACATACACTTTTTAACTCATCTATTTTCTTGTCCATGCTCCTGGGCAATGCTGGTTAACCATGCTAGTACAATATAAAACCTCAGTTGACAGTGTTGTTATATGCACATTATAATATGCACATTATAATATGCACATTAGAATGCACATAATATGCACATTATAATATGCACATTATAATATGCACATTATAATATGCACATTATAATGCATTATATGCACATTATAATATGCACATAATGCATTATATGCACATTACGAGATTATCAGTTAATAAGACAACCAACACTTCACTGTAATAAGTTTTTTCTTCGATAACTATCTTTGTTTAATTTTATAAAAATTTAACAATGTCAAACATTTATCGGAATATTTAATCAACAAGAATCTAAATAGGGTCTGTATATTCGTAATTTATAATAGATCAATGAGGTATATTGTTTTGAAGCAGTGTCATCTTATATATAAAGAAAAGGCAGTCTGATTTTCTCATCGATAGCTTCTGTCCTACAATATCCATACTTCATTTTGAATAGCAATTTTTTTTTTACTTGGACCATGTTCTTTGCAATGATAAAAAAATGTATTTCTTTCAGAAAAATACTTATTCCGGCTCAGATCATTGTTAAAATAGAGCCGTTTTTTACTAAAATGTATTTCTTTCAGAAAAATACTTATTCCGGCTCAGATCATTGTTAAAATAGAGCCGTTTTTTACTAAAATGTATTTCTTTCAGAAAAATACTTATTCCGGCTCAGATCATTGTTAAAATAGAGCCGTTTTTTACTAAAATGTATTTCTTTCAGAAAAATACTTATTCCGGCTCAGATCATTGTTAAAATAGAGCCGTTTTTTACTAAAATGTATTTCTTTCAGAAAAATACTTATTCCGGCTCAGATCATTGTTAAAATAGAGCCGTTTTTTACTAAAATGTATTTCTTTCAGAAAAATACTTATTCCGGCTCAGATCATTGTTAAAATAGAGCCGTTTTTTACAATGTATTTCTTTCAGAAAAATACTTATTCCGGCTCAGATCATTGTTAAAATAGAGCCGTTTTTTACAATGTATTTCTTTCAGAAAAATACTTATTCCGGCTCAGATCATTGTTAAAATAGAGCCGTTTTTTACAATGTATTTCTTTCAGAAAAATACTTATTCCGGCTCAGATCATTGTTAAAATAGAGCCGTTTTTTACAATGTATTTCTTTCAGAAAAATACTTATTCCGGCTCAGATCATTGTTAAAATAGAGCCGTTTTTTACAATGTATTTCTTTCAGAAAAATACTTATTCCGGCTCAGATCATTGTTAAAATAGAGCCGTTTTTTACAATGTATTTCTTTCAGAAAAATACTTATTCCGGCTCAGATCATTGTTAAAATAGAGCCGTTTTTTACAATGTATTTCTTTCAGAAAAATACTTATTCCGGCTCAGATCATTGTTAAAATAGAGCCGTTTTTTACAATGTATTTCTTTCAGAAAAATACTTATTCCGGCTCAGATCATTGTTAAAATAGAGCCGTTTTTTACTAATCACCTTCACATTAACTGTTGAGGTCATTAATTAAAAATGGAAATGTAGAATTTTTCAATCTATGCCAGCTTTCAAATAACCAATTATATTTGTTTTAAATAAATATTAATCTATTTATTTTTCATAATTACTTGCATATAATAATAATAATAATAGGTAGAATAATTTGATTTTTAAAATCTATTTGCAATGTAGTCTTAATGAAATGTTGCAATTCAATTTTAATTCTATTTACCAACACAATGCATATACAGTCATGTACAAACTATATATCATACTAGACCACCCGTGACCCGTTGGGTCAGTTTGTTATATTAGCTATGGAATTCATGTATGTGCGTGACACTTGTGGAGAAAACAAAAAAACTATTTGATGAAATTAAATGTAATTGTTTAAAAAAGAATATAGATAGATTTCTATGCGTCGTTCTGTTTATTATAATTATTTTTTTTTTAAATTATAGTTACTGAATTATAAGTGGTTGGCCATACTTATAGGTAAATATGCACTGAACAGGTGAGAAAGGAAGGGGGTACAACCGGCTGTCTCGCGTACGTAACGAAAACAGAGGGAGTAGGAGTGGTGAAATCTGTGAGAGGAAAAGTGGGAGGTGGTTTCGTTCACCGCCGCTATTGATATTAATAATGATTGTTGTTGTTTTGTTTGTTTGTTTTTGTTTTTTAAAAGGGTGGAGCTTTTTTGAAACTGCGACAGACTTTACAAAGTCCTGCCGTTGAATGTTTTTAGCCGTGGAGAAAACAAAAAAACTATTTGATGAAATTAAATGTAATTGTTTTATATTTAAAGCGATATAAACATTTCCAGAATGAAAAATTTCATGCGTTCGTTAATAATAAGAGTTCAACGGAATTGGAATAACAGATTGGAAGACGATGCTATTTACGCATGCGCAACCGGATGTTGAAAACCGGAAAGCTGAAAGCTGATTGCAAACATACAAGACAATAGAGTTTTAGTAGTATATAGATTTATTTCCATTTGTCAGAAACTCTTACATAATTCCCGAAAGTTCAAGACTGGAGAGAAAAAAGATACTATTAGTCTTCATCGGGTCTGAAATAAAATCCTTGCAGTAATTGTGCTGTATGCGTACACTTATCAGTGTGTACGTCTCCATTGTCGAGCGAATAACAATTCAACAGTCTGACAAACAGACACCTGCCAACAGCTGCGAGAGGTCGTATATACTCCTCATGTGTCAGAAGTGTGCTGGTGTATGGCTCCGAAACCTGGGCTGTCTCTGCCAGCACACTAAAGAAACTGCACCGTAATGACAAGACAATGGTCAGATGGATCTGTATGGTGAGACCTGAACAGAGCATGTCTTTTGGATCTCTACTCGCGCAGGTCAACTTGAAAAGCCTTGCAGACATCATGCAGAAGAGCAAACTGTGTTGGTTGAGGCATGTTGAGTTTAGCAATGGCTGGATTGGTAAAGGCCGACAGTTGAATGTGTTAGAGAAGACCCCCTCTGGCAGACCCAAGTTGTCTTGAGAGGACGTGATCGGAGAGCCTTGAGTATGGATTCCGTCAAGCCTCATCAAAGACAAGACTTAGATCGAGACTGGACAATCAGGCCCCACCCTCATCAGAGGATTAATTGTGGCCTGATTCAACAAATAAACCGTTTGATGATAAGGGTGGTAGCCCTAGCAATTGGCTTTATGCATATATTTGTTAGTGTTTAAGTGTTGTCGAGCGCGTAGCAATAAGCATGTTTCTTTTATTTACACTGGTTTTTAAGCTGCGATGCTTTGATCATGTTTAATATTGACTAGTGTCATTCAAAAATATTTTCCATATTAACTGGTGATGTATCTCACTAAACATAACAGACTCTTTTGTATTTATTTTATTTAAAAACAAGTAAAAAAAATAAAATTAAGGCGTAAATTTAAAAAAGAACACAAAAAAATTGTCCAGAACCATCACTCATTTCTTTTTTTTTTTTTACAGTGTATAAGTGTAGACTTTCAATTTATTTCTTAGCATGTAGAAAATGCATATCGTTACTAAAGTGATTCTTGTTTTTATTCCCAGCATTTCAAACTGGGATCAAAGTGATGTATCTTTTCTATCAACGCTCAGAGGAGGGGGGGAGGGCAATTTCTATTTTTGTTCCCAATCCTTTTTATGGGAGTTGGATTTTCCCATCACATCAAAAATGGACTTTGTGTATAACTTTGTGGGAGAGGCAAGTAATTAAGAATCGGTTTAAGATTGACCGGTGTCATTCAAAAATATTTTCTACATTGTAGTTATTATTGATGACATATCTATTGTGTCACGTAGATTAGAAATAAGTAAAACACAAAAATACTATGCAAAGATTTTACAAGAGAATAAGGTCCCCGGCTTTTTTTTCTTACGGAGAAAGGTGAAAACTTTCGATTAATTTCTTAGCACGTCGAAATTGTTTAAGGAAGTGATTCATCGGTTGATTCTCGGCGTTTCGTGCTGGGAGCAACGTCTAGCATCTTTTTCGCAAGCAATTTCTTTGTAATTTAATGCATTGCAGTTTCTTAGAAAACAAGTCAGCCATTTTAATGAATTACTTTGCGAAATAAAAATCCTATTTAAAAACAATTCATTTACAAAAAATTGCTATACTTATATAATTAAATCTATTAAAATGCATTTTGATTTCTTAGAAAATAAGTCAGCCATTTTAATGAATTACTTTGCGAAATAAAAATCCTATTTAAAAACAATTCATTTACAAAAAATTGCTATACTTATATAATTAAATCCATTAAAATGCATTTTGATTTCTTAGAAAACAAGTCAGACATTTTACTGAATACCGAAAATAAAACTCTTGTTTACAACAAATAATTTATTTACAAAAAATAATTCACTTATTAAATTATATCCACTCTGATGCTTTTCTGTTTCTTAGAAAACAAGTCAGCCATTTTAATTACTTTGTGAAGTTCTATTTTTCTGGCTTTAAATTATTTTCCTATTTCTCATGTATTACTAAAACAACATAAATTTATCTCCTGGATTACGCCGCGTAGGGTAGGGACAGTTAGTTAAACTTGAAATGCGATAACGATGGTGGACACTGAAATGAAAAGACAAATAAAACATAACTTGAACTTTTGTCATTGGAATAAAATTCTTTAAATATTTTCATATTTTCATTTCTAAATATTTACCAACTCTGAAGTTTAAGAAAACTATCAAAAAGTTTTGTTTTTTACATGGTTGGCATTTCTTTTGTTGATGTGATTTGTTTTTTTGACAGCAACTTTCATACGTTTCTTTTAACCGAATTTGATTGTATAAATGTGTTTTTATTAGTTTCAGTACGAAGGCGATACAAGTCTTTTTGAAGATGAAGATACACGGACATTCTATGAAACTCTGCCAGATCTCCGTTCTCTTATTCCTGGGGTAATTCTTCATTTATTATTCTTTGAAATTTATTAACAATTATAGAAATAGTTTAAAAATGGTTTAGTAAACTTTTCACATCCGACATTATCCTATATCTCTACAAAGCCACCATCCGCCCATGCATGGAATATTGTTGCCACATCTGGGCTGATGCATCATCCACTAGTTTCTCCCTCTTAGACAAGGTCCAAAAAAGAGTCGCTAATTTAATAGGTCCCTCACTATCCACCAAGTTCCAGCTCCTGCCCCATCGCCGCAATGTTGCATCCTTGTGTTTGTTTTACAAGTACTTCAATGGATTGGGCTCTGATGAACTAGCTGTTCTAGTGCCCCCTCGGCGTAAATACACTAGACCAACCCGACAATCAGCAAAGTCCCATCCATTCACTGTCGAGGCCCCCAGATGCTTCTTTCCTCGTGCTGCCAGCATCTCGAACTCCCTCCCTCCTCCCTGTTTCCACGACTGTACCGACATGCATAAATTTAAAACTAATGTAAACAGACATCTTGCTGTACAGCTCCCAACTTAGGATGACCGTCAAAATTCACACCCTAATTCTCAGTAGCCTCTTACGTCTACAGTGGCGACTTGCCTTGTTTGGGGTGAACTAGGTTAGGGGAGGGGGGAAGCAAAAAAGCAAAATTTAAAAGAGCTGATTATCTCATAATGTACCGTTTGAAATTTTAATCGATTTTGACTATTTATAGTTGAACTTTAAGAATGGGCCAAAAAATGCTTTAAAAATGACATCCAAAATGGAAATGTTTGAAACGTTATCATTTAACTACTTTCACTCTCTTGGGTATTCCAGACAACTTTGGTAAATGTTTGATATTCTTTCATTTCAAAATCATTTTAAGTATTTACTATTGGTAAAATGTAAGAGATTGCTGTTTCGATGAACTGGAGACGATGCACGACGACTGTAAAGCATCCGAATATTGGAAAAGAGAGTTATCTGCATCATGATGCTTCGTGCAGGATTAATTTGGTAAACTTAACTGCAGCTCAGGTGTGGCAAAATCCAGACGATGCAGACCTTGGCGAGAGCGATTGGTGTCGGAGTGACAATTATGAATAAAGCGCTGAATGAGAATGTTCACTACTTCTCATGTAAGTCACAACAACTCATCAGCAAAGTCGAAGGGAACCACCTTATGAAAGCTAAGAAACTCCTTAACAAAGTCAATGATCGGGTTCTTTTCGGGGACGAGTTGCACAACGCGAAGAGAAACAGGTGGCTAGCCTAGAGTCCGCACGAAGTCCCGCATGTTATGAAGACAAAATTCCTTCAAACTGTGATGGTCTTTGGGTGTGTTTCCAGCGAAGACCATGTCATATTACCCCCCCCCCCCCCCCATCTTTGAAAATAAATTCCAACTTAATTCAGATGGCTATATTGAGTTGCTGTCCACTGTTGTTAAGCGCTGGATCGAGAGTGTGACTGTAGGAAGGCCATACGTGTGTCAGCAGAACTCACCTCTGTGTCACACTTCCAGAAAAACCCAGAAGCGGCTGTTGGAGAACTTCCACGACTTCACCAGTCTGAACATCTGACCATCTCCCCGATTCAGCTTGCCTGATTACAGTCCCATGGACTATTATGTGTGGTGTGCTGTTGAGAAAGACAGCAACCAAGGCACCAAGGATGAGCTGATTGTCAGGATCAAACTGGTGTTCAGGCATCTCTCGAAGGACACTGTGAAGGCCGCCACATGCTCCAAGTTCAGTTCCTGCATGGAAGCCGTGGTGGAGTCTCAAGGCGACTTATTCAAATGAGCAGCTGTATTTGGCAAAAAGTCCTGTAAGAGATGCACTTTTATATTTTTAGAATGCATCGATTATTAGCCAAGATATGACGTTTTCTTTTCTTTTTGAAAAAGTGTCAAATTTGTCTCAAATATCCTGTATTTCTCTGGTTTCAAAGGCATTTGCTGAATATAAAAAAGCAGCAAATAGTAGTGGTGGTATTTACGAGGGTGAGTGAAAGATTTTGCAATATTTTGTTAACCTGTTTGCTTTTGTCAAAGTCATGAAGGTGACTAACCACACACCGTGAGATGCCGAACTTATTTGATACTCTCCTCTGATTGCTACACACCGGATTCACTGCTATGGATTGAAGCACAGCGTTGGAATCCAGTTGGATCAACCTGACCATTCCTGATTGTTGAAGTTCTTTCAACCTGAACAACATTTCTGGAAGCATTTCACATTACTGCGTCTTCGCCTTTTGCACAACAAATGTGTGTTTTTCGCTTCATCATCGTCGCACAGTTCTAACCCATAACAAGGCATAGGTTGCTGAATTGGACTCCGTTCGTGTTGTAGTGACGCGATGTATGGTGTATGAGCACACCAAAAACCACAGTAGATACCTTTAACGGCTTGAACCGCATCAGCCACATTATATATGTGCAGCAAACTAGCGTATCGACAAATATTGAAAAACTTTTGATTTACTCTTGTATTATTTTAGATTTAAATAATTATTATATATTAACTGTTTTCTAAGAGAAAACTTTATTTGAATCATTTTCAGATTTTGTATAAAGAGAGTGAACACGCGTCGTCGAAAGATGAAACGAAGGAAGATGAAACTGGCTTGGAAGGAGGTTTCGTATTTTTACCTTTTTTTTTACATTACATTTCTTTTTATATACAAAACATTTTGTAAGTTATTCAATTGAGATTAGGTATCGGCAAACTTTTTAACGGACGAACCAACTAGAAAAATGCATTTTGAATAATTTAACTGTTTCCTTTTTGTAAACTTGTGATTTTAATTTTAAGATAAAATCTTAAAGCTAATTGCAGAAAACTAAAAGTTTTACTTATTTCAATAATTAAATTAAAAAGATAAATATTTTCAAGCAAACATTTTAGATTCTTTAAAAATCTGTGAAGAAATCGAATATCAGCCGTAGCGATAATCAGTACATGCAATGATCAGTTAACTGGAGTTTGGAAAATAGTGTTGGATAATTTTTGCTTAAAACATGGTGAACAATCCGTTTGGTAACAGCAGGACTGTGTAGTCATTACTGAGACTCCTGAAATTTTAAATGGTCTGCCTCCGATTCTGATCTAAGAAATCTTCTTTCACTAGTAATATATATTATGGTACTTCTTTCGTTTCACAATAACATGTTAGGCCTCTTTTAAAACAAAAATAGCTAAAGAAATGTATAAACTTTGTTATGTAGTTATGTGGTAACTGAAAAGAAAACCGTACACCAAAAATTATGCAAATTCATCCAGTATTTATTAAATTAAAAATAAAAAACGATTTTATTTATGTCACCATTTTTCTTAACTTTCGGAAAAAGTCAACATATATCTCCCTTGTCTACTTAGTAAGAAAAAATAGTTAAAGAAATGTATAAACTTTATGTATTTACGTGGTAGCTGAAAAGAAGACTGTACACCAAAAATTACGTAAATTCATCCAGTATTTATTAAATAAAAAAATAAAAAACGATTTTATCGGTTGACCGCCATATTGTATCTATTAATCACCAAATTTTATCATGGGTCGCCAATTTATCTCCCTTGACTAACAGTAAGCTGAACTGGTTACAAAATGTCTACCGATATGTAAAATTGTTTTTTTTTTCTTATAATTTATAAATATTGGATGAATTTTCTGTACAATCTTCTTTTCAGCTAACACGTAAGTACATAACAAAGTTTATAAATTTCTTTAAATATTTTCATGTCGTTGTGAAAGTAAAGAAGCAGCTATATTATTTATAGAGTTTTGATTTTAAAGAGAATGGTTCTTATTTTCAAGGGTCTGTTAATTCAACTATTTTTTAATGAATTAAATCAAAAGAATAGAATTAAAACAAAGTGATACACGATGAACAAATGCCCAAAACAACAAGAGTCAACATCTTTTTGTCATTAAGTGGTGATTCTTTTTTTTTTTATAGATGAGGGGAGATTTATTTATTTTGTAGTGGGTTGGCAAATTTTTACTGATTTTGACTGATTTATCGACTCCACAGTTCGGGTTAACAGGTTATTGTTTGAACTGGAGCAAAAGTTTAGATGTATAGAACTTTTGTGACTTTTCAAAAAGTAAATTTAAAATAGAAATACAAAAGATACTTAACACAAATAAATTACTTATGATAGGGAATATAATAATAAAAATGAATTAAGAAAAAAAAAAATGGACAAAATAGTGGAGTAATATTGTATTTCTTTTGACTTATCAGTTTGTTACTGAAATGTGGCTATAAAATATTTGCACCCAGTGAGGATAAAAAAAATTATCTCGAAATATTTATAGTTGTCTTCAGTTTCTTTCAGCTCTGAATGTTAGAAAATAATTCAGGACACTTTCAAACATCACACACACTTAAAAACAATGAAAATACTACCCTCATGCTTAAACGGACAAGTTATCAAGTTTCAAGGAAGAGTCCTATTTCATTTGATTTCTTTGATTATTAGATGAAATTATTTGTGGAAATCGTAATCTCCTTGTATCATTCTGTGGCATCAAAGTAACATCTAACTTTATTATAATCATAATAAAATGTTATTAATCGAAAAAGGAGATCATAAGTCAGCACTTGTGAAATTTTGTTGGTTCCTGAAGAGGAAGATTTTCTTCAGTTGGAATTCACCAAAATATTTTCATGTCATATTGTGGTAGAAATAATACTTCCAACAGGAGAGTTTAAGTCATTCAAAGAATTTTAGCTTATTTTTAATCTGTATAAAATAAGGCCAAACATTTGCAAAAATAAAATTTGACGACACCTTCTTGCAAAAAAAAAAAATACTGCAAAACCCAACGTTGTTATCTCCCCTTACTCGGATATACATGAAACTGGGAGTATTGATTTACTCCTCTCCAGGAGTTAGGCACAAGGCCAGTTTTTATCTTACTCCCACAAGTAAGATGTGACCCAAGGTCGGGTCGGGAAAAGTGGGGTTTAAAAATTGCCTGAGCAGCCTCGTCGGCATTCCCCGGTAGGGGCGCCTCAGGCAGTAAGCAATAAACTTACTCCTCCCCAAAGAGGGGAGGCAGAGCCTGGGAGGGTGGACCTCCTAGAACTGCACAGGACAGACCCATATCAAGGCCCGAAGGCCAAGACAATACCAGTCTATGGGGTGCAGTATCCATCGGAACAGATACTACACTGATCTTAGCCAAAAGGCCAAGAACACATAGTAAATTTAATATTCCCCAGGAAGCCTGCTCAATTCGAGGTTAGGGTGAATGCTGAACCATGTATTTCCTCTAAAGGTTTCTAATAAAAATACTTATACAATTTATAATTAATTAATTACTTAATTAGCAAATGCTGAACATTTAATTTCAATTGTGTAATCCGCTGAGTTTGGGTACATATTTAAATAAAATCAGAGCTGCGATTTTGCAGGTATTATTTTTTAAAAGTGCATATTTATTTTGGCAGGACCTAATTTGTAGCAATCAATGTCATTGCCATTTTGAAATACTTTTGAAATATTTTGTTTCTCTCATTTTAAAGCCAAACTGTAGATTAATCTACTTTTTATTATTTTCTAGACATTGAAAGTTTAAAAATTGAAGACATAGAAACGGAAATAGAATTTGAACAGAAAGAAATGCCCGTCGAACCTGTATTGAAAGAGGAGCAGAAAGAACGACCGAAAGAAGAAGAGATTGAAGAAGAGTTGGATATCATCCCTCCAGAGATAGGTGTGAATACCATCCAGTTGCATTTTCTTTCTTTCTTACCTTTGATACCCCCACCCCCACTAAACACTCTCTCTCTCTCTTTTAATGTTATACATATTCCAATTATTTGGTCATGGAATAAACCTGGAAGGAAGAAAGAAAACTTTTGGAGTAATCTTCTTTAAAGTCTGACATATTTGAATTTCATTAGTTCATCGTCTCTCTCCAAAGTGACATCTAGTGGTAAGACCCTAACTTAGGAGCTTTGGAGAGTACGGAGTAACCCCTGGGTTGCTATTACTCTCAGGTCCATTCTGACCTGGAGTTGCCGTACCTGTCAGGATTCCATCTATGGGTTACACACGATCTATTGTTAGCAGATTGTTTATTTACAAAATATGTGCCGACAGAACAGATGCATCTACAAACCATTCTTATAGAAATCATACGTGTGGTTTTGGCATAAGAATGACCTAACACTGGTTGACATATTATAAAAACCCAGCCTCGTAGCTCTCGCTTTCCTCATTTTGTCCTTTAGTTCTCGCATACTATGAGCGATGTTTTTGACAAATGGGGAAGAATTGCTGTTTTCTGGGTCGGAATCTATCCATCTAACACTTATCGTTGGCTAGTTTTTGACCTTGAAGTGGAAATTATTTTTTAGCTCCTTACATCAAGTGGCTTCATGCCTTGTCTGGAGCGATTTCCGTTGAAAAAAAAAAAAAAAAATCAACTGACAAAAGACAATGATTTTTGTGGCTATCTCTGCCTCTTCCAGCTGCACAACGATAAGAAAAGTATTTCCACACACCCGACTGTCCATGGAGCCATTCCATTTGCAAGTCTCATCGTTTCAGCAATTTCACAAAGGAAAGCAATTGAATGAGAAAGGTCAACAACCCCAAAGGGCCCCACTACCACTGAAGTCAAGTTTTTTAACAAGAGAAGGATATTTATTTATTTATTTTTTTTTTTTTTTACCTCTGCGTTTCTAGCGCCAGACTCCAGTTCAGTTGTAGGACAATTTTCTGCCGTCCCTGACGTTTGTGCCGTGCATTTTCTGTTCATCTTCATCTCTCATTCTCACCATGTCAGCCATCTCGCTAACGATCACCGACGGCATGTGCACTGGTTCACAAGTTTACAAAAACAAAACCGCGCAGACTCACAAGAAAAAACACAAACTCCGAACGGACCCCCAGACGCTAGTGTACACATCTTAGTTAAATTACTGTATATCAGTTAAGACCTAATTGAGATAATTTGTCTGTCAGGGCCATCATTGTCGTTTGGTCAAAGTCATCAGCTCATCATCTGCTAAATCTCTGCCTGCTTCCTCGCGTCTACCCGGATCTGCGATCTTCTCTCATTTGATCCCGTCTAATCTCTGCCGAAAATCCTAAACATCGGGTCTTTGTCTCAGTCATATCCAGCTGATCAGCAGAAATGACTCGCCATCTCGGCCACTCCCAGCTGACTACGCATCAGGAAACTATCAAACAACCTGTCAGGGGCGCCACCCATCTGGAGAGGTTCACCTATATCACTTCTGATCGCTTTTCCTTTTTGTGAATCATTTTCTTCCACAATCTTCGGGGTCATGGCTATTTAGAGGAGGCGGGGGGGGGGGGAGCAGCCCATATTATCACAATTGTAGATGTGGCCAAATTATTATTTGAAACTGCGTCACCACACGTAGCATCCTAAATAGATGACTTTCTCTCTTTTAAAACGGAGGGGAAAAAAAATGGTAATCTCATCCGGTTTTCCATCACCAGGATCGAAAAGACATTCAGTTTGGGAATAGATCAATGTTTTATCCAAACCCAATCGTCTTCTATTTCTGATGTCATTTAACTAATATTCTCTTTTGGAAGATATTTTTAATGCATGCCATTACAATGTTCCCCTTTTAAAAGAGGCTGCTGCTCTTCCTCCTCATCATCATCATGTTAATATCCGTTTTACATGTTGGCATGTGGTGGATGGCTTTTAGAAATTGACTTCCAAAATAACCTATCTCTGACCAGGTTTTTATTTATCCCTTTTTCTCTCAAGTCCATCTTTATCACTTCCTCCCATGTTTTTCTTGGCTTTCCCATGTGAACTGAACTTGCTACCTCAACTGTTCTCCATCAGTCATTCTTACAATGTTGTCATATTTTCAAATAGTAATTTGGCCACATCCACAATTGAACTGAAGTCCGCTGCTAGAAACACAGGGGTTAAAAAAAACAAAAGGAAAAATATTTTTCATGGATATTTTTGTCGCTGTTTCGTGCAAATAACTTGAAGATAAACCCAACTTTAAGTTTGCCTTGCCGTTTATGTCTAATAGAGACATGAACAGCAATGGGGCATGTTTAACAAGTTCAATTTATTTATCTAAAGTTAATCCCATTGGATAATCTCACTTTTTAATTTTTAAATATTTAAAGTTAATCCCATTAGATAATCTCGCTTTTTAATTTTTAAATATTTAAAGTTAATCCCATTGGATAATCTCACTTTTTAATTTTTAAATATTTAAAGTTAATCCCATTGGATAATCTCATTTTCTAATTTTTTTTCATAAATTTTAAAACGATTGCTGTAGTGCATATCGGTCAATAAACACAATGAGGTGTGTGATTTGCCTAATGGATATGATGGCAGACTATGCAATCAGCTCTGCTGACTTCAAATCCTATCAGATCTATTGTGCTCATTTACGCACTAATATCGTTGGAGAAAGGTATGAACCCCCCTCCCCTCAACTTGTGTTCAATTAATAGTATACAGTCACTTACGATACATTAAATAACCTTGAAGGTTGATTTACTGCTAAAGAGATCAACCATACAAAATGTATATTTGCGTTCGATGTTAAATCTACAAATCTTTCTCTTTCATAAAAGAAGAAGAAGGCGATACTGGGCATTTGATGAAAGCTCAATTTGATTCCTTTCTGCAGTCCTTACCAAATTGTGTCAATAGAGAACTTATTGATAAGGTAAGTCGATTTAAAACTAATTTATTAAGATTATGCATAAGCACTTTTTTGTCTCCGTCAGGTTACATATAGACTAGAAAATCCCCTCACCAGAATTGCACCAAATTTGGTATGAAGCATTCTTAAAATTCTAGGTGTTTCATCATGATTATAAATTTTAATACGATTACTAATACTAAAAAGAAGTACTTACGGGTGTTGAATATCCGAATATCATCCATTGGTAATTCAAATTCTTTTAACAGTTCTTCTATTACCTTATTTCTGAACCCATCCAACATGGTTACTAGACTCTTACAGATCCTAGCTCTGGTGGCCATTCCTTAAACCAAGGGCAGTAACCCTATGACATTAACAACGGGCTCCAAAACTATTGGTCAGAATTTCACCGTACTCAGCATGAAGTACCCTTGTCATGCTGAATGTGTTATACTATTACTACTATTTATATAATTATATGTTTATACATGATTCACGCTTTAATTAATTAAACAATCATTATGGATTTGGGTACACAACTGCTAAGCATAAGGGTCAGTAATGTGGACTATATTTAGTTTTATACAAATGGTGGAAAGAGGGGGTGGAAGCCCTTGGTAAAAGTTCAGATACCTCCGATTTTTGTGAAATTTTAACAATAGGTATTAGACATCAATTCCCCAAATTTCAGTTTATTTGGAGCATTTTAAAGGGTTTTTAGGGGCCATGATATGGGCACAACTTCCAATTTAAAAATTCAAATAATTTAGATTTTCATTAAATTTGATCCATTATTATTAGACACCAATTAAGCAAGAATCACTAAATTTTAGCAATATTTTTAGATTTTAATTTTCGTAAAGTGACATAAAAGTGGTGCAAAACTGTTGGGTTCACGGAATTAATTTTACTTGTCCTGGGGCGGGTATTCTTCTCGTTAATAACAACAATAATTATAAACTGATATATGACAAAGTTATTAGCTAAAATTGCGCCAAACTTAGAACTTTTAGAATGTTTGTGTGGTACAAATTAACAATCCTAATTCTGTTTGTGAAATAAAGCCGTGGCAGCGTTTTCTTTCTGCGTTCTTCCTTGATAATCAGCAGGTGGAGCCGTACAAAGCAGCAGGTCTTACTGCAGTCAATCACCGATTTGTGAATCTTAGAAAACGCCAGTGCGTCATTTCAGTTATGCAGCATTGATTCAAACAGTGATTTCGTCGAGGATATTGTAGTTCCCGCTGATAGGCGAACCAAGATATTTGAACCAACTCGTCCTGGGGAGAACCTGGCCATCTATCTGAATGGTCCCTTGCTGATCTTTATCGGTGACTAAATACTCGCTCTCCTTAGCGTTCAGTTTCAATCTAGACTGCACAGTGTGGTCATTTCAAGATTAGGTTTATTCTCGGAAATCTGCATGACGTCCGCATACAGATGCATCTAAGGAAGAGGCAACCAAAGATCCCAGGTGGCAGAATGCATGATGACATTGAAGAGAAGCGGTGAAGATCCCTGATGCACTTCTTCTGATTTATTTTTGAACAAACCTTTGATTAGTCCTCTAGAAGAGGGTGGGGCCTGCCTGACAGTCCTGATCGAAGGCTTCCACTTCAGGCTTGGCGGCCGTGAGGATCTAAGTTTGTAATACCCAGGGCTGCACGGTCACATTTACACAACTCAGCCCAAGAAAGCTTTGGTCTTCCAGCCTGCCGACTTGATGCCATGGACATATTTCTGACTTAGGAGATTCAGCTGGAGCTTCGCTCGACATGTACACCAAACCCAGAGAGAAGAGTCTCGAAGAGAATGTCGTCTTATGACATGACAGATCGTTACACTGCAGTCTCTTAAGAGTGCTCACCGATGCTGCCACTGTTTTACATCGAGGGAAAAACTTTGGTCTTCTGGCATCTGACTCTTTGGATTATCGTAGAGCATCTCGACCAAGTTCACCATTTCTTCTGCGATGTGATGTACATGCAGAGCATTACCAGATGAGAATATCAGTTTTAAAATGGCGCTAAGTGATCCATGTTTATTCGTTGTAAAATAGAAACTAAAACTTTTAAGCAGTCTCGGCTACACATCTTTTTATACCAATCTTTTTATACCAATCTTTTTATACCAATCTTTTTATACCAATCTTTTTATACCAATCTTTTTATACCAATCTTTTTATACCAATCTTTTCATACCAATCTTTTCATACCAATCTTTTCATACCAATCTTTTCATACCAATCTTTTCATACCAATCCTTTTATACCAATCTTTTTATACCAATCTTTTTATACCAATCTTTTCATACCAATCTTTTCATACCAATCTTTTCATACCAATCTTTTCATACCAATCTTTTCATACCAATCTTTTCATACCAATCTTTTCATACCAATCTTTTCATACCAATCTTTTTATACAAAAACGGTTTTTGCCGATTGTATGGCAAGGTTGTACTGATGCATCGGTAAAGTAAAAATACCAAAGTACATCATTGTGTTAGTAAATATTTGATTAAATATAAAAAATTACTATTGACAATTCTGAGTTTTAAATGGATGAGATTAAAAAAGAAAGATTTTTATATTGTGGTTTTGGCACTTAAAAAGAAATTATGCTTTGAAGTGAGTATAATTTTATACTTTAAAATATGGTAGATTGTTATTGGTAATTCAACTATTTGCAATACCGATTAAAATGTCTACTGAAAAAAGTTAATTATTTTTTTCTTTTTCCAGAATGCTGTTGATTTCTGCATGAATTTCAACACCAAAACAAATCGCAAGAAATTAGTGCGAGCCTTGTTTACAGTCCATAGAACCAGGTGAGCTTTGAGGGGGAAATTTTCCATAGATGAAGTCAATTCTTGAATTATTTTCTTTTTAATGGAATTTGCGATCAGAATTTTTGTATATTATTTTGAACATTTGTTAAATATTTCCTCTAAGCAATGTTGGTTCACAATTAAGTGGATTATTTATTAAACCCTGAGCCTAAAATAATATGAAAGGGAGAGTTATCTCCCTTGTACCTCATGAATGAGCAGAATTATCTGCCCTTAGTGACGAGGTAGGCCATGACAGTTCGGAAGTAAACAAGTGTCTGGAAAAACACCGGACAACCATTGTGCATCCAACAGCTTTTAAATCGTCTTCCAACTTCTAAATTGTTTTAATAAATGTATCAAGTTTCATACTTCGTCCATTGATCTTTTTCAGTCTGTTACTAAACCGATAACAGCATTTATTATCGGACATAACAATTTGTCAACAACTTTGTTTTATATATCTGAAGGTTTTTTAATCTTGTCACTTTTATACAACATTTTGAATGATTTTTTATGTGAAAAATGATTTTTTTATATAAAAAATGATTTTAATGTTCAAATTTTTTTTTGTCCATTTTCTTAGATATGATCTCCTGCCATTTTATTCCCGGTTAGTGGCTACTCTCTACCCCTGTATGCCAGATGTTGCTAATGATCTTGTACATTTGCTGAAAGGAGATTTCCGCTGGCATGTACGTACTTTTGTATCCTCTTTGTTTCATCGTATCTTACTTAAGGTTTTCTCTATTTTAACACACACATCCACCCACACGTCAATAATGAACATATTTAAATTTTGCAATCTAACATTTAAAAAAAAATTTTTTTTTTTTTTTTTACAATTCTATAGATGCTAAAATGTACAAAAATATTTAAAAAAAAAAAATGACTGCAGCGTAATGACTAGATGGATGTGCAATGTGAAATCTGACCAAACTCAACACTTTAGGTCGGAGGGTTTGCTGAAAGCATTACATTGACCTAGCATAGAGGTTACGCTGGTATCGTCATGTGAAGTGCTCGTCCTCCTGGATAAACCGTTGCAGAAGCATGGATGTGTTCAATTGCAGGAAGGTTGACTGGCCAAGAAAAACTTGGAAGCAAGTTATTGGCCGAGACCGCACAAAGTGGAATTTGGCAAGAAGCTGACCCGCGACGACCGGAGAGTGAGCTTGCAAAATATCCAGAAACGTTTGAACCCTGGATAAGGGAAAAATAACGTTAAATGAAGAGTCATGTAAAAGTGGATCAAAACTTTTTTTTTTTTTGGTGCTTGTGCTGATGAGCGGCCGTAAGAAAAAATTATTTTTTTATAAAAACAATATTATATACTTATTCACTGTACAAAAAAGTAGAAAAATTATCCACTAGAACTTTAAGTAAAAGTATTTTTCCATTTTTCGTATCATAACAGCGATTCGTTCAGTAAGCGTCCACCTTTTTTTTTATTAAGAATAATTCGCAAGGGAGATAATCATGCAATTAAAAAAAAAAAACAACTACATATATAAAAATTAAATTTATTCCAATAAAACAAAATGAAAGTAAATAAACGAAATTAAATTAATTTATTGCATTATAACGAAATGTTTTATGGGAATAAATTTAATTTTTATATATGTAGTTGTTTTTTTTTTAATTGCATGATTATCTTCCTTGTGAATTATCTGCCCTTGAATTATTTTTAAGAAAAAAGATGGACGCTTACTGAACGAATCGCTGTTATGATACGAAGAATGGAAAAATACTTGTAATTAAAGTTCTAGTGGATAATTTTTTCTACTTTTTTGTACAGTGAGTAAGAATATAACGCTGAATAGGTACATAATATTGCTTTTATAAAAAAAATAATTTTTTCGTACGGCCGCTCGTCAGCACAAGCACCCTTTTTTTATCAGTTTATAACCCTAACCCGACAGATTGCTTTAACAGAATTGTCGTGTAATGTATTTTTAGTTTAGGTTTTGAATATGAATGAATTTTCCAATTTCATGAAGGATTTAATTTTAATAGATATTATTCTGATTATACAAAGACGATGATTGCTTTTACAAATTTTAATATTTCTAATTTTTTCCCTTTTCCAATTTTAATTCTTCAGGTACGCAAAAAGGATCAAATAAACATAGAATCCAAATTGAAAACTGTTCGCTTTATTGGTAAGAAAAAAATTTTTCTCTTGAATCTTGGGATAATATTTAAAATTTATTTCAATATTGAATTGTCTGCTCACTTATCTGTTGAGTAATTCTTTGTTTTTGTTTTGTTTTTAGGTGAATTAGTGAAATTCAAGATGTTTCCAAAAACAGAAACCTTATTCTGTTTAAAGGTTTGTTATCACATTTCCATTTTAATGCTGAATTTCAATTTAAAAAGTTCCATGTTTAGCTTGTAGATTTTAATAGAATTGTTCTCTTTTTTTAAGTCAACTATATTTGAATGTTTGCTTTGTGTACATAAATATTTGAATGTTTGCTTTGTGTACATAAATATTTGAATGTTTGCTTTGTGTACATAAATATTTGAATGTTTGCTTTGTGTACATAAATATTTGAATGTTTGCTTTGTGTACATAAATATTTGAATGTTTGCTTTGTTTACATACATATTTGAATGTTTGCTTTGTGTACATAAATATTTGAATGTTTGCTTTGTGTACATAAATATTTGAATGTTTGCTTTGTGTACATAAATATTTGAATGTTTGCTATGTGTACATAAATATTTGAATGTTTGCTTTGTGTACATAAATATTTGAATGTTTGCTTTGTGTACATAAATATTTGAATGTTTGCTTTGTGTACATAAATATTTGAATGTTTGCTTTGTGTACATAAATATTTGAATGTTTGCTTTGTGTACATAAATATTTGAATGTTTGCTTTGTGTACATAAATATTTGAATGTTTTCTTTGTGTACATAAATATTTGAATGTTTGCTTTGTGTACATAAATATTTGAATGTTTGCTTTGTGTACATAAATATTTGAATGTTTGCTTTGTGTACATAAATATTTGAATGTTTGCTTTGTGTACATAAATATTTGAATGTTTGCTTTGTGTACATAAATATTTGAATGTTTGCTTTGTGTACATAAATATTTGAATGTTTGCTTTGTGTACATAAATATTTGAATGTTTGCTTTGTGTACATAAATATTTGAATGTTTGCTTTGTGTACATAAATATTTGAATGTTTGCTTTGTGTACATAAATATTTGAATGTTTGCTTTGTGTACATAAATATTTGAATGTTTGCTTTGTGTACATAAATATTTGAATGTTTGCTTTGTGTACATAAATATTTGAATGTTTGCTTTGTGTACATAAATATTTGAATGTTTGCTTTGTGTACATAAATATTTGAATGTTTGCTTTGTGTACATAAATATTTGAATGTTTGCTTTGTGTACATAAATATTTGAATGTTTGCTTTGTGTACATAAATATTTGAATGTTTGCTTTGTGTACATAAATATTTGAATGTTTGCTTTGTGTACATAAATATTTGAATGTTTGCTTTGTGTACATAAATATTTGAATGTTTGCTTTGTGTACATAAATATTTGAATGTTTGCTTTGTGTACATAAATATTTGAATGTTTGCTTTGTGTACATAAATATTTGAATGTTTGCTTTGTGTACATAAATATTTGAATGTTTGCTTTGTGTACATAAATATTTGAATGTTTGCTTTGTGTACATAAATATTTGAATGTTTGCTTTGTGTACATAAATATTTGAATGTTTGCTTTGTGTACATAAATATTTAAATGTTTGCTTTGTGTACATAAATATTTGAATGTTTGCTTTGTGTACATAAATATTTGAATGTTTGCTTTGTGTACATAAATATTTGAATGTTTGCTTTGTGTACATAAATATTTGAATGTTTGCTTCGTGTACATAAATATTTGAATGTTTGCTTCGTGTACATAAATATTTGAATGTTTGCTTTGTGTACACGACGTATCAATAAGGAAGTTCTTGTAACATTTTTATTTTGTTATTTTCATTAAAGCTAATTTAAATATTTGATATTCAGATTGTATTAAAATTAAGGTGAATTATTTTATGCTATTTTCATTGTTGGAAAGTTTATTTTTCTGCAGCATTGTCTTAGTGAGTGTAAAGAATTTGATGTTTTTAGAAATATTAAATTATTTCTCTCAATGCAGTTAGAATTTGAGACGTTTTTTTGTAGCGTGAATCGTTAAATTAACCGCAATGAAATTGTAACTTGACCTCAAGGTTTTCATTTTATATTTGTTAATTTTAATCTGCTGTAAACCCAATAATAAAAGTTGTAAAATTTTAATATTTAATGAGTTTTAGGTCAAATTTAATTAACTAATATCTTAATTCCATGTTAATTTGTGTGTTTTTTTTTCTTTTTCTTCTTTTTAGTTGTTGTTGTCTGATTTTACTCACCACAATATAGAAATGGCCTGTGCCCTCCTCGAAACCTGCGGTCGATATCTCTACAGACAAATGGATTCACATCATAGGACAAAAGTTTATTTAGTAAGTTATCATTCTTAAATGTTCAACTGTTTTACAATCAGAGGAAATCTTGTCATAATAACATTCTTGGATATCCAGTATGACAAAAGGCACCGGATACCATGACGACTGCAACCCTGTTGGCCGTGGGTGGGGACCTGTGATGTCTTAAGACGGGATCCTGGTGGCTGAGTGGTCCATGGCCTGGTTGCATAAATGGTCACGTGATTTGCAACACTCTACTTTGGCCCTTACTTCGGCTAGACGAGAGGTTAGAGAGGCCCGATCTGATCAATCGGCCAGTTACGTCTTACCCTAGCACTTATTCTATCAGTTTCCCCGATCGTTAACAATATTGAAACTGATTAACTTTGTAGTTATCAATACCCACTCCAGTCTATAAATAAGTGCTAGAAGGCAGTGGCAAGGGTCAATCAACTTAAAAGATAAATGACCGCAAGATGGCTGAGGAAATCTTGTCATGAGAACTTTCTTGGATATCCAGTATGACAAAAGACACCCGAAGAAGGCTGGAGAGTACATAAACCAAAATATGTTGTGCCAACCAAGTAAATAACAATACTTATTCGTTGCATCGTACGTTTCAAATGATATTTTAGTGTTACCCTTTTCATTGGAATTAACATAGCTACCTGATGTTGCCCAGGCACGTTGTTGGCATCCATCTGTCTCAGGAGACAATGGAATTCTGCGCCTCAGATTTGTCTGTTGCCGAATTGCAGCGTCTGCTGTGACTGTGCAAGCCTATCCTGAATCGACAGGCTCTGTTGCAGTTTCCACAGATGTGGGTGGTGTCTGGTTGCGAGCGCTCTGTTGCAGCCCTCGGCCGTCTGTGCTCTCCCTCCTCTCCCTCCACTGCTCGTCTCTACTCTCCTCACTCCTCTTGCAGCATACCTTTACAGCTCTTCTCCAGCGACTGCGATCTTCAGCAACGGACTCCCAGCATGTTGGGTTGATGCCACCTGCCCTCATTTCTCACAGAGACAACTGCCCCTTAATATAATAGAAGATGACCCCTTTTTTTGTTTTGAGTATGTTGATCTTGTGTCAATCTTGTGTGTGTCGTTTATGTTAGATACTTTTTGCATTTCATTCTTGTTGTTTCTTTGTTCAAAACAATGCAAAATAAAGTCTTTTCTTTTTTCATCGTAGGATGTGATGATGCGCAAAAAAGCTGCGCTTCACTTGGACAGTCGTTACACAACGATGATAGAGAATGCTTATTACTACAGTAACCCTCCAGAAGTGCCACAGATGGTGAAGAAGATACGTCCGCCAATACACGAATATATACGCAAGCTTTTATACAAAGATCTCTCGAAAGTAACCACAGAAAAAGTAATTTCTTTTGCCTTTCACAAATAATAATAATAATTGCCGCGCATCTAATAAGGAATGCATTGTAAGAATTTTGAAAAGGGTGTAATTTAGCCATAGTTTATATATTTATTAGCAAAAGCAGTCGATTCGTTTTGATGCTGATCAATTTATAAGTTGTTCAATATGCACGTGTGACAAACGATTACCATCGACTCGGCTCCAATCTGTCGTTCCCTCAAGTAAAACATTCATAACTCGTCGAGCTACAACCACTGTAAATAATTTTTCTTTCTCCTGTGTACCTAAAAGTAAACAAAACTTCCATGAGCAAAGTTTCTTTCCAAGAACTATCCGTCTGTGGAACACAATACCACGGGGCTATTTTCCAGCTTACTACAACATGGTCATTTCCAAGTCCAATGTAAACAAATTCTTGTTAAGCCGTCTTCTGAAATAATCAAATCCTGCCTAGTTTAAACCATCATTACTAATCCTCACGGTGTTGTCTCACTGTCCACCTGACAAACTCATTGACCCTTCTTATCCTCGAGTGGCCTTGATAAGCGGTGACTCATTCGTACATAATAAAGAAAGAACGGAATTATCTGCGAATTGGCAGAAATCTGTTTCTTTTGAAGGAGAAAAAAGTTCATTTCTGCTTTTGTGATGTTGCATCGGATATCACCCTGGTTGGGTTCCCACCAAACAAGTACAATGTCTCTGGCCATCGCAGCTCACTTCCCTCGATCCTGATCTTCGTTGCACGATATGGTTAGCCAATTCTGATTCCATACTTGAGACCAACTACTTGTGGGTCTGATAGCACTGTCAGGTCGCCTTAGATTGTTGCTGTCCAACCTCTCGGCACCGTGGCACCAATATGGTAATGTCGGAGCTATGCGATCGGGAACTTAAGTTCCTGATTGGTCTGACGTCCAGCAGTATTAGGACTGCACTCTGGCTAAAAGGACTCTGGTGAAACTCCAGGAGGTGACTATTGTGACAACTGGTGACCTTGGGTCGTTCTGTCTCTGCATCTGGAGAATTTACGGCAAACAAGATGTTTGCTAGAGTAGGACTTGGGCCCCTTCCCTTAATAAAATCTCAAAGAAACTTTCACGATGATTAATACGACGGATACAAAATTTTGTGTCGTTAACTTATGAAGGTGTTTATTCAAACAATTCTTAAAAAGCATTTAATGATTCCAATCTACTCATATGATCCCTTATTTTGGATTTAACTAATTCTTACGTTTCAACTCTTAGGTTCTCAGGCAAATGAGGAAACTTGGCTGGGATGATCCGGAGGTAAGTTGGATTTTTTTTTTTTCAAATCTGTTGCTAATTTCATATTTAATTAAGTTTATATACTAAATCTATTAAAATCATGAGGAAAAGATTGTTTAAGCCTTATATTAATGTCTGTTTTTTTTTGTTTTTTTTGTTTTTTTTCCTCGAGTTTTCCTCTCCTGCTTCATGATATTTAAAATTATTCTATTTCGGAAAGAAAGATATGCGAACGAATTTGACTTTATTTAAACGAGAAACAATTGTTAATGTGAAAATGATTTGCAAAGTTTTAACTAAATCCAATATTCGTATTTATGAAATTTATTTACTTTAAGTAATTACATTTTGTTCGTTTAGAAAATGACAAAAATGGGCATTTTCTTGCAAATGATTTAATTTTGTTTTTATTATCCCGTTTTGTTTTTAGGTTGCCTTCTATGCTACCAAATGTCTGACGGCTGTATGGAATATCCGTTACAATTCCATCCATTGTGCAGCAAATCTTCTGGCTGGATTGGCTCCTTATCATGTAAGAGTTCCGTTTTTTTTCTTCTACACATTTTCTTCAGATTCGATCGGTTGAAATGGAGATTTTAATGACAAAGTAATAAGCCTAACAGTAATGTATAATAACTTAAAGTTTTATTTGCAGTCAGTAGCCAAGCTATCAAGGGTGGGGTTACCCTGTAATTATAAGGGGGTGCACTGTCTGAGTTCAAATGCTTTTTCAGCTCTGTCAGTTGGGGCTGTAGAATTTGCAGACTGTGGTTAGAAGTACCCCATTAGGGCCACCTGTTTGCCATAGGGGACGGGATCCTGATGGCTGAGTATTCCATGACCCCAGTACATAAATGATCATGTGAACTGCAACACTTTATTTTGTGCCTTACTTGACCTAGAGAGCCAATCCAATCAATTGGCCTGTTACGTCAAGCCCACTTTATATGACTCACACCAAATTAACAACTAACACCCACTACCCTCGCACCCCAACCGTACTCTCTTAGGCTACAGAAAGGCAAGAAGAGAAGAGGTTATAGTAGCCAGACTTTGTATAGGACATATATTACCCACAAACATTTATTGAAAGGTGAAGAGTCTCCAATGTGTATATCATGTCAAGAACCTTTTACAATAAAACATATTAATAGACTGTCAGGATCGACAACAAAGCCGAAGGAAATACTACAACACGAAAAATCTGAAGGAACTGTTTAATGACACAAATCTGAGCAAAATCTTAGACTTCATTAAAGAAGTTAGACTGTTCAAAAAAAATTGAATCTCAAATTTTTTTTTTTTTTTTTCCCAAAACCAATATAAAATAAAATGACCTACCATGGGACTTTATTTGACATTAGTCGGCACATTAAATAACCCCTAGATGACTGTTATGCCGTAAACCAAAACAAACATTGCTGTTATTTTTATTTTTTATTTATTTTTCCCTCTTTTTCTCCCCATTGCAAAACTCAATCATGTTCTACAGAAACAACAATTTTCCTTTACAAAACAATCAAACCAAACACGTTGAATACATATTTGAAGATATAAAAGACTTGAAACATAAAAACTTCTAACAAAATGACCGGATTTGACATTAAATAACCCGAAAAGGGTTGATATGCCGTAACCCCCACCCCCTCCCCCCACCATTAATACATACCTAACCCACTTCCAAAATATATGGTTGAAAGTTGTGGTTGAGAGTTACTCGTTTTGGAAGACTCAACATGAAATTCCGGTATATTTGGTTGGTGGAAACGATGGACTAGAGATAGTTGCGGACTACCTTCAAAGTGAATAAACCTTCTACGTAACCCTTTCATGGCAGTTGTAGACTTTGAAGTGGGTAGCGAGCAAAGAAGATGCAATTAATAAAAAACTCTCGATAGTTTTTTTTTTCAAACTTTCATCCTGACTCTGTTAGATACTGAATCTTCTTCTTCATCTGATTTATTTTTTAAAAGACCTTTGATTAATTCTATATAAGAGGGTGGGGCCTGCCTGTCAGTCTCGATCAAAGTCTTCCACTCCAGGCTCGGCGGTCGTGAGGATCTAAGTTTGTAATCCCCAGGGCTGCACGGTCACGTTTACACAGCTCATTCCAAGAAAGCCTCGGTCTTCCAGCCTGCCGACTTGATGCGATGGACATGTCTTTGACCTGGGAGATCCAGCTGGAGCTTCGCTCGATATGGCCAAGCCATCTCATCCTGCTCAGCTTAAGGACATCAGTTATTTCCCGTATACCAAGCCTAGAGAGAAGTTTCGAAGAGAGTGTCGTCTTCCGACCTGACTTGACAGATCCATCTAATCATGGCTCTTTCGTTACGCTGCAGTCTCTTGAGAATGCTCGCCGATGCAGCTCATGTTTTGGAGCCATAAAGCATAACACTCCTCACACATAGCTGGTGTACAATTGTCCTCTAGTTGTCTAAAGCCCCTCCAGGCAGACTTGCATTGGGCAATAGCAGCAGTCTCACAACCGCCATCGGCTGAAAGAGTCGCCCAAATAGCAGAACTCTGCTAAAGCTTCCAGTTTGCTATCCCCAACCGCAACCTCTTTCACTGGCCTGATCTCGATTGGTCTAGCTGTGCCTACACAGCGAGGACACCTGTATTGCTGATCCGGTCGGAGTAGGCCACTGATTCGACTGGAGGAGCTAACCCCGTCATAATTGGACTCAAAGCTGACTTGGACACAACCGATATTAGGGCCACAAGAAAAGAAAAGATAAAAAGTTTGATAATTAGTACGCAAACATTATTTCTTAGTTTTCTCAACAATATTTTTTTCTTTGATTTCAGATCTATTTCTTATGTTGCTTTAATTCATTAAAAACAAAAACTATATTTTAAAATTTCTTTTCAAGGAACTTGTAGCCATTCAAGTGGTAGATGGTATCCTGGAGGACATCAGAATTGGAATGGAGGTCAGTTTTTACAAATATATTATAGAAGTTTGAAAAAAAAACAAACAAGAAACGTTATTTTTTTTTATATATATATTTATTAAATGAATCAAATCAAATCATTTTTTTCATAAATATTTATGAAAAGAAAATGAAAAAAAAAAATCATTTTATTCATTTAATAAATATATATAAAAAACAAAATAACATTTCTTGTTTTTTTTTTTTTTTAATTCTATAATACAATTCAAAAAATCGTTTTCCTAGGGATGTGTGACCCTTCTAATAAAATATATATTCTGTTATTGATAGATTCTATGAAATCATTTTCTGTCGTTGCTATTTTTCCATTCTTTCTAATTGTAAATACTCTTGATATTATTTCAGATAAACCATCCCAAGTATAACCAGCGCCGAGTTAGTGCCATTAAATACTTAGGAGAATTATACAACTACCGTATGGTTGAATCTTCGGTCATATTCAAAGTCCTTTATTCTTTCATCACATTTGGCATATCACTTGAAGGTAACAGTTGATTTTCTTTTTTTATCGGCCATTTTATGTTAATTTACAATTATATTTTAGTAGATCAGAACTGGTCTTTTCACTTGTGACTTTTGTTTATCTATTTGTCTTCTGTCTTTCACCCATGATGAGAAGTATTTTTTTTATTTCTTGTGTTTCAATAAATCTTCAATCATTTACAGGACATTTGAAAGGAATATTTCCGATACCGATTATTAGCCAAAAGTGTGAAAGATAAAAAGAAAATACGAATTTTCAAAGTTTCTATTCTATGTAGTTCTAAAAGTACCTTGAAAAACTGTTTGAAAATTCAATTAAGTCATTTTGATCTATGGAATATTCAGTAGAAATATTTGGAATATGCAATAGAAACATTTCCATTAAAAAGTTGATTACTTTTTTCAGCTTTTTTTCTGAACAATTTCTGAATTCATTTGTTGTATTTTGATTTTATTGCTTTGGTACAAAAAAAAAAACGTTTTTCTTATTCAGTAAAAAATTTTAATCTTCCAAACATCAGGCCCTAAACTTATATTCTTACTTGGAATTGTGATTTAAGCCTCAACTTTTTTTAGGTTGCTGTTATTAAACTAATTAAGCACCCATTGATGTGTTTATCTAATAAAAAAAGTGTTGTGTATCAAGCCAAGTCACTTATTTGAATTTTTATCATTTCTATTTTTTTTGTTTTGTTTTGATGATGATGATGATAATAGCTTTTAATTTGTAGAAGTTTATTTTTCACATTTGTCTCTCCTTTTCTGCACACATCTCCCTATATTGTCTAGATTTAATCTTCCTTTGTGGTCATCAGATCTAAGCCTGTCTTTAAAACTCATATTACACATCCATCGTATCATTTTCATATAATTTTTTTTCCATGCAATGCATGTCGTCAATCACCACTGGCCAGGTTTCACTTTCATGTATCATTACGACGTGTGATGATTTATGGAATGATATGATGGATTTGTAATGTGAGTCTTAAAGACAGGCTTAGATCTGATGAGATGTGTGCAGAACAGGAAACTTTGTTGCTATGGCTACATTGAAAGAATGGATGAGAGTTTTTGGGTTAGTAAATGTAGAACAGTTGAGGTAGCAGGGTCAGTTGGCAGGGTGAAAGGCAAAGAAAACTTGGGAGGAAGTGGTGATAAGGATGCACTTGAGAGAAAAAGGGATAAGTAAAGACTTGACCAAAGATAGGTTAGTTTAGAAGTTAATTTCTTAAAGCTGTCCAACACATGCCAGCATGTAAAATGGACGTTAAACTAAATATGATGATGAAGATCTACTATCAGAAATGTATTATTCTTCTAAGATTAGAAGAGAAACTATTAATTTTGAACTTGTTTTTGTTATTTTATGCCCAATGTATCGTGATTGGCCTAATGGATACGATCGTAGATTATGGAATCGGTTATGGTGAGTTCAAATCCAATCGGATCTATTGTGCTAATAGTGTTGGGAAAGTTATGCAACTGCAATTTCACTCGATCGAATGCGTAAAATAGTACCTTATATTCAATGGATGATAGAAAAGCAATTTTGCGTTGGTATTAAATACCTGCCCCAAAAAGTTGCTTTCTCACGAAATAGACAAACTAAAGCAACCCAATCAATTAGAATGTATACAAATTGTCTTTAATCTCCACATAAGATTTGAACATTAGACCTGTTTATTCTTTTTCGGCCTTTGGATTGGGATCAAAGTGTAGTTTCTGTTCTGTCCTCTGTCAGTAGAGGAGAAATCCTTCTAGACTGAGGCGATTTAAATATTTTGTCCCAATCCAGAGTGCTTTTTTGGGGAGCTGGATTTTCCCACCTTAAAAACCGACCGTGCATGTAACTCTTCCCTTGTGTGGAAGCAAATAAAAAGGGATTTGACGTAATACTACATGAGTAACTTTCGATTCATTCCATAATATTTTGATGATTTTAAAAATGTATCCGTTTTTCATGGACTTTATATTCGTCTCTTTCACGAGTTCTATCTCATTAAAATTCTAACATCTCAAGAAAATTCTATCTCATTAAAATTCTAACATCTCAAGAAAATTCTATCTCATTAAAATTCTAACATCTCAAGAAATAATGTTGACGTCTTGTTTCCTTTGTAGAAAACGTATCATCTCCGTTGGATCACCCTGAGCACCTGTTTCGCATTCGTCTCGTATGTGTCCTATTAGACACGTGTGGCCAGTACTTTGATAAAGGGTCCAGCAAAAAGAAATTGGATTATTTCCTTATTTACTTCCAGGTGAGACTTAAATGCAACCCTCCTCTCCCTCCCCCTCTCTCTTCCATGAATTTTTAAAGTCCTATATCCTATTGTGAGCGTAAAACTTTTGTTATAATTCTCGAAAAATGAATATCTATAGGTTTTTTTTTTATATATGATAACATCGCTAGATAATGTTAGTAATCAAAGTGATATCAATGTCAATATTGTTGGTAATGGGTTACTGTTGTTTTCATTATTGGTGTTGTTATCACTATTTCCTAGATAAACATGGGAACCACTGTATGCCGATGAATTGGTCATGATGGCAGAGACAATGAACGAGTTGGAAGAAAGATTGAAAGTACGGAAGAAGAGCATGGAAGCAAAACGTGTGAGGGTCAACACTGAGAAGACAAAGGTGATGCTTAGTGGCCCAAAACTACAGTCTTTGAAGGACTCTGGTCAATACCCATGCGCTGTATGTAGGAGGGGGGTTAGGAGCAATGCGATACAGTGCAACCAATGCACAAAAAGTGCAGCGGAGTGCATGGTAGGCTCACACCAGATCCAGACTTAAGATGTAAAAGATGTCTAGGACTTGCACGCCCAATTGAGGGCTACCCTTACACAAAAGTTGAAATAGGTGAAGATCCCCTGAAGATATGCTGAGTGCTGGATATGGCTGCAAACTAAGTTCGACCATCAGTCAAAACAGCTTGGGGAAAGTTTCGAGAACTTTTGCCAATCCTAACATCTTGAGCCATCTCAATTATTACCAGGTGTAAGGTCTATGATAGCTGCGTAAGAAGAGTGATGTTGTATGGCAGTGAGTGTTGGACCCTCACCCAGGCCTCACTTGCTCGACTCGAGGTGGATATGCAATGAAAAGCCAAACTAGATCCAGAACATTAGGTCAGACACTACCTGTAGAAATTGACTATTCCAAAACTTAATGGCCTAATAAGGGCAAACTGTCCTTGCTGGTTCGGGCATGTTGAAAGAAGTAAGGGGTATATCAGCACATGCAGAGACCTAAAGCTAAACAGTAAAAAAGAAAGCTGAGCGCCTCCACCTCCGACTGTGTGACCCGTCATCGAGCCGAGAAGCAGAAGAGGACACCAGTACGACCACCAGCAGCAGCAGCAGTAATCAAGCGGCCATTTTCAGAGCAAACTCAAACGACTATATGCGATCAAACTTTGCTCCCCCCCCCCCACACACACTTTATTCAAACCTTTAAACCCGGTATAGCAACCATCCCTTCCTACCTCTTAACTTATAGCCCTTCTCAATCTAAACTCATGACCTGAGAATCTAAAAATATATTATAAATAGATTAACCCTTCAATCTTTTAACTTTCCACCGAAGCTTACATACAGTTTTTTCAATTGTTTTAAATTTGACCATGTGACCTCCCAGTTTTGAATTTCCTTTTCTTTTCCCTTTTTTCCCTTTTCATTCTTTCCAAATATGAATATCTGAGTAAAAGATTAGACTTTTTTTCCGCCTGATGAGATCTTAGTTTCTGATAACTATTGATCGATAAGATCGACATGCCAGTGTAGCGGCTTTTTGTACATGTCTGTATAAATAAAAATAATTACATATATATATATATATATATATGTTAATGTCACATGTTTGTTGTTCATTGGAAATTAGTTGTGATAACAAAAGTAATTGTTATTAATTTTTGCTTTCATTTATCATGTTTTCCCTTTTTGAATGTCTTTTCCGCAGAGGTATTATTGGTTCAAGAGAAAGTTGCCTCTTTGGTCTGATGACCGTCCATTCCCGGTCGATGTTGACAACTTAGTAAGAGATACAATTGAAGCTGTCCGCCCCAAATTAAAGCTCTTCGATAACATTGAAGATGCTTACAAAGCCGTAAATGATTTGGAAAGAGAAATCAAACCGAAACTTGGTTAGTTCAATTCTTAAACTTTCAAAATCTATCACGCTCCTCGATCTGCTAATATATGACGCATTGTGTGCATTGAGATGAAATGAATTTGTATTATTCAAACTACTATTCTTATGCTCTCTTCTTCTTTACGTGTTTTTGAAGTGGTCATATGACAGTTTCCCACTTTTTTACGCAGTCCTTTGCATTATTGTTGTACTCTGCAAGATCTTTCAAGCTGCACCGGTTGGGCAGTAGGGGTCAGATCAGGCAGTGTTGCATCGTATGGTCATCCTCTCCACATTCACAGATGGTTGGGTCAGTTTTGATCGCCTCATCTACTCATAGCAACTTTTGATCGCCCCATCTACTCATAGCAACTTTTGATCGCCCCATCTACTCATAGCAACTTTTGATCGCCCCATCTACTCATAGCAACTTTTGATCGCCCCATCTACTCATAGCAACTTTTGATCGCCCCATCTACTCATAGCAACTTTTGATCGCCCCATCTACTCATAGCAACTTTTGATCGCCCCATCTACTCATAGCAACTTTTGATCGCCCCCATCTACTCATAGCAACTTTTGATCGCCCCATCTACTCATAGCAACTTTTGATCGCTCCATTCCCGTTTTCAGGCGGTTTAGTGTTTTCCACTGGAGCCAGAATGCTTCTGACCCAGGATGTAGTGCCTCAGAAGGAGGGATTCCCATGTCAGTAGGAGGAGGGCCATTCTCTAGTCTTAGTGTGTTTGCTGTGGCTCCCTACTTGGAGTTGATCAGTTTTTGTAGGACTTTGTTCCGGAAGCTGACTTTCATTTTTGTCTTCTTTACATGTTCCCTGAATGAGAGGGTGCGGTCCAGGGTCACACCAAAGGAAGACAGGTTTAGTGCGATTCTCAAGTTGAATGTTACTTTCATAATGTTTTGACTAATATAACTTCCTGACCGTCTTCAGGTGCATCTTTTCAAAATTCGGGAATCCTGAGTTCAACAAGTTACACCTGAAGAAGGTTAGAGATGACACCAGTTGAAACGTGAACGTACCAACCAAGAATAGAATAGTAGTTTGAATAAAATACAAATTGTGTGTCTCGTCTTGTAACATTGAACAGTTTTCATTGTTTTTTGTTTATTTTGTTTCAATGCTCTCAGGAAAATTATATTACTTGAGAAAAAGATAATTTTTTCTTGTTTAACCTTTTCTCTTTCAAAAAAAAAAAAAAATTACCCATTCAAAACAAGGCAGGTTTTTTTATTTGCTTAATTATACTTTTCAGATTTGATTCAGTGAATTGGAGAATGTTTTTCCTAAAATTATCAATATTTTGGAAGTTATATGGGTTTTAAATTTATCTTGTAATTATTATCACGCATATTCTCAGTATAGGCATTACACATATATGCATGTACGCGTGTGTGTACAGAATTGATGGAAAAATTAAAATAAAAATTCATGTTTTTTTTTTGTAATTATGCCCAAAAACTTTCATTTACATTTCTCACAGCATTAGTTTTGTAAAGTGAAATTTTACTTTCAAATGAAATCATTTATATTCATTAGAAAAAAAAGATTATCTTTTTCTCAGTATCCGTTTCAATTTGGAATGTTGAACACAAAACAGAAATAAACTTGTGAAAAAGTATTATATTTTGAAAATAATAACTAGAACATACGACAATTGCTTAAGAAAAAAAAAGAATTAGTAACTTGTATTTAGATATTAAACAATAAAAAAAAAAACTGCAAAACTTATCACACTGCACAAAGAACTAAAAGTTTTTGAGACTCATAGAAAACGGGGAAATTCACGGTGAACGCAGCATCTCGGGCGAGTAAATTTAGTTTGTAATAGAATGCAAATACTTGGGATTGTAAAAAAATATTCAGAATGTTTACATCCTGTAAATACTCTAGATAATCACGGAAAAGGTCAATTTAAAATCCTGTTGGTTTTATTTATTTAAAAATTCTTTTTTTTTTTTTTTTTCAAAAGATGAAATATTCATTTGTTTGAAAACTAATTTTCATTGCCGTTTTTGTCTAAGTAGGGTTTTAAAGAAATAATATATTTTCATACATGGTAACTGAATGAATTATTTAAATTTTGAATGTATTAAAAAGAATGCACACATTAATACTTATTGAAATTAAGAAATTGTAGCATAAAAATAAGACAACACAGTTTGTATTACAGACTTCTTCTTCTATTCAGTTAACGTCACTTTTCCCTTGTTTAGAGGTCAGACGTTTTCTGATATTATGCAAGCTCACTCTCCACTTTTCATGGTTCAGCAGGTCAGCAGTCTCCAAATTCCACTCTGTGGTCTCGTCCAATCACTTGCTTCCAAGTTTTCCTTGGCCAGCCAACCTTCTTGCGATTTATGACATTCATGCTTCCGCAATGGTTTATTCAGATGGATTAATGTTCCACATAACCATACTAACGTAATCGATTCATCCTTAGGATAACCTCCACGCTGCGCAAGTGTAGCGCTTTCAGTAAATCCTCTGACCTGAGATGTTGGGTTTGGTCAGATTTCACGTTGCAGATTCATCTGATCATGGATATGTCATTGCACTACAGACGGGCGAGAGAAAACTTGGCGAGGGCCCAGCATTCACTGCCATATATCATGACGCTCCTGACACAGCTGCTATACAACTTACCCTGGATATAGAGAGGGACAGCTCGCGATGTTATCGGAAGCAACAGCTCACTAAATTTCACCCAAGCTGCTTTCCCCTTTGTGGCCATACTGAGTTCACATCCACCACCTGCACTTAGAATATCTCCTAGATAACAGAAAGAGTTTACTACCTCCAGGGTATTGTCATCTAGTGCCATCTACTTGTGAATATGATGCGCCTGTCCCATACATCTCTTACACTTGAAGTTGGAGTTCAGGGCTAACTATTAATACTAATTCTATCCCAATAGCCATTTGCGCTATTTTGTTGTTATATTGTGCTTTCGATGATTTCTTCTTTCTCTTCTTTCGTTAACTCCATGTTTATATCATGTAAAAATAATATTTTTTATTTGTTGTTGCATGTCTTGATACAATTGCATTTCTCGTCATTTTTTGACTTGGGTTTTATGCATTTTTATTTTCTAGAATCCAAATATAAACGTACAAACAACTTAAAAAAAAAAAAAAGAAAAAAAAGTCGACTCAAATTTTTGGATTTCAACTGATTTTTCTCTTTCCTCCCATTGGCAGCTTTTGATTTGTGATTCTGTTAAAGCAGCCAGATTAAAGCGGCCGCCTTTAATGCCATTTTTGTTTCTCTCCTTTTCCAGCTGAAGTGTTACCAATCATCGAAACGGGAGATGAAGTCGACACGAATGGACTCGAAGATTACACCTTCAGTTCCATCACGGAAAGCGATGGTGAATAAATGTTTATTTCCACATTCAACCGAAACACTTTAACGCCATTCAAAATGATGCGTTTGCGTGATTTTAAATATTGCATTAGTTTAACCTATTAATTAGCGTTGTATTTCCTTCCAGAAAACACTTTACTAAATAATTTCATTTCATTTTCGATGTCCGCACTTGCTTTGATTCTCTCTTGCCGAATTGAAATGATTACTTATTACATCAAATAAGAAATGATTACTTATTACATCAAATAAGAAATGATTACTTATTACATCAAATAAGAAATGATTACTTATTACATCAAATAAGAAATGATTACTTATTACATCAAATAAGAAATGATTACTTATTACATCAAATAAGAAATGATTACTTATTACATCAAATAAGAAATGATTACTTATTACATCAAATAAGAAATGATTACTTATTACATCAAATAAGAAATGATTACTTATTACATCAAATAAGAAATGATTACTTATTACATCAAATAAGAAATGATTACTTATTACATCAAATAAGAAATGATTACTTATTACATCAAATAAGAAATGATTACTTATTACATCAAATAAGAAATGATTACTTATTACATCAAATAAGAAATGATTACTTATTACATCAAATAAGCAATGATTACTTATTACATCAAATAAGAAATGATTACTTATTACATCAAATAAGAAATGATTACTTATTACATCAAATAAGAAATGATTACTTATTACATCAAATAAGAAATGATTACTTATTACATCAAATAAGAAATGATTACTTATTACATCAAATAAGAAATGATTACTTATTACATCAAATAAGACTCGAGTTTAAAAACGGAGGTGGGGGACGTCGACCTAAAAAAAAAAAATCTGACTTCTAAGGAGGGTAAACATTGTTAACTTGTCAATTTTTATTTCTTTTTTATCAAGTCCATTTACAAAAGAAAAGATCCTTAAAACGTTTGGGGGTGCATGGTTGGTCTAATGCAGGGACGGCAACCTTTTCAGATGAGACTTTTGGAAGGAGATCGCGGGCCGGAGTGAAAAACGAAATCTCAGAATTACTATATTTTGTTTACATGAATAAATTGTACAAAAATTGCATTGAACACTACAAATCTGATATTTTTTTCTCAAGAGACTTCTGTATGTGATGTTATAAAAGGCGCCGACGAAGAGCCATTTTGGAATCATAAAAAATAATGACGGGGAAGTAGCAAATTGATCCAGCATTCGTTTTGACACACCTCACATAAGTTCTATGTTTCATGCCCTTTCCTCGTCTCTCGTTTCCTCTCTGCCTCTCTCTTTCTCTTTTTCTATTTTTATCTCAGGCCAAGGATTTGAAATTAATAGTTAAAGAAAAATAAAATATACATGCATCATCGCTCGCTGATATTCATACATTTTTATCCCACTGTAAATCTTAATTGAAACCTACTTTTACGTCTGTCACAAAATGATGAGTTTTATTGGGAGGTCCGTGGGCCGGATTGCAATAATAAAGCATAGCAGGGTGGCGGGCTGGATGCTAAGCCTTTGCGGGCCGGATGTGGCCCGCGGGCCGGATGTGGCCCGCGGGCCGGAGGTTGCTCGCCTCTGGTCTAATGGGTACTTTCATGGAACTATGGAATCGGCTATGCAGAATTTGAATTTTCTCAGGCTTAGTGGATTCGATTCATCATCATCATCATATTCCGTTTAACGTCTATTTTACATGCTGGCATGTGTTGGGCGGCTTTTAGCAATCGACTTCCAAACTATTTCTGGCAAGATATTTATTCCCCCCTCCCTTTCCCTCAAATCAATCCTTATCACTTCCTTCCATGTTTACCTTAGCCTTACCCTGCTAACCTCAACTGTTCTACATCTACTAACCCTAGAACTCTCATCCATTCTTTCAACGTGTCCATACTATCAAAGTCTCCTGTCCTGTACACACCTCCCTATACTGTCCAGATTTAATGTTCCTTTGAGGTCATCAGATCTAAGCCTGTCTTTAAGACTCGCATTATGCATCTTTTTATCATTCCCAAATATTTCTTCACGCAATGCATGTCGTCAACCCTCGCTGTCGAGATTTCACTTCCGTACATCATCACACAATTATGTACTAGTATTGTTGGGAAACGTATGAAGTCGTAATTTCACTCCGCAACGGAGAAAATAGCAACTTGTGTTCAACTATTTACAAAAAAGTGGATTGAGTTTCGCATTGAGGTTGATATCGCATAAAACCGAGAAATGTTAAAAAGTCGATTGTTAATCAACTGTTGTCTACTTTTACCCTTTTTCATAATTTCTCTCGGCCAATTTTCTTGCCTTGCTCCTTTTCTTCCTTTAAACCGTGATTCAATATAAAAATCCATGTCGAAACTCCTTTTTATTTATGAAATTCACTCCATGTTTTAGGGTTGTGTTTTAGCTTCAACACATCAAAGGCGAAAATGTTTTGGTTTAGAACTTTTGAAATGACGATTGATAATTTGAATTGACGATTTGAAATGATAATTTTAAATAACGATTGATGATTTGAAATGATGATTGATGATTTGAAATGATGATTTGAAATGACGATTGATGATTTGAAATAGTAATTTTAAATGACGATTGATGATTTGAAATGATAATTTTAAATGACGATTGATTTGAAATGGTAATTTTAAATGACGATTGATGATTTGAAATGGTAATTTTAAATGATGATGATTTGAAATGGTAATTTGAAATGACGATTGATGATTTGAAATGGTAATTTGAAATGACGATTGATGATTTGAAATGGTAATTTGAAATGACGATTGATGATTTGAAATGGTAATTTGAAATGACGATTGATGATTTGAAATGGTAATTTGAAATGACGATTGATGATTTGAATTTTCCACCAATCTAACCTTTAAGTGCATTTTTTCAACGTAAACCCCATTTAATCCACACCGGTTGACCGTTCTCGTTTGCTCCACCATGACCAGCTCGAAGTTTAAAGTAAAATGAGATTAAATTTTTCTTTTGTTATTTACAAAAAGTAAATGTTAAATTTTGATTGGTTATTACATAACTTGATATTTGCAGAAGAACTGAGCCAGAGTTTATCGCAGACAAACAATGATGAGAACGTTGTTGAAAGTGAAACGAGCCAGGATGAACAGAGTCAAACTGGCAGCCAAGTACAAGAGGTGAGAGGGAGGCTAGGAGAATTATTTATCATCTTTGCTATTTGTTCAGCTTTCAAATATGAAAAATTATGTCATTTGGAAATGAAGGGGGGGGGGGCTCTTCCTAGTATGCAGTCATTGATCCTTGTAAAATTTGTTACTTAAATGGTAGTTATAAATTTGATGTGAGAAAATGCAATCCTTCATTATTACACATATTTTGAATTTGTAAAATTATGATAAATTTTCTATTTGATAATAATAAATTGTTATATATAATATTTTAACCCCAAACTATATTTTAATTATATTTCATTTACAACTCTTAAATTCTATTGTGCCATTTTTTTTATTTTATCTTTGCCTGGCCTAATTATTTCACTGGCATTGTTAGAACCAGGTATAAGGGGATGGCATAAAGACAATGATTACATTTAAAAAAAAAAAAAAAAAAAAGAAAAAAAAAGTGGGTGTTTGGGTGGAGGATTAGGAGGGGTGGGGCAGATTTAGTATTCAATATCAATTGGTACTTGAGTTATTCTTTCTATTTGAAATCTTGTTGAAAGACAAATTCACGGATTTGTGATTGTATTCTTTGCGCTGAAGTTTTGTCAATTTTTTGTCTCTTCCAGGGTGAAGATTATGCCAACAGTAGTCACAGTGAAGGAGAGGAAGATGAGGAGGAGGAGGAAGAGGATCTGTTGGAGTCTGCTGGGGAAGATGAAACTGAAGACCAAGTACGCAACCTTATAGATTTGTAGATTCAAATTATTTAAAAATGGGTTTGATAATTTTAATTTGATATTGAAATATAAATTGGTTTTGTTTTTTTAAATCCTGTTCGACTTAAGAACAATTGCCTTCTAATCATTTGTGGGGTTCGATTTTAATTCTTTTACTTTCATGAAATGTTAATAACTTTCAAGAAATGTTAAAGACTTTCACGAGATGCTAAAGACTTTCATGGAATGTTAAAGAAAAAAACAGTTGTAAAACTTGCAGTTCATGCACTCCAGAAAGAATAAACTTACTGTCTCGTGTGCTACTGGTTCAGAAGTCAATTTAAACAACCGATAACTGAAAATGTTTGCTTTAAACAAATGAAAAATCTTGTGGTAAATGAAAATGAAAACTGATGGAAACGATAATTTTAAGATCAAACCAGTGTAAATATTGGGCAAAATCCAATTGACTCTAAACAAAAAATGTGCAACAATGACTGTTCATAGAAGTTTCAATTCAACAGCAAACACGTTGAATCTTAATATGATTTATTTTTAATAGTAAATTAATAAAAAAACCCGCAGATTTAGACAACGTGAAAAGACGGAAACACAATTTTATAATAGATCAGAAAAGGATTGAAAAGTATATTTTAGTGAAATTGGTGTCAAAAAGTATCCATTGGCGATCCAACCGTGAAAGTTTATAAGGAATTCAAAACAATATTTATCTTTGTAATATCAAAACTGTTTGCCATAAAATATATTTTAACTTGGGTGAATTTATGCAGTTTTTTAAAAATACTGCTGATTACTTTTGTATAAATTTTTTTCAATTTTGTTAGTGATCCCTTTTTGGTGAGTTAAAAACTCACCAAAAAGGGATCACTAACAAAATTGAAAAAAATTTATACAAAAGTAATCAGCAGTATTTTTAAAAAACTTCTTTTTAATTTTTTTTTCTTCAAAGAAATGTTTATTGTAAATTTGCTTTAAATGTCAAATATTTGAAATGAGTAAAGGAAATTTTTTTATCTGAATTGCCGGAACATATTTTCTAGACGGATTTAATAGTCCTCCTACAGTTTTTTTTAATTAGTTGTATTCAAAATTTCGTCATTGGCTTCTGCTATAGAAACTACATCACTTGAAATTGGCATAACATCAAAATCCTATTTATAGACAAATATTGACACAACCCGTGCGATGTCATCTGACAAAGGTTGTGTGAGATCGCCTGAGGTGGTTCCTCATTAAAACTGCTGGAGTTATTTGTCGGCTCTGCAGATTCACTGAGTGACTTTTCTTTCTTCTTTTGTTGCTTCAAAGGTTGAGATGAATCAACGAGTCAAGTAGTCACAGAGAGCAGCTTCCGGCTGAACTTGATTAAGACAACTTATAGATATTTCAGTTGGTCTTTCAGTGCTTCCCAGCCACTTCTGCAGCCAGTTGTATCTCTTTAACGGACATCACAGGACCACCATGCTTAATAGCAGTTGATGATTCTGTTTCAACTTGACACTTTTTTTTTCTTCATCTTTTGCCTTTTATTTTTATAATTCTTTCTTGGATTCGCGTGTCTTTGTCGCAGATGTTTTGAACGTTTACCGAAGATGCTAACGATGGATTTTCACTCGGTTGATGACATTTCTTCCAGAAAAACTATTTTCTGTTTGTGGTTGAACCTATTTGTGTAGCGATGGTGTATGTCGTTTTGTTTGCATGCTAAAATCTAAATATTTAAAGGCATGTTCACCTGACACATTTTTCAAGGCACCTCTTGGACCCGGATCCACGTCTCTTCCAAAAACACATCCTTCCAAAAAGTCATGCAACTGGTGCTTAGTGGCAACGAGGAACTTGCTGGCTATCTTGTGCAAACTTTCCGAAACACATTGGAGACCAACACTGAGAGATGCATTATCTTCTTCCTCAAAGATTCCACCACCAAATGCACCTCTACACCCAATCTGATGACAAGTGTGGATTGTTGATCCAGCATTCCAAAGGCAAAGCCATTTGCTGCATATGTCTATGGAAGTCATCGACATACTTGACATTGATATTGACAGTTTTTTTAATTATTTCATTTGTCTTGAAATTTGTTCTTGGAACATAGTCTAACTTGTTCTTGGAATAATGGTGAAATCAAAGACTGCTGCAAGTTCTTTCGTCTCTTTTTTTTCTTTTTTAATTGATTCTTATTTTTACCGTTGGCGATAAATGCCTTTCATTCTAATTGGACCGCAGAAGTTGATTTAGTCACATGACCATCATACTTAATGCAAGATTATTTTTCGTTAAATAACGATGGCACTTAAGAATTTTGTCATTGATCAACTCATTTGCTTCTTTGTCTGCAAAAGAATCTGTAAATAAAGAATGGCCAATTCTTGTATCGCAAAAGAAACAGGAAAACGATTTTAAGATTATTTCTTACAAACAATGATGGATTTTGTGAAATACCATTTTCCGTTTGATTGTCTCAAGGAATCATACTTTGTAAGTAGTACAGGAATTTCTAATTATTTTCTACCTTTACAGTGAGAATAATGAAAAGAAAATGTAAATCGCAATTTTATTACATAACATCATCATCATCATCACCATCACCATCACCATCATCATCATCATCATCATCCGATTTATTTTTGAACAGTCATTTGATTAGTCCTCTATAAGAGGGTGGAGCCTGCCTGTCAGTCTTGATCGAAGTCTTCCACTCCAGGCTCAGCAATCGCGAGGATCTAAGTTTGTAATCCCCAGGGCTGCACGGTCACGTTTACACAGCTCATCCCAAGAAAGCCTCGGTCTTCCAGCCTGCCGACTTGATGCGATGGACATGTTTCTGACCCGGGAGATCCAGCTGGAGCTTTGCTCGACATGGCCAAACCATCTCATCCTGCCCAGCTTAGGGCATCAGTTATTTCCCTATACCAAGCCTAGAGAGAAGAGTCTCGAAGAGAGTGTCGTCTTCTGGTCGAACATGACAGATCCATCTAATCATGGCTCCTTTGTTACACTGCAGTCTCTTGAGAGTGTTCACCGATGCAGTCCATGTTTCAGAGCCATAAAGCATAACACTCCTCACACACAGCTGGTGTACACCTGTCCTCTAGTTGTGATCGCCACATGCTTATTTGTCAAGATGAGCAGGAGTTCTCTAAAGCCCCTCCAGGCAGACTTGCATCGGGTAATAGCAGCAGTCTCACAACCACCATCGGCTGAAAGGGAGTCTCCCAGGTAGCAGAACTCGGTTACAGCTTCCAGTTTGCTATCCCCAACTGCAAACTCTTTCACTGGCCTGCCGTCGATTGGTCCAGCTGTGTCCATACAGCGAGGACACCTGTATTGCTGATCCGGTCGGTGTAGGCCACTGATTCCACTGCATCTCTTGTGGACCCAGTAGGAACAGACGGGGCAAAAGATGTAATAAAATTGTAAGATCATTTTTCATTTGTCTGCCAATTTAAAATAAATTGGCAGACAAATGATAAATTTTTAAAAATTAACTTTTTAAAAAGAATTCTAAACAATTTTATTGATGTAATGACCAAACGGTGTCGTAAGCATAACTTAATTAAACTTCACAAAAATTGGTAGAAAAGTAAAAGAATATTTTTCGCTGATAAAAAGGTACCAATAGTTTACCTAAAAAAACAAACTAAATAACACGTTTTAAAGGTGTGTACGTTTTAATTTGTTATTGACGCACAAAACTTCAACTAAAAATATATATATTCTCCAGTTGATTTTTATTTCTTAATAAAATATAACCATTTTAGTTAAAACATCATTTGACTAAATGTACAAGTTAATAATAATAGAATGTATAAGTTTTGATAATTAACAGGAAACTGATACACATTTTTTTATTGTATATTTTGATTTTTTAAAAAATTTTTTATTGATGCACAAAATTCAAGTAAAAAAAATATCTTTAATTTATTATTTTAAACAATTATTATTTACAAGTTTTTTTTTTAAATAAAGAAGGAAATCTTTTCCAGTAAAACTGATTCTGCAATTGAAAATTGCAATGTAAATCAACCGAGAGTTGTTTTCAGTCATCTTGATGTATTTCTGTTTGATTTCCATCAATTGAAAAAGAAAATCATTAAAATGTTATTTCTCTCTTTTAGGTAACGGTATTAACAGGAGGTCCTAAACATATTAAGTGTACGGAGGATGAAGATTTCCTTTCTGCTTTTGATAAAATGATGGCTGACAATTTGCAGGTGAGACAAATCGATCGTTGTCTTTCATTTTCTCATTTAAACAAAATGTGGCACTTTGTGTCATCATCATCATCATCATCAGTTTAATGTACGTCTGTTTTGGCATGTGTTGGACAGCTTTTCGAAATTAACTTTCAATCTAATCTATCTCTGGCTAGATCTTTATTTACCCCTCTTTCTTTCACGTCCATCCGTATCACTGTCTCCCATGTTTCCCTTGGCTTTCCATTACCGACTGCCGACCCTGCTACCTCAAATGTTGTACAGCAATTAACCTAAGAACTCTTACCCATTCCTTTTCCATGGTGCCATACCGTCGGAGTCTGCACACATCTCCCCATGCTGTCCGAATTTAATCTTCCTCTGAGGTCATCAGATCTAAGCCTGTTTTTAAGACTCGCGTTTCACCTCCATCCTATTCTTATATCATTTCTCTTCTTGCAACGCATGTCCTCAATCTTCACTGGCATGATTTCACTTCCATACATCATACTACGTACACATGCTCGAGAGACTCTTTCTTTGGTCGACAATGGTAACGTTCTGCTGGTTAGCAATGGCAGAAGTTGCCTTACTCTTGTAATCACATCAGCTCATCCATCCAAATATACTTTCATTGCACACTAATCGCCTAGATCGAAAGAAGATACAAACATCTTTTTGGGTTTGTGGCAATATCAATGTGTGTGTGTGTGTGTTTTTTTGTTTTTTTTTAAATTAAACAAATTTTTTTTTACTTCAGTTGGAGTTCTCAGAAATCAAGGGGTCCTTTCCTGGGGCTAACACTTGATCTCTATATGAGATACATAGACATTCGAATATTCCATTAAAGTTCCCCTTTACTTGTCAAAAGTTGAGTTAGTAAAGAAGTTAATATTATTTTTTTATTTTCCTTAATTGACCAGTTAACTATGTTATACTATATCTTTCTTGCGGTCTCTCTGTCTTACCGGATTCCAGGGCAGAAATTCATCTAGTCTGGTGGAGTATCCAGCTTAATGCTGTAACTTGAGGTAACATTACTCGGAGAAGATGCACCATTCTCTGTATAAGCCATTGTATAGCCTTGTCGAGGGGATCTTATTTTGGCTGCGAATACTATGTCATTTTGAATATTTGGTCCAGGTTTACTTGTAGGGTGAAGTATCCTCATGTCAGGTTGTCCTGACAAACCCTTGTACAGAGAGACCAAAGACACTCGAGGATGATGTCTAATAGGTAATTCAAACTCTGTGTGCGATGATGTGTGTTATGAATAAGAATACTGAATGAGTGGAAATTATGTGACCAGTTTCGTTAGATTTTGCCTTTCCATCTGCTGACAGTTTTGGACCCAGACAGGTTTAAATGCCATTGATTGAGCTCTCTTGTCAAGTGACCAATTGGGATCATCAATGAAAGTTCTTTCACATCAGATGGATTTTAAGACTTGATATTGGAACATGAACAGAGGGTCAAAAGGAGTTGAATGTCTGTCTCCCAAACACATCGGAAATGTGGGCGCAATGGTGAGGAGAGGGGGGGCATAGTTTCCATGTTAAAAACGTTTTGGATAAGTTTTAAAACTGTTCAATGTTTCGATGCCATCTTCTCCATCCTCTGTTTTGGCACAACTAGAATTGGTTATGTAACATGTAAAAAAGAGATGACGTCTGATTTATTTTTTTTTTTTATTAAAAAAATTTTTTTAAAAATTTATTTAAAATTTTTTTCAGGCCAGATCACAAGAGTCTCTGAAAGTACCTCAATTGGATATTGCTGTACCTATGCACCTGAGAGGACAAGTCAGGAAGCAATGTAAGGCCATTTTTTATTAAAAATTCCCTATTTTTCTTTACTCAAACTCATTGTTAATTAAATCTTGATACTTTAAAGTTTCCGCTTCTGTGTTTTCTGAAGCAAGTTTTTCATTTGCATTTTTTTTTCTTTTTAGTGAGTAATAATTAATATTATTTGTATTATTCGGAGTACTGTTCTCATCTTGGATTTTAGTCTCACAATATTTTGGACGATGTAACCTTCTTCAGGTGCTTCTGGTTGAACTCGGAAATCTATACAAAATTTTGAATAAAAACGTTTATTTAATCCACAGGGATAGATTGTTCTTGTTCCATCGGCCATGACTGGGTTGAAGTTTTAAGTAGTTCTTAATTTTATTCGTGGCTGACGAAACGCGAACAATTTGATCATGTGAATTAAATAAAGGGTTCAGTTCGACTTAAAGATTCCCGAGTTAGACAAGACGCACTTGAAGAAGGTTGGAAGTTACATCGGCCGAAACGTAAGAATAACAGCCAAGATGAGAACAGTAGTCCGAATAATTAAGTTATCAATCCTCATCTAAAATATTTTTCGGAATATAATTTAACGGAATTATCAGCGGTCTCATTTGCCAATTTTACGACAAGTAAACCATTTTTAGTTTATTTAATCGCAAAATCTACTGTAACGATTCATTGTATATGATGAGTTAAGTTTCTTTTTTACTCATAGCTGTAGGGAGAAAATGATGGGTTCATACCTTTCCTTATTGTATTAGTGAAGCAATGTTTAGAGGCCAGTGTGTAAAGATAGGGTCAGAATGGTACATTTCTATGTAAGGTTAAAATTGAGTCGAGGAATTATCCAATAAGATATCAAGTGTGAGTGCTTCTGCATTATGGCAACGAACCAAATTTCCTTCCTTATTTTTACAAGAGTGAATTGAAAGGGGAGATAATTCGAATTTTTATCCTACGGGGGCTCATAATATATATATATATATATATATATATACGACACGATTTATATATATATATATATATACGACACGATTTATATTCAAATTTTTTTTCTTACGGGGAAACCGTAGCACAAATGGAGCAGGAAGAGAATTTGTAAGAAGATACATAAAACAACAGTATTTTTGTAATAAAATACATCAAGAAACGGTATTAAAATGGAAATAAATTAAATTTATTTAAGTAAATTTAACATCACATAAAATATAAAAATATAAAGTACATATTTGAAAAAAGTTTTACATTTGGTACAATTCAACTTTCTGGGAGAGAATACTTCTCATATAAAGTACATATTTGTAAAAAAAAAATCTACTAACTTTGTCGTATCTCTAGTTAGATATTGAATGTCTTGAAGATTTAACGTATTGACATCCATTTTCGAAAATTAAGAAAAGAATTAAGACAGTTTGAATTATCTCCCCTTCCGAAAAAAATCAAATTATTTCCCCTTCCGATTCACTCTCCTAGAAATAAGGAAGGAAATTTGGTTTTGTTGTCATCATGCAGAAGCACCCAAGTGAGTTATGTGTCCTGGCAGTTAGGTCAGAGACAGGAAGCCGTGAAGATCTTTTGCCTTTGACCGAGTCAGCAAAGAGAGTAGTTGAGTTTTGGATAGATGCTTCCCCTCCTATGGGAAGGGTGGGGGTCTTTTATGAGTATGCCTATGTACTTTGAAGAAAAAATAAAATCCTAAAGAGATTTTTCAAACCCAAGTGCATTTGTGATGTCTTTTTTATTGATAACATTTACGAAAGTTGTTATTGAAGAATAGAGAGAAGAAAATTAAAACTTTGGCTGCCATATCACCGTACACAACTACAGAAATACGATTAATGGGTTCTATCAACAGACTGTGAATTGAAGAACACCGGACGATGTTACATTAGTATGTAATGCCTAGATAGAATTCGAACTCTACAGAGTTTGTTCCATTAGAATAATCACACGCACCTGAATAATCAAAGCTTTAGAATAGATTTTAGTAATTCGGTTTATTTCTGAATTTTTGAGATGAGGATTGATAATTTGTATAATTTTGGTTATTCGAACTACATTTCTCATCTTGAGTGTTATCATCACAACGTTTCGGCCGCTGTAACCTCCGGCCTTCTTCAGGTGTATCTCTTTGAACCTGGGAATATTTCTGTCAAACTCGTTCGAAATTCCGTCCAGATTCCCGAGTTCGAAGAGATACACCTGAAGACGGCCGGAGGTTACAGCGGCCGAAACGTTGTGATGATAACATTCAAGATGAGAACAGTAGTTCGAATAACCAAAATTATGCAAATTCGGTTTATGTTTTCAATTCTTCCTTCAGCTCTGACTAAAATACCATTGGAAATGTTCTTACAATGAATTGTTTAAGATAGTGTTTACAGTTGAAGTTTAAAAAAAAAAAAATGTCATTAAAATAAATCTCATAAGAATTGCTGTATGCTGTAAAGCCGACTAAACAAACGTCATTTAAGGATTTGTGGTTCTCTTCAGAAATCGAAGCAATCTGTCGACATTCGTGTTTGTGTAATTATATCCACAAAGTTTGCGAAACTCTTTCCTCTGGAAATGTTATTTCTTTTCTTTGTAGTTTCTTACTCGACGGCCACCATTGACGCCTTCAATGACACCATTAAGTTTGTGCTGATGACAAAGAAAGGTAACAAACAGCAGGTAAGCAACGGACGCGTTCACTTTCCAATTTATCGGTTTTGCATTTTAAAGAATACACCCCCCCCCCCCCTTTGGTTCGTACGGGATGTGAATTCTCTGCCTTTTAGTCGAATTCAGCTATTTTTTCCCGCTTAAATCGCTAGAGTCTCCTATGGATATGAGTTCTCCTTTTTTTTTAATTGAAATCAGCTTTTTTTTTTAATAAGCAAAAGCTGATTTCTGCCAAACCATTGTGGCTGGATTTCATTTCTTTTTCTCCCAACCTTTTTTTTTTTTCTCTTTGTCTTCTTCTTCCTCTTTCCTTGCCTCGTCTTTCTCTCTCATGACAGGTCTCTCTGAAAACTGAAAATAGTAATTTTGCCAATTCCTGAAGCGGTAGGGGAGTTAGATGACTTTTATTTCATCAAAGTATGCCATCCTGTTTCTTTCCCTCCCATATGTGCACTCAGTGTCTTTCTCATAATTTTGACTTTCTTCGTTGAAACTGACTGAAGTCTAGAAAAATCAAGCCCCCATCTCTCTGTAAATTATTTCTGTTTTTTTTTTGTTTACCAAAATTGATATTTCACTAATTAAACATTTTTCAAATAATTTAAATGTGTTTTCACTACTTACCAGTAGCAAATCATCCAAGGTGTTGTTTTTTTGCGCTGTCCTTTCCACATACACAGTGTGGGGGAACAGGTTGGGAAGTTCATCTTGATGTCAGCTTTTTTTGCCATTTCCAACTGCTCCTCGACTAGAATGAGCTACCTATTTGCCATAAGTGCCGAGCTGTGATGCTTAAGTATGGGATCCTGGTGGCTAAACAACTGAAGACACCGAAGCTAAAAGGCCATTTGCTGCAACACTTTGATGCAACACTTTGCTTTGGCTTTTGGATGAGATGGCTGGTCGGATTCAATAAATTGGCTGGCGTGCCAAAGTAGTTTTTGCTATTTAGGGAACGTCGAAAGTTCGAAAGTTCATTTGTTGCGCAATTTTCCTTGCTGTGATTCTTCTGACGTTAGTGACACCTTTTTTTTTCTTTTAAATTTTTAATTTATTTCTTCAATGGTGCACAGGGATTGTTCTTTGAACACCAAATCTATAACTAACAACTCCTACTTTTCTGCCTCGAACCTAATACCCGATCCCAAATATACGATGGAAAATGGTGGCTGAGAATCAATAAGAACATGGCTGTTGAGTCCTGGCAATCCAATATACTTGGATAGTGAAAACAATGGAATACAGGTTCTCAAGAACCCGATACCTTTGATGTAGCCCCACCATGATAAAGCAAATGCCCCCCCCCCCCCCCTGCCATGTCCTACTTTCAGACTCGAAAGTCTTTAGAAAGAAGATAAATAATTAAATAAATCGAGACTTATACATTATTCGCAAACTTTTTCAAATTAGTGACGACAATCTTTTTTGTGGTGAACATTTTTGTTTTGCATTGTTTTATTTTCTCATTTTTCATTTTGTAGTACACCAATCTGAATGTTCCAATTTCTACCGAATTTGCTGCGAAGTTCAAAGAACGAGAGAGGGTAAGAAGAGACGGCTGAATTTCTTATGTCTTTATTTGATGAAGATCCTCCTAAATATTTCGACGTGTTGCGTTTTGTTTTCTAACCATTGCTATTGTCTTTTGAATTGTGCAGGCCGAACGTGCGGAAAAGGAGCAGATGAAGCAGGTGGTGCTCGGCATTCATGAACGGCAAGAGGAAGAAGATTACCAAGGTCAGCATTATTATTCTTCGCTCGTTTCAGAAAGCGGCAAATTCAACATCTTGCCGAAGAATCTGACGGAGATCGATTTGACTTTTGTCTTATTTACATTCTCCTCATTCATCCTCGTCTTTATTTTTCTCCTATGTTTCGGCTGATGTACTCTTTGGCCTTCTTCAGCTGTGTGGTTTATTCGTGGTGATGCAGTTCCCTTATTTAGCGATGATTGACGCTGAATATTCATGCGTAGCAGTTAAAAACTAGTCAAAATATCATCCGTGTCGATAAGGAAAAGAGTCTGAGAAAAAAAAAAACAAACGTAAATAATGGTAATGGTTCATCTCAAAAAATCCCGCAAAACATTTTTCTCTTTATTCACATTTTATCGTTAATTTGTAAATTGTAATTTTTAAATTTTCAGTTTGAAAACTTCAACTTATTTCTTACTAAAACTCAAAACAAACTTGTATGGATTCAGAATCTGACGACAAAGTAAATCGTTTTAAACTTAAGAAATTCTTTGTTTTGCATCGCACCAAAGATGACCTTTGAGGTGTCACGCTTTCACTTATGTGCATACTGCTGACAGTTTGAGAATCAAATTCCACCAATTTTCATGGCCAGTCTGTCGGCTGTCAGGAACGACATGCCAGTCTCAACCTTTATCTGGTTAACCCATCTTTTTGGTGGTCGTCCTCTTGATCTTTTTTCAGTAAAATCTTTTTTATATGATTTCTTGACATAGCTGGAGTCTGGTAGCCAGGAAACATGTCTAAACCACGTTAATCTCTTTTTTTAAATAACATTGATTGATCTCCTTTCTGATATCTGCATTTCTTAATCTACTTCGCAAAGTGAATAGTTCTAAAACATTTCATTTCAAAGACATTGAGTTTCCTCTCATGATCTGCCAGTAAAGGCCACGTTTCACTTGCATATACAGCAATAAAAAAAATATCAATTCATTGTAAAGTCTTCACTTCAGAAGCGTTGATATGTCCTTCCTGCTTCATGTTTTTTGGACATCTAAACTTGCTGCTCTGGTGCCCCCACGACGTAAATTCACTAGACCAACCCGACAATTTGCTAAATCCCATCCATTCACTGTGGAGGTTCCCAGATGCCGAAAAGCTTTCTACTCCAAAAGCTTCTTTCCTCGTGCTGCTGGACTCTGGAACTCCCTCCCTGCTCCCTGTTTTCCTGACGGTACTGACATGCAGAAATTTAAAACTAATGTAAACAGACATCCTGCTGCTCAGCGCCCAATTTAGCCCCCCCCCCCTCTCAAAAAAAAAACAAAAACTTTCCCCCTTTTTCTCAGTAGTCCCTTACGTCTACAGTGGCGGTCTGCCTTGTTTGGGGTTAACTATGTTAAAATTTAAAAAAAAAAAAAAAATGCAGGCGTTGCTATTCCTATTCTTTTGCTGATGTCAGATGAGGATCCTGGAACCAGTTAGCCATGAAGCACATCATGTCTATTTTTCTATTTATCTGAGCTTAGTTCTAGAATTGTAAAACCTAATGAATATTTCTATCGTTTCAATCGTTCAGATGTTCAGTCAATATCGAAAGTTTAAAACGATTCTTCACTAAACATACAATTGAAATGAGTTCATTTTACGATTGACGTTGTTTTTCTTTCGACTGTTGTCCTCATCAATGTCGATAGTTCTACTACACTCCGACCAATCTGCGCGATGGCTAACTTCACGTCTGATCGTTTTGATTAGTTGTTGATATTTCTTTTGCACTTCAATCTGTGAACTGATGATTTTTGACATTTATTTAAAAATTAACACTTCTGCATGAAACATGACACTGGCAATTGTGTGGAGCGGGACATGAAGGGGCTTATAAATGAAAAAAGTGTTCGGCTTTATATCGACAACAATCATAAAAATATAGAAGAAACAAAATCATCACTGTAAATGAAAAATTCATCGGCTCAAATCATTGTAGAAATTTTGATGAGGACAGCAGTTTCAGAAAAACATGGCTAATTTATAATCTTTTTGAGGTGGGGGTTGAAGAGTTTATAAAATATTTGGGTCAGTTTTCTTTTTGGATTTTTATTAAACATTATTATTATTTTATTAACCATTATTTATTAAACATTATTTTATTAACCATTATTTATTAAACATTATTATTTTATTAACCATTATTATTAATCATTATTATTTTATTAACCATTATTTATTAAACATTATTATTTTATTAACCATTATTATTAATCATTATTTATTAAACATTATTATTATTTTATTAATCATTATTTATTAAACATTATTATTTTATTAACCATTATTTATTAAACATTATTATTTTATTAACCATTATTATTAATCATTATTTATTAAACATTATTATTATTTTATTAATCATTATTTATTAACCATTATTATTTTATTAACCATTATTATTATTTTATTAACCATTATTTATTAAACATTATTATTTCCCTTTGTCTCAAACTTTAGATCAAACTAACGTTTTAATCATATTGTCATGAATCCTTAAAAAAAAATGGCTTCTTTTAATTCCTCCTCTTTAAATGTACATAAAGCGATTATTTTAATGACATGGGAAATTATTTTAGAAATGCAAATCATTATTTTAAATTGTCTTTTTGGGTCTTTCGTGATCCAAATACCATTTTATAATTTTTTATTCCTTTATTTTGTGATTGCGAAACGACAAAAAACTGAGTCTGTAATAATCCATTTTTCTTTTCTTTTTTTTTTCTTTCTGAAGAAATGTTGGCTGCTTTAAGTAGGCCAGCCCCAATCAACACCAATCGAGAAAGGCGTGTTCGTTATCAACATCCTAAGGGAGCTCCTGATGCTGACTTGATCTTTGGATCAAAGTAAGTTGACAAGGCTTGCTATACTTACCAGATACTCTTAGGGTATGTATTTCCCATTCTGTTAATTTGATCTTCAAATTACAAGAAAAAGAAAACATATCGAAATTTGATGTCGTAATCAAATCTGGTTGAAAAGTTGATGATTTTTGAGTAAGGAGACAGATTACTCAGTTAAGATGAATATATATATATATATATATATATATATATATATATATATGAAAAAGGAAAACCAAAAATGATATTATTTATTAACGTTTCGGGTTGATTGTGAGACTTCCTCAGGATGAAGAAAAATGCAGAAAAAAATAATCATACCATCATCAATTTTGTATCTGCCCGAGAGCGGCGAGCCTCGGCCGAACTGAGTGAAAGAACCAAATATTGAGAAAGGCAATTTGGCTGGGTGTCAGCAGCAGCAGTTCAATGGAGTTTTTATGAAGGGGACAAGGGATGAGTTGGTTGAATATGAGTTTATTATGTTTAGCCTTAAAAGAAAGATATTGTCTGGGTCATCGTGTCAAAACGAGCGTTGGGGCCGGTGTTAGATGGGGAGGGGGCGGAAGTCTGAACTCATTGCCACGTTTCGAATTAAAAAGGAAGGAAAAATAAATTTCTATGTGAATGTAATTTCTATGTGAATATATATATATATATATGGAGAAAACAATTTGGATAAAATCCGACAAAATGTTGAAAAAAGTAAGTAGAAAAAGTGACAGACAACCTCACAAACTATCAAAAATGTAACTAGCAAATAGAAAAACATACTCGATCCTCTTTCATATAGACAACAAAAAATTGATTGGTGAAACACTGTAACTTAAACAAAAAGATATACAAACATAAACAAGCTATTAAAATAAATGTCGATACATCAGTAATTTTATCATATCTAAATTACTGTCATTTCTGATGACCTAAAAACAAAACCCAAAACACCTACTGTTATAGAGTGGAGGATTTCTTTTCAAATTCATTTCAGACGGAGTAAGTCTGATTTGCTATTTGAATTTGGTTTGATCCAGCTAGTAAAAAGGAACGTTGTTTCTACTCTAACTTTTGCATGATGGCATGGAAGTATATATATATGTATATATCTAGTAAGTTATGAAAATATATTTATGGCAATTAAGCTACACAGAGACTCCCGCGTTTCATCCCTGAGGGGAATCTTCAGGCTTTGGGCATGAACAGCGGGAGCCTCTGTGTAGCTTAATTGCCATAAATATATTTTCATAATTTACTACCTAGCTCTACTTACGTATTGAGCACTGTTGAAGTAAATACTGAAAACTGATACATACAAAATTATATCTCCTTATAAAATTTCATGTGGATCTATGAAATAGTAATATATATATATATATATATATAAACACATTGATTTTAATTATAGGATAAAATGTTTTCTCCTTCCAAAATAAGTGTTTTTCAATGAGTTCATCTAATCAATCGTTTGTCGCTAATATTTCTAATGTATAAAATTTACGTTTTGTAATCTTATACAAATTAAAAAATGTTTGTTTTGTTTGATTCCCTTGATCGGCATTTCGTGAAAATCCTAATTCCTTTGTTTTTATGGATGTTTATAAATTAAAAATAATGAGGAAAGCAAATATTAACTGTTACTTAAAATGCTTTTTTTCCCTTTTTTCAACATTTCAGTTGAATTGCATCCAGGTTCTTTGTTCTCTGGCAAAACAAAAAAACCTTTGTACGCAAGTAAGAATTCTTTTTTTTTTAATTTGTTTTTCACTTTTTAAAAAAATTTGTTTTTCACTTTTTTCAACAATTTGTTTTTCACTTTCTTTCAAAATTTGGTTTTGACTAATTTTTCAAAATTTGTTTTTGACTTATTTTTTAAATTTGTATTTAACGTATTTTTAATTTTTTTTTCACTTATAATCTTTGACACTTTTTATTTATGTAATTCTATAAAAAAATGTTTCTTTTTGTTGTTTTTATAATTTATTATTTTCTAAATTATTATTTTATAAATTATGGACAGAAGAAACTGCAAATGAAACATAAAGATGATCCTTGTTTTGTCCCAGTTGAAATGAATGGCTCGGACTCCTTGTTTTGATAAGCTCCTAGGACTGGCTTTCACTCCAGACCTGAAATGAAACACTTATGTCCAATCTGTTTTTAAAGTTGTTGGTAAAATGGTTGCATCATTCTACTGCACCAGAAAGTATCCGCCGCCTCATGTAATCCTCTACCTACAGAAGAGTCAGATATATCCGAAGATGGGGAGGTACTGCTGCCACATCTGGGGAGGCGGCATTAAGAGTATTCTTTCTTGACAGAGTTCAGAATCGACTTTGCAAGCTAGTGGGGATGATGCTATTTTCTGTTTTCGACGGCCCCTTTCTCACAGAAGAGACATTTCTTCAATCTCTGGTCCCTCCTCGTAAAACTTTCATCGAAATAACTCGTCTTCCTACCACAACTACAAAGAACCTTCCTTTCTTCCTCCGTGTGCCTAACATCAAACAGAATTTCCATGAACAAAGTTTCTTTCCAAAATCTTCTCACTGTAGAACACGTTACCACAAGATTGCTTACCTGAGGGTTACAACATGGTCATCTTCAAATCTAATGTCAATAAGCACTTATCATAAACTGTCATCATAATAAGTTAATAAATTTTATTCACTCAATTATTTTCTAATCCTCTCATGATATTCGTCATCATTCAACTGTCAATCTATCCATCTCACCCTTATCCTCAAGTGGCTTTTAGCCTCGATAAGTAGTGACTCATTAGTTAAAATAACAAATCTTGATCTTTGTTTACAGTGAGTATTTTATTATTATTGATGTGTAAATCTCAAATGTGTATCTTATTTATCCGTGTTAATAGGTTGTTGTTGTTGTCAATGTGTTTTGCAGGAAGCGTTGAAGGCCGTAATCTAGCTTGAGGCAGGTGTGTGATTACTCCCTACAGACAGTTGTGACTGTCCAACTGTTCTGCCAGCTCACAGACCAACGAGGCTTCTGGCTGCAGTACCTGCCAACTAAAGCAGCAGCGGGAATAGCAGCAGCAGCAGCAGCGTCAGTGCAGCCTACAAGCAGCCCTAAAAATATATAAAAAGAAAGAAAATAACAGATGGATTAATGGGCCCCACTTTAGGACTCCATTATCTATTCCCTGTTAACCTTTGAGATTCTCAACAAGGGAAGTTCTAATGATTAAACTTCAACAATTCACAACCAAATTCTTTTTTTTTTCTTTTTTTTTAATCAATCCTTTGAGAAAGAAAAGATGTTTGTTTTTTTTTTTTGTTATTTTGTTTTCTTTTTAAAGTTTAACTTGTAGTAAATGAACAAAAACAAGAAAAATAAAACTGAAAAAAAAAAAATCCTGTTTGAATTCACAACAATTCGACGATGCTTTGATCAAATTCTTAACTCTTTGAAATTGAGAAAACCAACTACAACTGAATTAGTTTTTGTTTATTTCTTGGATATATTTTTACGGCAGCAAGACTTTGTATGCACCCCCCCCCCCTCCCCCTTTTCTCCACGCAAGAAATACGAAAGGGCAAACGAAATCAACTGATTCACATGGGAACACTTTGTGTCGCGTTTCTTCTGGTTTCGTTTTAACGAGAATAAATCGAAGTAGCAGATGATGTGAAATTGTTCATTAATGAAATCGAATAAGGAGGAAAACTTATCAAGATGTTAACGCTGAAAGTGGTTGTCTGCGTGTGCGGCGTACCTGCGTGAATGTTTCTATTTGCTGGTCTTTAATTCTGCACATTTATTCGTAGACTTTTTTCGTTTCTTCCCCCCCCCCCCCTTATCTCTGCATTTGATCTCTGATTTTTTTCTGATTTTTTTTCTGATTTTTTTTTTTTTTTTTTTTTTTTTTTTTCAAACATTTAGCCTCTCCAAGTCGATACTTATGCAAATATCTATGCACGTCTATCGTCAGGATGACGTGGATTTGATATCGTATTTTTAGACGCGCTAAACCATTTAATTATGGGCACAAGTTTTTAGCCAATTTCACGACAAAACTGAGAGAAACGCCCACTTAGAGACTGAGGCTGGTGAAAGCTTCGCCGAAAAGTTTTCACTTTATCAACAAACAAAAAAAGATGTGCCTTAGTTGGTGGACAAATGTAAAGACTTGGAATTGTAATAATCCGATTACATGCATTAAATCGCTTCTTTTTGTTTTTCTCTCATAAAAATTTATAATTTCTCTTTCCTCCCCAAATTGGACCCAATTCTTTTTGGTCCTAGGTTTTTTTAAAAACATTTTCTCATGAATTAATTTTTTTTTTTTTCTTCCAATTATTTTTTGTATGATTTCCTTTTTTCTATTGGGTAGAAAAGCGTTTTGCATCTTAATATTGTTTTTATTATAAACACATGAAACACGAGATTTAGTCATTTCGGTAATGGCACTTGGTAAAAACAGCTTTTTCTGTTGCTCAATAAATATATAAAAAGAAACAAACAAATCCTCAACATTTTCTTCTCACAAGTTGGTTGTGTTTTCCTTTTTGAAGTTTGTGAAGAAGAAACTGAAATTCTGAACGTTTCCCAACTTTGTGTCCAAAACTGACATCTTGTGCATTTCCGTTTTCGTATTTTGCAGTATGCATTTGCATCAACAGCCGACGGCGCTGTGCCACAACTGGATCGGCCAATCAAAAAAGCTAGTCTCTTGATTTCACACTTTTTTATGATCAGCTTCTTTTTTCTTTCAGAAATATTAAACTTTCAATTTGACTTTCTCTCTCTTGTACTTTTTGGTTTTGTTTATTTTTGGGGGAAACTCATTTAAAAATGCAAAGGAAATATGAATTCACATTTAAAAAAAAAAAAAAAAATCTCGCCAAAACAAAAACTTGTAATCAGTGCAACCAATGCCAGGCAAGTTATTCCTGACGTTAAATGAAATTTTAACTCCTTTAAACTGTCTAAGTTAAGAATTTACATACTTAGCGTATCGTTAAAAAATGACCTCCACTGAGATACTATGAGATATTTTATAAAAAATAATGCTAGCAATGAATAAAAATGCTAACATTATAAAGTTTAATGAGAAAAAATATAAATAATTTGTATCCCTCCAATAATCGGCTAATTCAGAATAAATTATTTCAAATTTAAATAAATATATTTCACATATGTAAAAAATAATGTCATTAATATAAAAATGATAGAATAAAAAATCTCATTAATGATAGAATAAGTCAACCATAAGTTTCTAACTTTTTAGTTCATATTTTTTCATTTGCTAAGATCTTCATTCATAGAAAAGTTTTCGATACAAACGTTTTGAAACAAAAACTTTCTGCATGATGCTAAAATAATATCTAAATATATTTATGGATTCCTTTAGATTCACACAAAAGTTGGTAGTAGCTCAATAGTATATACATTATTAGAGCTTAGAATAGAATTTAGTAAATGTTCTGAATTTGTTTTAAAAACATTTTAATTCATACAATTGTTTCTGCTCATTTTAAAGCATAAATTCTCTTGATCACAAAACTGAAGATGTTTTCAAAAGGCTTCGTCAGTGAATTTTTACCATCAAAATTAACAGAAATAACAAATTTTAATTTTCGCATTCAAAATTGTTCTCTTCATTTAATTTTTTTTTTGTTCTTTCATGAGAATTTAGTTTTTTAGTTACATTTTTCTCTAAGTAATCATCAAAACTGGTATTATAAGAAATTAAAAAAAAAAAATCCCGAAAATTAAACTTACTTTCTTTTATAATGTCTGCCATTAATTCTATTAACTAAAATAATACAAAAAAAGAAAAAGTTTTGGTGCTTGTGCTGTTTAGGCACGACATGTATTACAAAAAAATAGCTAAAGAAATGTATAAACTTTGTTATGTATTTACGTGGTAGCTTAATAGAAGACTCTACACCAAAAATGATGCAAGTTCATCCAGTATTTATTAAATTTAAAATAAAAACGATTTTTAGTGGGTCCGCATCTTGTATCTTTCAATCGCCTGATTTTTAAATTTGAAAAAAAAAAAAAAGAAATTTTTTTTTAGTTATCTCCCTTGTTACAAAATGTCTAAGACGTAAAATCGTTTTTTTTTCTTTCTTTTTCTTTAATAAATACTAAATAAATTTGCGTATTTTTTTCTGTACAATCTTATTTTCAGCTAACACGTAAGTACATAACAAAGTTTATACATTTCTTTAAATATTTTAATGTCGTGCCTAAAAAGCAGAAGCACCCAAGTTTTTTTTTAAAGAACATTTACTATTATCGTTTTTTTTTAAGAACATTTACTATTATCGTTTTTTTTTTTAAGAACATTTACTATTATCGTTTTTTTTTTTAAGAACATTTACTATTATCGTTTTTTTTTTTTTAAGAACATTTACTATTATCGTTTTTTTTTAAGAACATTTACTATTATCGTTTTTTTTTTTTAAGAACATTTACTATTATCGTTTTTTTTTTAAAGAACATTTACTATTATCGTTTTTTTTTTAAGAACATTTACTATTATCGTTTCCCTTACTCCTTACTTAGTCTTCTATTTTTTTCATTTCTTTCTTTTCTCATTTTTTTTCTCAAGACATTACAAAGCCTTTTCCACGTCGTTCTTACTAGTAGGTTTTTTAAAAAACTTTTTTCTTTTTTTTTTAATGTTATTATTGTGGTCACATTCAAGATTTGTTAGGAATATATATGATTATTTTTATTTACAGACATGTACAAAATCTGCGACACTGGCATGTCGATGTTATCGATCAACAGCTATTATAAACTGAGATCTCATCAGGCAGAGTTAGAATCCGATCTTAACCATAGATCTTTCTTTCCAAATATGATCTAAAGTTAAGATCGGATTCTAACTCTGCCTGATGAGATCTCAGTTTATAATAACTGTTTATCGATAACATCGACATGCCAGTGTCGCAGATTTTGTACATGTCTGTGTAAATAAAAACAATCATATATAAAAGCTCTATTTTATATTGAGCACTTTTTATAAACCCGGTTGAAATTCTTTGGATTACTACCCTGTGGATGTTTTACCTGGATTATTATTATTATATATATATATATATATATCACACACTATGTACCATTGTCTGAATGTCACATTTTATGTAAAACTAGCCATTACAATGGAAATATAATGAAATATATTTATTTGCACAGAACCTGAAAATAGCCAAGAAAATCAGATCGATGTTAGTAAAAATGTCTGCTTTTTTTAATTCTTCTTCCTCTGTGCCAATCTTCCCATTTTTATAGCATGAAACTGTTAGAAGCAAAGTCATCTTTATTGTCTTTTGCAAAATAAGCGAAAGAATAAATGCTCTCAATTTGGCCAAGTGAAACCAGCATTTAGGATTATTAAAAAAAATCCGGTCCTTTTTAAAAAAAAAAAAGAAAAAAAACTTCAGCAGGAGTTGGTGCCGAACATATAGGCTACTGACTCTACAACCGTCGAGTTTCATTATGTGAATTCTGTAAATTTTGTTGCTTAAAAACAAAACAATGTCGACTTCACATGCCGTCCACTTTAAACTGAAAATGCTATAAATGATAAATAATATATATATAAATATTTCTTAGGTCAGAGTCAGACCGTCTAAAATTTCACAGGTCAACATTTTGGTTACTGACTCCACAGCCCTGATAAATATGTCTATAATAAGTTTTGAAAATGTTTTTTCTATCCTACCAGGACTTGAATATCTCTATTTCTAATGGAGATTTCGTATCTGCCGGTCTAAAGCCGGAGCTATACTATTACTATCAATTTGGAAGAGGGGGGGGGGGCATAGTGTAATATCTGTTCTTTGGTAATGACACCATCATCCCAGAGATTACCTCTCCCTTTTTATTGGGGTAGGGTAGTATCTCTTCTGTTGTCATGAGATCATCTCCCCAGGTATTACCTCCTCCTTTGGTAGTATATGTTCGTTTGTCATATAAACTGGTCGCATATTTTTGATAATTATCGTAATGAGTGAAGTAAGGTTTTTATCAATTTAAAAATCCTGAATAAACCAATTAAGATAAAATTGTGTTAATCATATTAAAGGCGAATTGATTAGATGTCCTAAAACAAAGCACGGTGCTGTGTCTTTGCTGACATTGGAAGCAACTCGTCAAATTTTGAGATTCTTCTTAAAAACCGTACAATTTTTTTTTTTTTTTTTAATGGAAACCGCTCCAGACAAGGCATGAAGCCACTTGATGGAATGAGCTAAAAAAAATTACAACTTCAAGGTAAAAAAACAAACTGGCCAAAGATAAGTGTTAGATGGATTTCGACCCCGAAAACAGCAATTCTTCCTCCTTTGTCAGAAACATCGTTCATGGAATGTGAGGACTAAAGGACAAAATAAGGGAAGCGAGAGTTATGAAACTACCGAAAGTAAATCCAAGGTCCATTTTCTACTCTCTATAAATATATCTAGAAAACAGCAATTCTTCCTCCTTTGTCGGAAACATCGTTCATGGAATGTGAAGACTAAAGGACAAAATAAGGGAAGCGAGAGTTACGAAGCTGGCGAAAGTAAACCCAAGTTAGTCACTTTCTACTCTCCTAAAATTACACTAATTCTTACAATATTTGTGTCCAAAGCATTGAAGAAAGTTGATGTATCTAGAAAACAGCAATTCTTCCTCCTTTGTCAGAAACAAGTTGATATATTATCAATATATCAAAATATATCAATATATCGTTTCTAATGGAATCTACTAGAAAGTAGGTCTATGTTCCCGATTGAAGACATATCCTATCAGCTAATGACGAAGTTGTCATTGGGATCATGTTTAGTGACTCCCCAGAAAGGAGTGTCTTGAATCGGCTTCCCCTTAGCTGAGTATCATCTCTGGTGGCTGCGCACCACCTGCGGATGTGAGTGGCGGCTCTTAGTACAGGCTCGTCTATGCATTACCTCCTCCTCAAACCTCTAGTACTTCAAATCTCTGTATGCAAACCTTTCACCAGGTTGTACTAGGTCTTCAGACTCATCACGTCTTTTGTTTACCATTTTATGACAGAATTTAGCAAAAAAATTTATTTTCTCTTATTTTTTTTTCTTCCCAAGAGAAAGATGAAGTGTTCTGAAAAAAAATGGAAATTGTTTTAAAAGGCAACACATTGAATTTCTGAGAAAGAAGACGGAAAAAGTTATTAGATTGGGTTATGAAGGGATATCTATATTATAATTGGGAAACAAAGCCCTATACTAAGATTTAAAAAAAACTAGTCAAATCTTTTGAGGAATTAAATGGTTGTACTATTAATTTTGTATTTGCGGTTTTACAATAATAGCGGAGTAAGCGGGAGGGGAAGCGTTGGCACCAGATATCGCAGAGATGTTTTGTTTTAATTTATTTCTAAATTGAAAATTAAGTTATGAAAATGAAAAAATAATAAAAATAAAAAGATAAGCTTTAGGACGAGGGTCTAAAGTACGAGAGGGTGGTCTTCATTCATTTATATGGGGGTGCCAGTTTGTGACCAATAAAAACTATATTGTATTGGATAAACCAAAGAAAGAAATTTTTTGGATTATGAACCTATACTATCATGATGGTGGTTAACGTCAGACTGAGGACCTGAGTGTGCCGGGTTCGAATCCAGTTCGTTCCACAGAAACACTTTCATCTAAAAACCCACACCTGACCTTGTGCCTAACCTCCTGGAGAGGAGGTAAATAAAATACTATCATGGTAATTCAGTCATGTGTCAGTCGGGTTTGGCACTGAAAGTTCAGTGGTAGATGATGATGATGATGATGATGATGATGACGACGTCTTTTGATCAGTCGTCAGATTGACCAATCAACTCTCTGGCCTTCTTCAGGTCTATGCTTAATTTGTGTACGGTGATGTTTTTCTTGGACACAAATAACATTTGAAAACAAGAAAAACATTCACCATTCATAAAAGAAGCAGGCCAGAGAGCACATCTACTAAAACGGGGTATAAATATCAACGTCGATGAAGACAATAGTCCAAAGACGAACAAAGTAAATAATAACTTTTCAGCCCCGAAGATTCCGACAAAAAGCGTGAAACATCGTTTGTCGTGTTGAAATAGTCATATGCTAGTTCACCCACAAAGAAAAACTTGGTAAAAAATCAATAAAACAAAAATAAATTAATTTAGACTTTAGAGTGGGGGATTAGTTTCACATATAAATTGAACGTAAAATCATCAGCCACTATTAACATTTAACGGATGTGAGACATCCACTTTTTTGTAAATCAGAAAAAGTCATCCGCTAGTCTATCCCTCTTGATAGGTCCCTCACTATCCACCAAGCTCCGGCCCCTATCCCACCGCCGCAATGTTGCTTCCTTGTGCTTGTTTTACAAGTACTTCAATGGACTGTGCTCTGATGAACTTGCTGCTCTGGTGCCTCAACAACGTAAATTCACTAGACCAACCCGACAATCTGCCAAATCCCATCCATTCACTGTGGAGGTCCCCAGATGCCGAAGAGCTTTCTACGCCAAAAAGCTTCTTTCCTCGTGCTGCTGGACTCTGGAACTCCCTCCCTGCTTCCTGCTTTCCTGACGTTACTGACATGCAGAAATTTAAAACTAATGTAAACAGACATCTCGCTGTGCAGCTCCTAATTTAGGTTAAACCCCCCCAAAACCATCACCCTTTTTTCTCAGTAGCCCCTTACGTCTACAGTGGCGGCCTGCCTTGTTTGGGGTGAACTGTTAAAAAAAAATAAAATTTTTAATTTAAAAAAAAAAAAAATAGATTAAAAAAAAAATTTTTTTGTGAAGCAAAGACTGATTTCTGCCGAATTGCTAGAGTTTTACGTCATTATTTTTTCATCCTTGACTCGATTTTATTTCTCTTTTTTCTTTCTTTCTCTTTTCCTGTTTTTCCTTTTCCTCTCTCCGTCTCGGCTTGATTTGTTTTGCTTTGCCTCTCGCCAGACTTCAAAATAATGCATAATGTGGGTTAGAGGGAGGTAGAAGACTTTTGTTTCATCAAAAAATGACTTTGTACAAATCTCCCTCAAGCTACTCGCGACCAGTCTCCACTCATCTGCATCAATTCTATACTGACAGGCGACTCTACGCACCAAAATGCAGCTTAGGTTAGATTTAGACAGTATCACGCGACTCCAAAAGACGCCAACTGTTTTTATTTATGCTTTCATCGAAATCTCACTAAAAAGGTTATGCAAAAAAATATATATATATATATAAAAAATAAAATAAATTTATATTATATAAATATATATATATATTCCATTTCTTCAACATTTAAAAAACAAAAATTTTCTATTTTTTTCTTACATTAACCCATATAATATGCTGAGGTGTTTTGTATGTACGTTATCACCAATCCCCTTTTTTTTTTTAAAAGATGAGATTTCCCAAGATGCAGTGCAAGAATGTAATTTATTTAAAACGAAATATGCAAAATGCGTCGGGTATTTTAACCCGTGAAGATAATTATCCGTAACGATAAGTCACAGAATAAATTCAACGTGGAATTTCAACGGGGTCCTGCTAGTCGGTAGAACTGCATCTAAGTTCAGATTCATTGTAAATATCTCATCCGAAAGCTCCCAATACTGTCCATGCAATCCATTCTTTATACGAGTCATTGGCAAACAGTTACTCACGTGGCTTTCTGAATGACACACGTAATTTAACAAGAAAACAAAAATAAAAAAATTTGTTGAAATTTTCTGAATATATTAGAAACCCATCTTCGTACTTTTCATGCATTCACAAATTTTATATCAACTTTACCTTTTAAAGTTGACAAAAAAATTGTTAAATATGCATCTGTAATTTAAATACAATAGTTTTGATAGAATTTTGGTGCACGGATTATGTTTAATTTTCTGTAAATTTAATTTTATTTTTGATACACAAATCAGAATTCATGGTGATTTTTCAGGCAGCAACAGCAGCATATTTTAATTCTACTAAATGTGAATTACTCAACGTTTGTTTCCCTACGTCTTTTCACCTATATAGTTTAATAACACAAAATACATACTAAAATATAGCTTAGTTCTGGGATTGAGTTATGTTTGGAAACATTTCTTTTTTAATTGTTCTAATTAGCCGTAATTAATAATTAATTGGACAAGTCACCCATTTCTCTCTCTTTCTCTCTCTTTCTCTCTCTCTCTCTTTCTCTCTCTCTCTCTTTCTCTCTCTCTCTCTTTCTCTCTCTCCCCTTTCTCTCTTTCTCTCTCTCTCTCTCAGCTATCTATGCATTTCTCTCACCACCTTTCAGTCTATGCTGATTCAACCACTCTCATATATTTTTAATGTTTCTGTGATTATCTTCTTTTTTTTTTTTTTTCAGTGTAGCCATCTAATTACATAAGTGTGCCTGTACACACCACAAACACACATGTAAATTAGATAGCCAAATAATAAGTCTCTTCACTTCTATATAGAAAGAAATAATTAAAAAAAAAATAATATAGAAGCAAAGAGGCTTATTCTTTTTATTTCTGTAAGAAGAATGTTTTAAAAAATATGTAAGAGTTTATGAATTTTGGAATGAAATCAAAGTAGAATAAATACTGGTTAGGGTCTCGTAATATTGATATCAGTGATGACAACATACGAAGAGTTCATTTTATTTTTATAGAAAAGATATTTTTCTGAACGGAGAAAAATCGACAGTTCCCTATTCTTGGTGTTCTATAGTATAGTAAATATGGTTGAGGTACCTTAAATGGAATTTTTTTTTGAGTAATACAGACCTGAGGATAAGCCACATCTCATGTAGACGGCTTCTCGAAAAAGATTTCGCTCCCATGCCAGTTTTATACCATAATCACGGAATTCGTCAATATCAATTACCCCCAAACCCAACCCTAACCCTCTCTACCCCCACCCCTGCAACCCAACCCCCTCCTCCCTCCCTTATCCACAAAAAAATCTTATCTGGCACTCACTCACATTTAAAATTGCTCTCGGTATATTTATGAAACTGGTCGCCAAAATTTCGGAAGTACGAGGACTAGCTTTTGTTTATACAAACTTGAATCATATTTATATCCACAAAGATCTGATGACCACGGAGATTTGCTATTTGTTTGCAGGTGCTCGTTGTCAGAATTGAATCATCAAGTTCGAGGACCTTTTTTTTTTTTTTTTTTTTTTTTTTTTTTTTTCTGAACGCATTTTTTGTTGTTTTTACTATTTTTGAATATCTTTTTTTTTTTTCTTCCACGTTTTTCTGATCATCACTAATTCAGTGTGGACTCATATTGGGATGCGACTTTCTTCATCCGTCGCTTATCCTTTTCAATCCTCCGTCATTATCTTTATGCAATGGCCACGTATTTCAATAATTCTTTGTTCACACATGAACGGTTCTCATCAACCATTTTTTGTTGTTGTTGTTAAGAATTAATATGCAAGTAGCGAATTTTGGTAAAAACTGAAAATGTAATTTGTAAATTGCTTAGATTAATAAACTTTTTCCTCCTCCTCTTTGAAAAATCTTTTTTTATTTAAAAAAGAAAATTTTAAATAAATTGTGGCAAAATAATGGAGACATTCCATAGAAATTGTTTAAATTTCTATTTTGTTTTTGTTTCTCCCCCCCCCAATAAAATTGGAAGCAAATTCCAATTTTTTTTTTTTTCAACGATACTTACGTTGTAAATTGTTTGATTTTACAAAATTTAGTCTAACTTGGTACTTAACATTTTGTTCACGTCAGTTTTTTTAGTTTTTATTGATACTTTTCTTCCTCAAAGAAATTTGAACAACAAAAATGTTCTATTTAATTCACACGATGAATATAAGAACAAACCCTTAAGTTAGCGACATTTTTCTAATGGCAGTCATCGGCTCTGTTTTCACATTGTTTGTTAAGAACCCATTTTTTGGTATCATTGTACATTAGGACCCTAAACTAGTTCATCCAATAAGAAAATAAGATTCTACTTTTATTGGGGATTATGTGTGAACACTTTGAAATACTTGGTGGCAAAAATAGTTTAGACTTTAGAGTGGGGGATCAGTTGAGCATATAAATTTTACATAAATTGATCACCCACTTTCAAACCAGATAGCGTTTGAACAACATGTAACCATTTTCTGGTTTTAGTTAAATCTTATTTAAAAAAAAGTATTTTTTCAAGTGGATGAGGTGGTCTGTTGACTTAGGGTTAGGGTTAAGAGATGAATGTAATAATTTTTTTTTCAGTTTATTTCTTAGAAACTGTGGACATTTGCCATGTGCTTGCGTTAGAGTTTTTAATTTTATAAAGCATGTCTATGCCTTTAAAACGCTATCCAGTTAGAAACTTCTGCTCCGGAAATAAGTGATCATTTTATGTTCAATTTCTATGCAAAACTCACCAGCTACTGTAAATTGTAATATAATTTTTTTTTTTTTTTCCATTTTTTTCTGTTTTTACTGCTAAGTTTTTCAGGGTGTTTACATATAAGCGCCTAAAAATAAAAAATAAAAATAAAAAATAACATTTTTTTTTTATTCAATTTTTTTTTTTTTTTTTTTTTACTGCTAAATTTTTCGGGGTGTTTACATATAATCGCCTAAAAAGAAAGAAAAGAAAATTTTTTTTTTCTTTTACCGCTAAATTTTTCAGGGTGTTTACATATAATCGCCTAAAAAAAACAAAAATTTTTTTTTATTTAAAAAAATTTTTTTTACTTTTTCAGAATTAGCATACGGTCCTCATGTACAAATTTACAGAATTTTCTTTAAAATGTTCAAATTATTCGAGAGAAGGAAGAGATTAACGCTCTTAAAAAAACAAAAGAAAACCTTTTTATTTGGTTGGACATCAACATGTGAAAAGAGCTATCTGTGCTGAATTCTTAGATTGTTTCTGGAATCAATCCGTACGCGTTTGATGCACTTTTAATGTACTTTATTCATCAAAAAGTTGGCCCCTTTTTATGCACTTCCACCTTTCTATGAGGACTTCCATTCTACCCCCCCCCTTATCTTGCTTTCATTTGCTTTAGTTTTAAAAATAAAACTTTTACTTAAAAAAGATTTCAGTGTTTGTTTTGTTATTTCAATGTTTAATCACGTGTTAGTTTTAATGAAAGAAATATAAAAGTTATTTTACGCAAAACATTGATTTTAAAAATGGTGTTGCGCGGCCGACTGTGGAGGTCAGCCGTACAACTTTTGAGCGAGACGACGGGAACGCGCAGAGAAGGATAACAAACGAATTTAGTTGACGCTGGAAATAATCAGTTTATTTTGCCGAGAGGTAAATTTGTCGATGGTTAGTTTAGTTGCATAAACGTTGATGTTGAACGCCTGATTGGCTTCTTCTGGAAAATAATGTCTTTTTAAAAATTTGGGGAGACCAAGACGAAAATAAAAGTTGGGAGTAGGAATCTTGGGAATGTCTATTACCAAAAAATTAAATAGTTAAGAGACTATCTTAACCAGGCTGGGCTTCAAAAGAACCAAATAGAACGTACATTATACTCGGGTAGCGAACACACTCATCTCTCATTCTTTTTCATACACACAACCTTGCAACTTGCCTCAATTTGTTGAATTCTATGCAATGTAATTTATTCCAATTACATCTAATTTTAACTTTAAGCTGAATAAAAGTCAAATCGTGATGAGAAAAAGATTCAACCCCATACAATCCCCACAGATGCATCGTCCACACACCATTCTACCTGTTTGTGCACCATATATTATCCTCCCAATCTATGACTCCATCCTGAGACCTTTAGGGTTTGTAGACCAGACAGTTTCCAAGACAGCCACAAAGTAATATACCTATACTTTCTCTTGCCGCTTGTTGACTAGACACTCCAAACACGGCTATCGTCACTTAACGAATAAAATCGTGATGAGAAAAAGATGCATCGTCCAGACACCATTCTACCTATAGCCAGGACCACGAGAAAAAACATCTGTTTCTCCCGAGTCTATGATGGGTCGACATCTTCAATCACATATGCAACAACCAGCAGGACCAACTGCTTGGGATCGATGCGAGCTGTCACCTCGTTAACATACTTCTGTAACAGCCGAAGTTCGCTACAGCCATTTCTTCAGCATTGTCGCAGCGTGAACAATCGGATGTTTCTGCTATGCTTGAACTGAAAGGTATGCTATTGAAGGTTAACACGTTACGGATCAATCGGGTTTGGGTTAGAGAGTTTTCATTGGTGTTGAGTTATCCCAAACTTGAGGCCCAACTTTATTGGGAGGGGATTTACTCCATCGACCATCCTAGCCACTCCCTAAGCAGATCTGACGTGAAACCCTTTACTAAATCTCTATATAGTACCTTTGTAACGCTAACCCTAACCTTTGTAACCCTAACCTTTGTAGCTCTAACCCTAACCTTTGTAGCCCTAACCCTAACCTTTGTAACCCTAACGCTAACCCTAACGCTAACCCTAACCTTTGTAGCCCTAACCTTTGTAACCCTAACGCTAACCCTAACCTTTGTAACCCTAACGCTAACCCTAACCTTTGTAGCCCTAACCTTTGTAACCCTAACGCTAACCCTAACCTTTGTAGCCCTAACCTTTGTAACCCTAACGCTAGCCCTAACCTTTGTAACCCTAACGCTAACCCTAACCTTTGTAGCCCTAACCTTTGTAACCCTAACGCTAACCCTAACCTTTGTAGCCCTAACCTTTGTAACCCTAACGCTAACCCTAACCTTTCTAACCCTTGAAAGGTCACTGGACTGATGAAGCTTTCTGGATGTGGCTTGGCACTTGGTAAAGAACTGTGATTAACACCTTGGTCTATGACGGCCTTTATTCGAAAGGGTCAGAATGAGTTCAGGAAAGGCGCTTTCAACCATGGACCCCTCCCCCCCCCCCGACTCCTCTGCCAAGATTTGACTGAGGAAATCTAGTCTCTTGGCATCTTGATGCCTTGCCTAGTCAGGCATCCTCAAGCCTCCGTCACGTGGACGTTTAATACTAACCTGCGCCGTTCCATTTATCCAAAGAAACAAGTAGAGTTGGCGTCGGAAGACGGTTAAGTGACTTTTAGACAGAAGAAGCACAACTGGTCGGTAAAGGATAAGAAGAGGGAAACGTAGATGACGCGCACTTCGGTTTTACACTTTACGGAAAGATTCCCAATTTTGGCTCGTTAAGCTGCAGGCCATTCTCGAGATAATTCGTCAGCGTTGTTCTGTACCCAATCAACAGACAATGATTTGGGTTAATGTTGACACTTAAAGAAAGAAGAGTAATGTGAACGAACCCCCAACTGTCCCCCCCACCAAGTTTCCCCCTATAAATCTGACCCTTATCCCAGTAGCCCTTTACGCTTCAGTGGCAATATGCCTTGTCTTAGGCTGAAGTAAAAAAAAACAAACCCAGAACCTACGTAGTTCTGAGCATGACATTAAACGGGAACCTACTTTCGGCCACCACATTTGGTCCACGTCGAACTGGGTGTGAATTAAACTGATTTAATTGCAAAAAGAAGTAACTGAATAAAATGAACCGTAAAATCGTCTTCCTTTATTTTGAAATCTTTCAAATGAACTTTGAATACCTCCTCTTCTTCATTATGATTGGCTTCCATTGAACAATATTCTGCTTTTAATCATACACACTCATTACACATAAATCATATCTAATACAATCTGATATATGAAGTACAGTTGTATGTTTGCGTATGTGTCTGTGCGGCCACTTAAAAGGCACATCTACACAAGACACATCGATAAAGCTAATATACTTTTTTTCGGCATTGCCTTCGACAAAATATGAGCACATCTTTAAAAAAAATTAATTCTTTTAAGAGTCAACAGAAACAAAAGTAGTAAGTGTGAGGTTGATATTTAGAGCGATTTTTTTTTTACATCGACCTTTGGTGTGAAATGGTACTTGTGAAGAGAGAGGGGAGCGGAGAGGGGGGGAGGGGAATAGAAAGCTGGAGAGAAGGATAGGGAAATGCAGAGAAATAAGGAGAGAGAGAGAGAGGGGGGAAGGAGAGAGAGAGAGAGAGAGGTTATA